>JAZFAU010000303.1:0-395000 GCA_037178615.1 Dione vanillae | reverse complement strand
TGTAAGTTCGTCAGTATTTTCTCGTTGTGTGTTATCTCGTTTAAATTTTGTTGTTTGAAAAAGATAATTGTTATGCCGGCGCCATAATGCTTTGCAGACCTAGCAGACCAGGAGCAGGTAAATATTTATCTCTTTTGTAACCAAAAATACCTAGTTAAACTTTATACATGTACATAAATTATTCTATTTTTAAAAAACTCAACACACTACATCAACCTCACATTACGTAATTAAACTGAACTAAGTAAAACAAAGTATTAAATTTGAAAAGAAAATACAATTGTATTAATTTGTATTCATTTTTAGTTAGAAAATTTTGATGGCACAATTAAAAACAAAAGTGTAGCCATATTTTGGAAAAAAAATAAAGAATCCAAAACTTGCGACTTTGAAAATCTAACGACGCACAATAAAAATAAGTAAAAATTATTTTTATTGTGCGTCGTTAGATTTTCACACACATTTTTGGCACATATCTTGGGGCGGCATTTTTTATATTTACTTATAGTTGTAAAAAGCAACTTATTCATTTCATATTTATTTCTTTTCTGAATAATAAATGATTATTAGTATAAATTTAATATTTGATTTCTACCAATACTTCGCTTTGCGTTGTTTCGTTTTGCATTGTTTTCGAAGTTGCGTCGCGGCTTAATTTTTTTTTAAATGCCGCCCCAAGATATGTGCCGCCCGGAGCGGACCGCACCCACCGCCCCCCCTAGGTACGCCACTGTTCTCTCCATATCTCTTTGACAACTACTTTTTAAGAGCAAGAACATAAGGAGTCTTAAAAGGAAAACAGCAAAAGAAAAATTAACTAAAGCCTACCACCAACATTACTCAAATCCATGCAAAACTACTACTATATTAACATATCGTAGTTAGGAACCAAAGGAAAAGGCGTATACGTATATACGGAAGGAGGAAAAGTAACGCACCCTAACCATCAACGTTTATTAGAAATTAACATACGAGCAAATAGTGATCATCCAATTTAGGCCTGTCTAGTCACAATATACAAGATAACGTCGCATTGACAAAACACACTATGGAACGTCGAGAAAGACACTGTCGGCTGGACTTTTGCAGGGTAAGCGTTTCGTGACGTGGGGACTTCATATTGGTGTATTGGCGAATAGGCTAAGCTCAGCAGCGTTTGCTGTTAAACAAATTAAATTATTAACTGATGTGGATACGGCTCGCCTTGTTTACTTTAGTTACTTTCATAGCATTATCCTCTATTAATTCCATCTTTGTCCAGCAGAAGCGGGCTATAACCTAAATCTTAAAGATTCTTTAAGACAAAAATTTAAAGAAGTAGGTAAAAAATATAATGACCGATGTATTAAAATATCTTAAATAATTTAATAATAGTAAAAAAATATTAACGATTTTACTAAAATCGGTAAGGTACACAATATTAATATATCTATAAGAAACAGGCATAATCTTACCGCGCCTATAACTAGCCTACATCGCATCGGCAATTCTTTTATTGGACAGCCTGTATGCATCTACAATATGATCCCAGAAAACGTCCAAGATTATTATATATCACAATTCAAAAAAGTTGTGTAACGACGTCTGTGTGTTAAAGCTTGTTACGATATTAATGATTTCATAAATGATAACACGCCTTGGAAATGAAATGCTCGCTCCAGTCTACTTCAAGAGTATCGTTGTCATTAATAAGAACTGTGAAATAGTGAGATATATGGCAAATTAAAAAAAAAAAGAAAAAAATCGGATAAAGTCCCGCTGAGTTTCTTGCGCCAGTTCTTCTCAGGTCTGAGGCATTAACTTTAGCGAAACGGTGGTAAATTAAATTTGACGTTTAAAAAATGAAGCATGTACTTCTTATTTTGAATAAAATCGTTTGACTTTGACTAATATAGTGGAACACGATATCAAAAATGCTATTTTTTTTCGAAACAGGGAAGTAATAGACATTAGCAAGTCAAATGGAAGTTGAGACGCGGCAGTAACTACCAACTTAAAGGAACGATGACGTCATAAAATTGCTGTGACCGATAAAATTCTATTTTTTCTTCAAAACCATTAAAAGCCACGAACTTGTAATGTTTGTTGTGAAATGTGACGTGCAAAAAGAAAGTCTACATTTGATGCTGAATGACTGACATTTATTACTTCAGTAATTTGAAATTATACTAGTATATAGAAGTAATAAAACAACAAGAAGCGATATATTTAATTTTAATTTAATCACAGTATCTGTTAGAGAGCTTGACATTGACTGAAATGATTCATATTTATCATAAGTACATGTATAACATAATAAGTAAGATCTATTACAAGTATAAACATATCTCTAATGAGAACACTCCTACCACATTTCACTTAAGTACATGAATCTGAGTAAAAGTAATAACTATTACAAAATATTAGCAATATGTCTCCATCACATAGGTTTTAATTTATTTTTTTTTGTTTAAATAAGACTATAAATATTTTTAGATATTTGTTTACATACGGCGCAAAATTCTTTAAAGAAATGTTTTAATAATATCAAGAGAATCAAGTTACCAAGAGGGAGGTCACTAAGGTGTACACTATTTCAAAATTCTTATACGACTTTTAAAACCTATTTATATAGTAACTTCCTGCATTATGTTTAGTAAACATCTAGGTTTTATGCAAGCTCATGTTGTAGGTAAATTAAAAAGAAGAGGACGTCACTATATAAATAAGTTTTAATAATTGTATAAGAATTTTGAAACAGTCTATATCTTGGTGGCTAGTGGTGAGATACTATTAGAAGGTAGAATTGAATGTTAAAAATATTTTCAAAAATACTCATGTTCTTTACTCAGAGTCAAATGCAATTGAAGACATGGGAGGATGAAGGGGTACGATATATATATACATATACATATATATATATATATATATATATATACACATATATATATATATACATATATATATATATATATATATACATATATATATATATATATATATATATATATATATATATATATATATATATATATATATATATATATATATATATATATATATATATATATATATATATATATATATATATATATATATATATATATATATATATATATATATATATATATATATGTATATATATATGTATATATATATATATATATATATATATATATATATATATATATATATATATATATATATATATGTATATATATATATATATATATATATATATACATATATATACTCGTTAATATTTATACATATACATATATTTTTATTAAACGATTCATGCGCTGTTGGGCCACACAGTGGCCTCGAGCCAGTCCAGGTAGCGGGAGATGCGGGTGTAGACGCCAGGCACGGGCGTGCCGCAGCCACGCCCGAATGACGTCACGCCCACCAGCCGGTAGAAGCTGTCGTCCGCCGTCAGCCCCTGCAGCGGCCCCCCCGAGTCGCCCTGCAGTGCATTTTATTCAAATTATATACTCGACAGTTTAGCGTTTCAAATTTTGTGTACTTTAAATATTATTATTATTATTTAGCTTCACGCTTTTATCCTGCACATGGCAAGGTTGGCAAGAGGGAACTGCAGGAACCATAGGAACCTAGTGTTAAGACACTCCATTGCATTCTCCATCCCCGCTTTCCGACGTTTTTCGAGGCATTGAGTGTTGAGTGGAGAAACTCAACGCCGCGCTTTACCTAGTTGCCAAAGCGAAAAAAATGGACATAGAAAAATCCATCTTCGCCGTGTGGGAATCGAACCCAGAATCCGTCGCCTTGCAGGCAGACGTTTCGCCTCTGCGCCACGACGGTCCTCAATTTAAATATTCTGTATTTAAATAAACTTTTATATAATTTTAATCAAAAGATACATAAAATAGTTTTTCATTGCATTAGATTTGTACAAGTATTTTAGAATCAGACCTTTGCTTATGCTAAAATACTAATTCAAAATGGACTGTCCAGTAGAAAAATAATTATCAATTTTAAACAGGTAGCATAGTTACAGAAATTACCGCGTTCAGCTAAACAAACTACTCTATATAAGTATACGTAATATAAATAAGTATATTAAATAAAGATAGATGACTTATCATCTATCTTTATTTAATATACAAAAAAAATTCCGAGGACCGTCATGGCGCAGAGGCGCAACGTCTGCCTGTAACATGACGGTTTCTGGGTTCGATCCCCAGTCGGAGAAGATGGATTTTTCTATTTCCATTTTCTTCGTTATGGCAAACTAGGCAAAGCGCGGCGTTGAGTTACGCCACTCAAAAAGGCGGAAAGTGGGGACGGTGAAAATTAGAGCAAATAGACATTGATTTTACAGTTGCTTAATATCTGTAGTATCAAAAGAATGTAATTTGCATAGATAATAAATAATGCTCTATTTTCCACAAAATGTTACTACTTTACAAATGTAATAACATTTAAATTGACATAATGTGTAATGGAGGCCTTATCATTGCAAGCACCTCTTACAGGCATCCATTATATTCTTAGACTCAATATAGCTCAGTAGTTAAGTTGCAAAAAGAACTTCAATAGTGCATAAGTAAAACAAAAATAAGTAAATAATTTGAGAATAATTTTCATAAAATGTAACATTTTATGTGGCGTAAAGAAACTTTCAGCTCAGTATTATTAATTAAATTATAAATTATAATTGACATGGCGGTGATAACTAGCCTGTTGTGATGTTATTTTAATACTAAATTGTACTGTGATTGAGCATTGCTTTATTATTATTTGTATAAAAAGAAGTTAAGATATTGTCTTGAATGTCACTTGTTATTTGTCTGTTAAGTATTTTTGATATGTATTTAATACCCAATATAATTCATTAATGTTATAATTATTTGTTATTATTAATTGTATATTTTAGCATTAAAACATTAAATTATTAGAATAAATTGTACCGGAAATGGTAAACTGTGTGAGGGTATAGATAACGTAGTATAAATGTTTGTAAGACCATTCTAGAGAGGATTATTATGAAGAGAACATTAAACAGTCGTGACGCAGAATTTGGTATCCGATTTGTACACAATAGTAATAAATATAATTGAAGAAGGATCGTGATTTGGTTTATTACACCTGATAGTGAATAAATAGGGTTTAAAAATACTTAAAGAAAACATATAAAAATTTGAACGCAGCGGGACTCGAACCCGCGCCCTCCTGCGAACCGTGCAGGCGCTCTCACCACTGAGGTATGCGTTCTACATCACACCGCATTGAAATTCTTATATGCTTTTATACAACTTATATAGTTGTTAGCAACTCTGTAGGGAGATTATTAGGTGTCCTACTAATATAGATATTAGGTATATATATTATTACATATTATATATTATTTGGTGTATATATATTTATATATTGTCAATAATACCCTAACCAACACGGCCTAAATCTACAAAAGTTTCAATCAACAAAGCTCAAATCTGTCAATTTGATCCAAATAGAATAAATAATAAATATAAAGCTAAACTAACCATCTGATTGGCAATTACATTATGAAGAAACGACACGATAAACATGAAATCTAAATGTAATTAGAGATTTTTACTAATATTCTTGGTTATAGAAAGAGTTATTTTTTTAGTTTTGGTCAAAATTAATTCTATCATCAATATTATTTATTGATTAAGATTATTTAATATGTTAGTTTAAATTTAATATATTTAACATATTTTTACTAAATAAATTTAATTAAAACTTGTCTTTTGATAAAAACACATCGTTAATATTACTGGAACCAACACCGCCTAAATCTAAAAAAGTATCAATCAACAGTGCTCAAGTCTGTCAATTTAATCAAAATAAAATTAAAAACTATAATTACTATTAATAATTCTTTATTACGTTCTTACTAAGAAAGTTGTTAAGAAATAATATAAAAAAAATTGATTAAATTTTGAAATAAACAGTTTTTTTTGTCTCCTGAAAAGTTGCATAAAATGATTTGAGCGGTGTTGTAAGATAAGAGACGTAATATTATTGTGAAATAGTGTGGGGCGCTTTGTATGGCACAAATAACTTTCCTACTGAGTTGGTAATCCGTTTTTCCTTAACTTTTCACAGTTAATCTCAGTAAATATACAAAATATAGTTTCAATTACTTGATATACGACGAAAATAGCTGGTGTGGACGGGATTTGTACCCGCGACCAGTGCATCAGAAATCACCGACGACGCGTGCCTTATACTGGTCGACTAAAGAGGCTCGTACGTTGGTAGGATATACTGACAGGCTACATATGCCACCGTCTGTCAGTCCAAGGAGACTTACCCACATACAAGTGAATTTAATAAAAGCGTGCTAGTAGCTAGCTAGCTAATAAAAGTGCTGACCTGGCAAGTGTCGTGGAGGCCCTGCGGGTCGCCGGCGCATATCTGCGTGTCGGCGATGCCGTCGGGCAACTTGCGCCAGTTAGTGTACGACTCGCCGCACTTGCGACGCGCCACCACCGACACCTTTGCTTTGAGTAGCAGCGTGCTTTTCACGTCGCCTACGCCAAAAAAAATATAAAATCAATGATAATTAAGATACATTTTTATTATTATTTTCTTTCCTTTTTAACTTCACGCTTTATCCCGCACATAGGAGGATAGGCAGATGGAAGTACAGGAACCATAGGAACCTAGTGTTAAGACACTCCGTTGCTTAGTCAGGAACTTTCTCCTTTCTCCTTCCCCACTCTCCACCTTTTTCGAGGCATTTCATGTTAAAGATACATGATTATTTTCATAATAATATATCTTAATTGTATAATGCATTCAGTATCGCTGCCGTGAAAAAAACATAAACGCTTTATCCCGCACAAGGCAGGGTAGGCAGAGGGAACTGCAGGAACCTTAGGAACCTAGTGAACCGTAATATTTTATGACATAATATCTCATAACGAATCTCCATCTATTTTCATTTATAGAAATTAACAGGCAAAAAGAAAATATAGTGACATTATATTAGAATGTAAAGACACTGCAACAGATTGTCCATTGCCGTGGGGACGGAGAAAGCAGGGACTAAGCAACGGAGTGTCTTAACACTATGTTCGTATGGTTCCTGCAGTTGAACTTCTGCAATCTACTATTATATTTATATTTAGCGTCAAAAGTCACTTCTACGCCACGATAGCTCCACAAATATTATTTCATTCAAATTTTCCAACAGCAAGTAATTAATAAATATTTTTAAATAATTAATAACAATACTTAGGTAAAAAATATCATTTAGGTTAAACTATAAGTTACAAGTTCCATAGATAACAAGCGAATGCAATTATGCAATAATGCACATAGAATTTGCGATCCCCTATGAGATAATTATAATGAAGCATCGGCCTAGTAAACAACAACGGCAGGTATATTAAGTAGCAGTAGTCAAGTCATTTTTTTTTTTTAAAGGTAAGCTGGCTTCGAAAAAAATGTAACTGAAATAAATTTATCATTCGAAACGCCATTAGTTAAGAGAAGAAGAAGAAGAAGTAAATTTATCATCAATTAAATGATAATAAAGAATTTGAGCTCACGATTTAGCGATTTACTTTAATAAAAATTATTATTGAATTTTTGTTACTTAGTAATTAATTTACTTACAAAAAATCGCCAATGTATAATAATTTCAATAAAAATGTTTAGAATATTTCAAATTCGCCGGTTCAAATCCCGCAACGTTCAAATTTTTATGTTTTCTCTGAGTACTTTTTCTATGGTGTAGATTAACACCTTAAATACCATAAAAATACATACGTGTGTTGCTGGTTTTACCCCACCCAGTAATAATAAGTGGCTTGTTTGGGTTATCATCTTTCGTATACAAGCATATCGGCTTTATTTCCATCGAAAACGTCACTGGGGTTTCCAACCTATAAGGAAATTAAATTCAATATGTTATATATATGCCGCACATAATGTTTATTAGGTATCCTGCTATATTCATACGCAGAATTCTCTATAGCAGGATAATTTTAGTAATATATAGATAGTTACTTATGATCATTACCATAAATAATATATACATATACCAGGAGGAAAGATGTTATAAATTTGAATCATTTATTTTTAAATTGCGTGCAATTTTTTTTTACTTCCTTGCCTTGCTCGCATTACCAGTTTGATTATATATAACACAGTTCTACATGGTTTTTTTTTAGGTCAAATAATCTACGTACCATACACATACACACGGAAAAACAGGGGTAAAAATCTTTGCGAGATTATCTTTAGGTATAAATTTTTATTAGTGATCTTCGAAACAGACTGGAGTGTGCATTCTCAAGATTATATGAATGCTTAATGTACTTAAACAATATTTTATCAGCGGTACTTCTTTGTCCTTATACATACGAAATAAAGCTGGATTGACAGAAATAATTAGTATATCGTTGATTTATCTTCTTTTTAGCAGAACTATGGAGCGCTTCGTCTTAGCAGAGTGGGAAAATTATAATCAGTCTTTCCATCTGTCTACTGTGTTGTTTTTTGTATATAAATACACTTTACCTTGTTAAAAAATTATAACTTGTCAATCTAATAATACAATATATATCTATTGCGTCTCACATATTGTGATAAATGTAACTTAAGAAAATATTACTTAACAAGGTTAATTAGAAATTATATCAACAAACAACAAAGTTACATATGTACATATTTCACATTGAAATGGAGTAAAAAATTACTTGAGCAAGGCCAAATCGTGATATTTTGTGCGTCTAATATATGATGGGTGCGTTATTATTTGAGCTATCCTCACGTCGGTTTCCTGAGAGAACTCCCGCCCGCCGATCTCTATAACGCCCATACGTGCTATACTAGGCTTCACTCTGAAATAAATAAAACAAATAATTAATAAAGAGGACCGCCGTGACGCAGAGGAGTAGCGTCTACACAAACGCGACTCGTTTATGGGTTCGATTCAAACTCGGGAAAGATGGATTTTTGTATTTCCATTATCTTCGCTCTGAAAAGTAGGCAAAAGGCGGCGCTGAGTTCGGCCACTCAACACTCAGTCACGCCTAGAAAATGTCGGAAAGCAGGGACGGAGAAAACAGGGATGATGCAACGGGGTGTCTTAACACTAGGTTCCTAAGGTTCCTGCAGTTTCCTCTGCCTACGTTGCCAGTGTGCGGATAAAGCGTGAAGACATCAAAAAATATAATATACATAAAAAACATAAAAACAAAAAAAATAAAAGTAAAAAACATTTATTTTAACAATTACTATTAATAATTTATTTTTTGATATACATTTAAATTTTACAACATTCCTTGGGAATATGTATAGACAAAGTCGTTATTTAATATCAATATCTACAAAATTCTTAGCTTGTTGTTTTTTTTTCTATATAATTTGTTTAAATTCGTGTTGTATGGTCGGTTTTTTTTATTGTTTTTGTTTAAAACTAGTTTAGTTAAGATTTATTTACTGTAGTAAATTAGAGTTACGAGTCAATTTCGCAATGTTATTATATTATCGAGTAAGTTAATATTGTTTGGATTTGAACCCGACCACCGCGGTCACATCACTAACTGTAGGTTATCACTGCCACTATTGTAGGTAATAAGCTGAGAGGTCACGAGATTTTTCATGACGATTATGGATACTTGAGAATATAAGAGTTAAATAATATAATGTATAAGTAGGTGATAAAATTATTGAAAATTAATGAAGTAATCATAAAAAACATATGGATGGAAAATATTCAACCGTTCTACATTCTTAACGACCATTTAAAATGAATAATAATAACAATCATATACGCACTTTGTTATTAAAATTTGTTGATTTTTTTTTATAATTTTGACAATATGGAATTTTGTTTTCTCTGTGGTGTGATTTTAAATGAATTCAAAAAAAAATATTTACGTTTTTTACCTCAAAACATCTACATGAAGATGAAATATATGCACGATAAATAACAAAAAAATAAAAGATATTGTTCCACAAACACCTTACAACACTACTTACAAGTCTCTGTGGACACCGACTTCCAAAGATAATAATAATTGTACAAATATTCAGTTTTAGCAGAATATGAATTTGTTTTAGAATAGTTTATTTCGACGTCGCCCGCAAGTTTAAGGTTTTTTTTTCAAAGATAGAGGGAGCCATAAGAACTTTAGGAATCTACTGTTAAAACACTTCGTCCCCTGCTTTCCGCCTTTTCGAGGCATTGCGTGTTGAGTGACGGAACTCAACGCTGCTCTTGCCTAGTTACCAGAGCGCACAAAATGAAAGCGAAAAAACAAGTCGCGTTTACAGGCAGATGCTCGCAGTGATTAATTTATACCGATTATCAGTAGTCTTAATCCTAGAAAAAGCTACTATCGGCTCGGAAGGCAGGTTTTGTTGACAAGATCCACCGAGAAATTTAGCAGTTGCTCCTTTGTATATCATTTAACGTTAGATTATAATAGTCATAGGCCTCCCGCAAGACAATCAATATTATTTAATTTTACATACAAATATCATTATAATATTTTTGGATAGAATTATACTTTACGCTTCACTTTATTTTAAAATACATTTTTACTTCAAATTGTTCAAGTGGGGGATCTGATCTGAGATAGAGATATGTATGCATATACCTTGTGCCATAAACAAATTATTAACCTAAAACACGCAAATACATACATAGACTTATTAATACAATACTTTCCTTGAAGTCATGCAGTCATGTAATTAAATTCACAAATATTTCAGCAGGTGTTAGAGGCAAGCATGTTCGATAAGAAGTTGAAGTATAATAATAAAATAAACTATACTTTCACTTCCAAAATTGTTACAAATAGGAAATTTAGACTGCATTTGGATATACTTACTGATCTAAAGTATCAACGCAATGGGCAGCAGTAAGAACGTACGTGTCCGACAACAAGGAACCGCCGCAAAGGAACTCGTAGCCATCTGTACGTTCATAGCCTAGTGCAACCTGAATATGAGAAATAAAAACTTAAAAAGAAATCCCTACTACTTGAAGATATTTGTTTATTTTTAGTTTTTTAAACAAATATTTTTATTTTTATATATTACTCTTTAGTACAGTAAGGAAACATAATAGTGTTAAGTAACATTATAGTGTTAGTTCTATTATATAAAAATGATAGTTATAGAAAAGTCCAATATCAAAACATACTTATATATAAAAATATATGTTTTTAATTAAACTTTAATCATATGTCTGGCATGAAATTATCATTCATTGACTGCTAGGTGAAGTAAAGTATGTAAGGTCAGCTAGTATAATTAATTTATTACAAAGAACATAATGAAAAGTAAAAAATTAAAATATCACCAACATAAATTTAAACAGAAATTTAAAGTTTGTACAAAATCTAGTCAGATAGATGTTTAATAAATAAGTAAGATATTTCCTTAGTCTATGTAGATAAACAAGTTTGTGTTTTTGTTCATCACAATATTTGTAACTAAACAATAGAAAGAGGACCAAGTAGAGATTGTGTGTTAATAACACACAATTCTCTACTTGGTCCATAAGTGCCATTATGAATTCTATGTTATTAATTACTATCAATTCAAAGCTGCATTAGTCTAGATTTTGCTGTTTTAAAATTCAAATTTTAATTGACACAATAATTACATTACATACATACAATAATAACAATATGTTAAAAAAATATTTAAAAAGTATAAAGTTAAATAGTCACCATATGTGGAAACTCTCCAGCAGAAACATTGTCACCACCAATTATATGTAAATTCAAAGGTGGTTGATTAGTGCTTACTATTTTCTGGCATTCTGCAATAAATATATTAAAGTAGTTGCTCATTAATTAAATTTACTTTTGATATAAAAAATTGCTATGTAAAATACACATAAAAAATTCTATAAGTAAAGAATTGTAACAGACCTCTATCTGCAATTCGCATAGTCTCAGAGGGTGTTTCACCTGTCAAAGAAGATCAAACTTTAACACATAGAAGAAAGAATCATTAACTATATTTGAAATACTATTATCAAATGAATAGAATGAAAATCTGAGTAAGTTGAAACTAGTTAAGTAAATTTATTTCAAAATCTCTAATAACATAAAAGATCACAAATTAAAAAGGAAATTTCTTGAATATAAAATATAATTATACCAAATTTATCTGTTGCAATTGGAGGAGGTTTAGTAGAAAGTTTTACTTCATATGCTTTTGATGGACAGCAGATTATTTCTGTTAAACTACGAAAACCACATCTGCTAAAGGGATGATTTCCTCTCTCTTGAATAAGTCTGCGACAAAATTGTTTCTACATTACTTATTATATTATAAACAACTATACATAAACTATGTAAATTTAAATAATGTCAAATAAGTAATTGAAATATAATAAGCACTATTTTAAAAATAATTAATTGTTATATATCCCAATATAAAAATACAGATAATATTTATTAATATAAAAATGTTATGATATAAACTAACAAATTAACCTTATAGCAACTGGACATTCATAGACTAATTTGCAGGTTCCATCAAGAGTATGATTTTCGTGAGTACATTTGTCACCAACTAAAAAATATATCAAAGATTAAATGTTGGTAAATATGTTAATCACAGAATCTTTATATAACATCATCATTATTACCTTCTGCAGAATACACCGAATTTAACAAAACAAATATGCAAAAATTCCAATGTTTAAGAAACATTTTTAGTATTATACATGTGGTAGTTGGTTTTTCCTCAATTCACACAATACAATAAACTCGTTAAAAAACAATTAGGTATGAAAACTGGTTTAACTATATAAATAAAAAGGAAAAAGTTAAATGTTTACTTAAACAATAAAAAAATAACAATAACTCGGAATAGCTATTTTTGGTAATAGAAATATATATATTTGAATTTAATAACATATAAATTAAACCGCACTTTCGTATAAACAGTTATAAACTGAATCACAATAAATATTGTTACGCATATATGTATGCATATATATATGTAATATGTTGATCGGTGACTTCATACTGGTAAAGATTTAAACACAGATGAGCAATATCTGCAATTTACATAAATAAATCAAATAGTCACAATACGTTACCAACTATCAGTGTCAAAATTGACATGAAAGATAAATAAACAGAAATATTCTTAAGAGTTATATATTTGAATTGAATTGATTGTTTGCATGATAATGTTTTGAAATACTACTGTGGCTACTTTCTTAGAATATTTAAAAGCCTTTAAATCAATTTGATGGTGCCAATTGAGCAGTATTTGCTTCTCTAATGTTTGAGAGGTATCATTGGAAAATGATATAAAAACTTTATCATTTTATTAAGTATTAGAATTTTAAATAATATGAACAGGTCACTAGGTATATATATATAAACTAATTAACTAATTAAAACCAAAGAGAAACTGAGCTGGTTGTTTCTATCAGTCATTGCAACCTTGCACTCAGTTCGCTGGAGTATGGAAAAACACTCCTTGTCATATATGTAGCTTTATTTTTTTTAATATATTACAGAGGATTGTATCCACTTGAGACCTTAAACAGTAAACTCAATGGCAGGTTGGGCAAACTTCCATACATTGTCAAAAAATAGGTCTTCGATGGTGGTGCCATCTCTGCTTTCAGGTACATACAGTTTGCACAAAATTTGGTTCCTGAACCGAAAGATGGAGCTAGTCATTAAACAACATACTTTTCTGATTTACTTAAGCATATTATTTTACTAACATATAAAAACATTTATGTAATACACAAAAATATTAATATAATAGATTATTACAATGGTGACGATATGACAGATAAGATATTGTATATCGATCGATTAGATTGTGTATATATATTAAATTTTATTCGTTGTAGTCAATAAACTAGTTTAGTTTCTTATTATTTAAAAAATATGCATTAGTTACAACGCTTGCATATCAATGCGATATTATGTCTTTTTGATTAAGATTGGACGTAACTTTGAAGTGCTATTTGTGATGATGCTAACGGTTGGTTAGTTTACAATCTATAACATATAACAGTATACTATAAATTAAAATTAAGTGTTTGCTAAAGATTTTCTTTAAATGAAATATTTTATTAACACTTATTTTGCAAAATTGAAACTCAAGTTATACATCTGTATCATATACATATATCTTTGCCTTGTCTTTACTATGCTCAAGGACCATGTTGATTAATTTTTTTCAACCAGGTTGTAGTAACCGAGTGGAATACCTTACAAGTCTCAAATATATGTAGTGTCTCTGAAAGTAATAGGGAATTCCCATGTTCCTTTTCTAGTGTATTGTATTGCCATCACTTTTAAGGAGCACAAGTAATAAGGCAGCTGTAAAATAATATTATATAAATTATACAGCTTGTCGTCTATACGTTTGACATAAGGTTTTATAAATAATAATAAATAATTGTGGATAATAAATAAAAGAGTTCACTTTAGCGTTAAGAACGCAAGCAAAATGACAGAAAAATACTTAAAATGCAAGTATGGTCTAACCGATTCAGACGTCAAGACTATAACGACTATAGTCAATAGCTAAAGTATAAAGTAGGAAAATTATTATTTTAAATATTCCCTTGATTTATGTTTTTATCATTTTTTTAAAAAACTCTCCTTACTTCTACTTTCCCCACAAACACTTAACTTGCATAAAATCTTTTTAACAGAAGACGTTGAAAAGATAATCATCGATAAACTGCAAATTATTTACACTGGTGCAGCAAGTTTTTATTAGATGAATTGAGCAGTGGAATGTATGTCCAAGTAGACTAAATATTATAAATGTTAAAATTCCTTCCACTTGCTACTATGGTACTTTAATTTGCTGCCTTTTCGCTACACCTACAAGTGACACTGGCAGATTATTTTACATTACTGAACTCAGGGTTTTAAAATGTATATTTTCACTACACGATGTACTTGCTTTTAATAAGTAGAAAAATGTAACATATGTGAGAAATACATGAAATCATATAAATAACCTAAAAATCTTCATGTTTTATTCCTAGTTAAAGAGAACGGAGCGCCAAATTAATTTAATCTATTTTCTAAATTATTTACATTACGCAACATGTTACGAATTGCATTTTAATTAATATCAATGAAACTAAAGTTATAAAAATAGTTTCAAATCAAATATTTAAATAAAAATATTTATGACATTAAAATTTATTTATTAAAATATCATTACTTGCCATAATTAAAGAGACGAAGAAAGTATCATGACATTTATTATTGATTTCGGTATATTATATAAATTTACGATTGTTAAATAATTATTTTGATTGATATGGATCCAACTTAAAAATTTTGAAATTGGTCTTGGCAACTCTTTAAAAGCAAATATACTGCCATCCTTGCTCAGGAATCCAGTCTCGTTTTAATGGTCTGTGGTGTGCGGATAAGTAGTTGTCTGTTATTTAGTAGTTGGTATTACTCCATGTTTCGACTGACTCTGAACCTAAAGATCTACTTTGTCGTGCTGTGTATAACAAGTACTGCTATATAATTTTTAAGAATATATATAATTTTTAATATCAAATTCTTTTGTTGACTTTATGTCGAAATAATAAAATCATTGTGATGTTTATTATTAGAATCGTTCTGTAGTTACATACAATGCAGTGATGTTTATTTCAAAATATTCATATATTTTGATACTTCTTTGAATTTCATCAAAACTGGGGATTTTGTGATTAATATTTTATAATGATGACAACTCCAGGCACAACGAGCACTCGGCTCGGTGGCCATGCTGGTACAGCTAGCCAGGTTGGACTATCTAGTCCTGACTTTGGAATGGCAGTTGCTGTTCCTCAACCGTTTGATTTACAAACTGTAAGTTGTGGAGATTCTTCTTCTGATGCACATTCACCTGAAATGCCTATTGCAAAAGCAAGTGATCGACAATCACGAATTATTGCTGAAAAACATCGTAGAAGTCAGTTTAATTCTCAAATTGCTCAAATGATGACTTTACTATCTGACATTGTTCATTCCCAACGAAAAGTTGATAAGACCAGTGTTTTACGACTTGCAGCTAATAAACTGCGCAATGAACATGTCTTTGGTGACTCTATAAAATGCTCTCATCTTGAAACTTGGTCTTCAGCTATATTGAAATTTTTCGACCTCATTGGAGGCTTTATGATTGCAACTACATGTAAAGGTCGCATTTTCAATGTTTCTCCTAATGTTCAAGAAAAATTAGGCTATTGTCATATAGATTTACTTGGGCAAGATATTTACAATTATATTCACAATGAAGATAAAGAAGTTCTTAGACAACATATATACCCAATTGAACTCCAAACTGGAAGTAATTCAAAATTATTTGATCATCTTCACCATTTCCACATTAGAATTATGAGATCTGGGGCTAGATCAGATCCTCCACGATATGAGCGGTGCAGAATTGAAGGAGTGCTGCGACGTTCTGATAGAGCAACATCTAATGGAGTGCAAGATGAACAAACAATTAGAAGACAAAGAGTAAGGCATCATCGTACATTTTCATCAAGTGGTAATGATTATGTCTTTATTGGCATGGTACATGTCCTCTCCAATAACTTGCCTGCTAGAATATTACCACCTACAGCATATTCAGAATATTGGACTCGACATTTAATTGATGGTAGAATTGTGCAATGTGATCAAAGCATTTCTTTAGCAGCTGGATATATGAAAGATGAGGTTACAGGTACTTCTGCTTTTGTATTCATGCACAAGGAAGATGTGCGTTGGGTAATCTGTGTATTACGACAAATGTATGATCAAAGCAGAGAGTATGGTGAATCTTTTTATAGACTTATGTCACGATCTGGCCATTTCATTTATATGAGAACAAGGGGTTTCCTAGAAATAGATACAAAAACAAAAAAGGTACAAAGCTTTGTTTGTATTAATAGTATCATTGGAGAGGAATATGGCCAACAAATGTTAGAGGAGATGAAAAAAAAATATTCAGTAATGGTAGATACTGATAGACGAGAAGATGAAAAAGTGATATCTCCTGATGAAATTCCAGTTGAAAATCCAAGACACTTAGAAAGAATTGTAATGCACTTAGTGGAACCTGCAGTCACTGAGAATGTTGATGAATTTAAATTTGTGGTACCTTCCAAAGAAAATATTATTTCGGCAATTAAAAATAGTGAAAAAGTAGTTCATGAAACTGGTATTAGATTTGAAACACGTAAACGAAAGAATTCTGATAGTGATGAAAACAGTGAACATTTAAAAAGGCATAGTGTTCTCTCTGACTGAAGTGCTGGATGACAATATGGTTTGTGATTATGCTGTGTTCTTTAAAAAAACATTTTTTTATATTAAATCTTGTATCATTACATGTTTTTAAATAACTTTATGTATCTTATCATTGAATTACTTGAAGGCTAATTAGTTTTTGTTTCAATATAGTAATTTCTATATAAGTAACAATTATAAAGTAAATACAGTGTACACTCCATTTAATATCACTTGATTTAATAACATATTCCCTTGGGTCAATATCAATTACAATTTACATATGGTGTATTGTATATATTTATAATTTTGATGTTTTATTACCTAGCCTATAATTAACTATACATACTAAAACCACTACAGTTTATAGGTTTGCATTACATTGTTTTTGATTTGGAAACATTTATTATATTATTTTTCTATATGTGCTGCCAGTATTGTTATACAGAGTAATGTATAAAAATATATTTAGTGCTTCAACTATAACAGCTGATAAATTTAATTAACATAATTTTTATAGTAACAGAATTTCAAATATTAAGATAAAGCCATAATACAGTGAGGATATAACTGGTATTTTTTTATTTAAATGAATAAGCTATGTATGTGCCAAATACTTATGTATGTACTACATGTAAACAGAATATATTAAGATCTTGTTTTATGTAAATTTGTCTTATATATTTTTTTAATCAATCTTATAAATATTACTTTTGCACTTCTATTGCTGGCAAGCTTATCAATTTATCATTGCAATTGTTAGTACATTACTTATAAAATATTGACATATCACATGTGTTTCAATATACTATACAAATTAAATTTTTTATTATCTTTTTTAATACACCTATTTGTTTTTTGTATCAATATTTAATAACATTATTGATAGTATCAGATTTCTTAGATCTTGATTCATAGAATCACCTAAAAAGTGAAAGTTTTTAAGTTCAAGTTTCCATACTGTAAAATACAGCTATTTTTGGATAATCCAAAAATTTTTATCCATTGTTTTATAAAGGTTTGGATAAATTTGACTGATAAATATCTTTTCTATTTTTATAAAATTAAAAATTGTATTTTATATGCATAGACAAGTCTACATATGTAGTTAAATAAAAGTTAAGATTACATGAAATCATGTTATTATTTTCATCAAAAAAAAACTATTAATATTAGTTTCAATCACATAAGTCACATCTTAATGTACAAACATAGTTTATTTTGATTTATTGAAAATTTTTTAGTTAGTTTTTTGACAGAGCTTGCCATAAATGATAATTAAAATGTTTGATATTATTTAATTCTCAATAAAAAACAAATAAAGTAAATACAATAAATGTGTGAATAATGTTCTTAAAATAGCAAAACAAAAAAGAATGGGATGGATAAATAAAATATGGCGAATTTATAATGGCAGGGTTTGTAAGTTTTTTAAGGATACTGGCCAATTCAATTGACAATACTTGCTTTTTAGAGGAGCAAGTTGTGCTGAAGGCAGGGTAAAAGTAACATTAAGTATATTAAAGGTAAAGTTATTTTATAAGGAAGTGGATGACAAATGTGAATAATCTAAATTATCAATTATTATAAAATTATCTCCCATATAATGGCAAGAAGGACAGGCATATTTGCAAACAAGAATCATAATGGATTTTTCTTGTTATTGTTTCAATATTAAATGGTACATGGTTAAATAGATAACTTTATCATAATTAATTCCTACAATATTCAATCAAGTTTGTTACATTTTGTTTTATTAAAACATACTTTCATACTTTCTAAGTAAATTCTAAGCCTACCAAATTTTTAATATGTAGACTAGCAAAATAACATTTGATTATAGAAGTGTTATACATTGTTATATAAAATTCTTGTGTATGTAACAACTTTAAAATAAATATCACTAAATAAATCAATCATTGTAATATAAATAATATATATTTCAATTTATTTCTAGCAAAATTAAATACAGTTTTATATTTGTTGCAACAGTGTTTTTTTAAATGTATAAATATTCAAACTGAAGGGACTATGTGGCGCACATTTTTATTGAAAACCGATGTTATTCTTCAGTTGCTAAAACCGGTTGATAGATTGATATTAACAATTCAGCTTATAATGAAACTATTACACATAGGTTTTTGTAATTAAATTATGATAAAAAAAAACAATTATTATTCGTAAATGAGTGACTACAAATTACAATTTTTATTAATTTAGTCAATATGAAATACAGTGTGCTTGTTTGATTATTAGAGCAACATTTTTAGTCCACATTATTATATCTAGAAGCAAGATAAGTTAATAAATATATGCACTGATTTATATTATATATTTTAATAAGTACATAGTTGCTAATTCAATGATCTGATTATTTTTATATATATAAATTTATATTGTAAGAGAAAATCTTGCCTACATTTTTGTTATAGTTAGAGTGTGACTATTTTGACGTGTGTTTACTTGTTGTACATATTATGGCGTTTAATATTTTCAGAATTACTGTATCATTCTTAATGCATACCAAATTTTGAAACTAGTGATTATGTGTTGCATGATTTACGCAATTGTCGCACTATGGTAATACAGTTACGTTAAAATAAAGCACGTAAAAATATTTTAAAGACATAATGATCACGATAGTTTTTTTTACTATCAAAAATGTACATGGTGCACCAATTATATTTATAAATATATATTTAATTGTAACGATGGACATCGGAATAAATAAGCTGTATATTGATACAATTCAGTCATATATGTAACAGTGTGTTTATCCAACGATGGTTATGCTTAGACAGTTAAGTAAGTTTTACTATAATATTTACTGTATTGGTGTTGCTAAATGTCCTTTACGCACATATGTCGAAACCCACGTTCTTTTTTAGGATTACAGTTAGGTTTAATCTAAATGTTTCAAAAGTTTACAAAATTTTTATCTCTACGTACTGTGCCGACCATTAATAATAATTGAGCCTAAACGGTGAATGGGAGACAAATGTTCATGTATATATTATAGTTGTTATTGGTGTCTGCATGCGATTCCTGCTACTATTTTGGCGGATATAATGTTAAATGTATTATTTAAGTTGTATGGATGTAATGTAATATATAATGGTTGTGAATTTTTCAAGATACTGAAGTAAGTATCAATATTTTGCTGTGCTATTCTGAGTAGGCAAAATTATTTTATTCGGATATTCTGAAATTTCAGTTTTAGTTATATAGAATAAGCATGTGTATTAATTTGATATTCAAGATGATGTCAGATATAAAGCTTTCTATGTTTTTATTTGAACAGGTACCTTTGGCTCTTTACCTATATTTCAATGTATCCAAACAATCATTATTATAACATCCACAATAATTTTATTAAATATAAAAATCGAATCTTTTTTATTGTTTCAATATATTAAGTAGTTACATATATTACGTGACGTCAATAACTGTTTGTGACCAAAAATGATACTTTAGAATGATATTATTTTATGTATATATTAAAATTTATGAAATTAATTTTGGTTTATTTTTTATTATACTTCTAGTCAACCTATAGTCTAATTTAATTCAAAATACTTATGGGAAAACAGTATAAATATGCTACTCTTGGATACCGTCCGGTCCGCTCTGACCGCTAAACTATGGAAATTATTATGCTTGATGACAACTTATATATATATTAGCATATCTGTAACGAGATTATTACAAACAACCGTTTCAAAAGAGAGAATATTAATTGGTAATATTTTTATTACTTTTTAAAAATGTTCTTTCTCATTATGTAAGAAAAACAAGAGGTGCGGGTTCAAATTCAGTTACACTTCATATTATTTTAATAAAAAAGTTGTGTCTCTTATGACACAATAAAAAAGCAATCAACACAATTTTATTAATGAGAATTTTATTATTTTGACTAAACATTGATAAATTTATTAATAAGTCATTGGTATTCATATAAATTGCTTACTCATAGTTAAAGTACTTACAAAACATTATTACATGTTTCTTATTCAAAGGCTTAATTTTATTATTTATTTTATATATATTGAATTGATCGTTCCTAATAACAAAGCAATAGCGTATAAAAACTTAAAGAATATCAACTACATTTCCACCGTAGACTGTTGATCTACTGATCAGTAATTACAATAACCAGTTTATAAATATGGCATTGAATTGTAACATTTATGAATACAGCATTAGATATGTAGAATATCTTACATGTTAGCTTTTTAACTTTGATGTATATCTATAAGATAGGTGCTAATGCGTATTCGAAGGGGCTCCTTTGGTTATATTTAGATTTTAGATCCCAGGCAACCACTCCATGCTGCATTGGAATACTAAGAAATTAAAGTTATTTCAAATTTTATAATACATACATATTTTTATTATTTAGATGTTGTTTTACTGGTTTTGCTGAAATCCTGGTCAAATTTATAATAGAGTACAATAAATTAATCTTTAGTCTACTTTGAACACAATTTCTGTTTAAGGGTTTCGAATCACGATATTCATTTATAATTACAATATTTGTTAAAATTTATATTGGTACTTATCTACAACTTTCGATTTACAATAGCTAATACATAAATGGGTAGGTACTTTTTTACTAAGTGTTTTTAGAATTTGAGTACATAGGTAACTTAACAAATTGAATTGTGCTCAACTGGCACGCTCGAAACGCCATAAACAAAGAAGAAGAAGAAGAACTTATCAAATAAATAATAAATATAAACAAAATTTTTTAGATAATGTTGGCAGTGACTGATGTATAATATATTGCGATATATTTATTGATTTAATAAGTTGGAAAATTGTTTACTTATCTTTATACCTTATAAAAATCTATTTATTTATACATGTTCATTCTTTTTTTATTTTTCAAATAAAAATAATAATCATGATAAAATTATCACATTGCATAAGCGTTTGGATTGGGCTAGCTGTTAAATAATAAATGAACGTACCTACCTCAATTGGTTCAATAGACTACCGCTATTGTTGAGAGCGTTACATCACGGCGGATAGTAAGTGACGCTGAGTCAGGGTCGCGGCGTCCCTGACCACGGTCAATGGCAGTGTTTGAAGGTGCCCTCCAAACACGACGTTCACGGCATTCCCTCTACCTGCCATTTAGGCGTAGCCATTGGCCCCAAAATTGTGATGATTAATGTTTTAGTTCCATGAACTTATAATATTAGTAAATAAGTACCTATGTAGGTTACTGCCAATAATTATTATACCAAGCTACGATTTTATTATTATTACATTATTTTTTAAAATAAAAATAGTAGGATAGTAGAATGGTATGATATTCCGTTTCTCATTTTCCATCAATATAGCCAGTAACCCTGTTACTAAGTATTTTATTTGTGTTATTATTATAAAAATATTTAACGTGGGCAATATATTTTACATATAGTTACTTGGTATAAATTTTTAAAATGATAAAAAAACTTTATAAAAATAAAACGGTTAGAGAGTAACAACCAAAAATAGTATTATATGTCAATGACCTCGACTGAGGTGTTTCAAGGCTAATTTAAAAAACGATTCGACCAACCGTAAGCCTTAAAATAAAAGCAAGTTTTTTTTAGTTGCCTTCAAAATCTATTTGTCTATTCGATGTTGATGGTGTGCTATATAAAATAGCATATATAATAATATTAATGTAGTTGACCCAACTCTATTTACAGAGTATTAAACATTTAGCGAAACGGCAATTTTTTATTTGTTCTAAGAATTAAATTCAAATTTATTATAATATCCTTTGTAAAGTTATTTTTATTAACTTATACGTACATATTTAATTTAGGTAGATATTATATAGCTATTATATTACATAAATTTTAAAAGTATCTTACGACATTACGGCTTTGGGGAAATGCAGCAGTTATTTACTCGATTTTTGCAGAAGCAGCTGGGCCAAAACTTTCTTTGGCAAAAATTTAAAGAAATAAATTTATTGGTAACTGCCTATCAATATGTTTTTGTATGTATATTAAGAAGAATATTAATGATTTTGCCAAAATCTTAATTCAGAATCAAACTAAAAATAAATTTAAATTTACCTCGCCTATAACTCAATTGTTGAGTTACGTCCGCATTTTTTTCATGTGACAGTGACAGTAGCAAGTACGCGTATACAATAAAATTTCAGAAAACGTAATGTTTCATATTGCAATTAAAAAGAATTGTGAACAGGAGTTCAAAGTTATTTTTACCTAATTGATAGCGCCTTGGTAACGAAATGATCACTCCAGATTGTTTCAGAGGTATCTCTCTCACTAATGATTTATTAAAAATTATAAATTACCAATTTGAAAAGATAAGAAAAAGTCCTACTGAGTTTCTTGCCCCGATTCTTCTAAGGCATTAATTTTATTGAACCGGTGGTAATATATTTGACGTTCAGTAAATCAAGGTTGTGTCTTCTTATTTTGAATATAGTTGTTTGGCTATGACGAATATTACAGTATGAACTATAGAAACCGAACCTTTACGGTAAAAAATATCGATTGGAAATAAAATGGTGTATTATAGAAGAAATCAGGTTTTATTGCACCTTATTGACGCACATTTATATTGTAGGAAAAATAGTAATTGAACTGTAGTGATAAATTTTTGTAAGAGCTGATGAGGAGTAATTGAGTTTGTCTTACTTTGGCCACAATACTGGTTGTTTGTCACTCGACAATATCTTTTATTTCCCATTATGTATATTAATCACATACCGATTCACGAAATTTAAATATCCGACCCTCGAGAACAACGTTGTTAATAAACGTTGTTAATAAGGTTAACAAATGGTCAGTGATTAAGGTGTTTGTAATGGAATGTTAAATATACTTGTCCAATTTTCTTAATCATAACAAGAAACTCTATCCTAAGTGGAAGTGCAACTGATTGAATTACGAACGAAAATAGCGTACCACATTACGTAATAGGTATAGCTTTTTGGCACAAATTATAGCTAGTGCGAAAGCGGGATTATAAATCTAAATTCTTATTACTTACTAATAATAAATCTGTCTTAGGGGTCATTCAAGACTTTAAGTCAAAATAGAATTATGAAAGAAATATGCACTAGAGTAGAGATGTGATCAATAAGACCAGCCAATTGTGAAAAAGGCAGATTGGCTAAGCCGATTTGTAAAATTCTGGAGATAGTACTCGTTTTTTTTGTACAATAGTAACGTGAAGACTAGAGATGAAAAGATATAGTAGCTATATCAGTATATATTACCATAGCTTTATAGGCGGGATCATATTACTTATAAACAAAGTTGCTACCGTTTGTCAGAAATATCGGTAAGTTACTCCAACATATATTAGATCTTCTGGGCAGGTAATAGGTCTTGTGGGCAAGTAATATTGCACATTTAACTTTTAGGAATGTGCAATATTAATCACTGTGCGGGTGTCGGGCCCATCGTGTTGTCGGAAGAGGAGCTCCGAGCAGCACTTGGGACTTGTGACCCAAGAGTAGGCTTAAATGGCCCCTTTAAAATGCATTAACGCTCACCTTCACTGTCCGAGCTCCTACAACTACCTAACCAAAGTTTAAATGATTCTACCAAAGCGGCCTTCGAAGTGCGTTCTAGAAATGAATTTGTGATAGTTCTAGACAGGCTGAGATCTTTTAGTAAACTATAGAGAGATTTCGCTGCTATACCTCTCGCTCATACTTCAACCGCATATAAGATAATATATAATATATATAATATATATATATATATATATATATATATATATATATATATATATATATATATATATATATATATATATATATATATATATATATATATATATATATATATATATATATATATATATATATATATATATATATATATATATATATATATATATATATATATATATATATATATATATATATATATATGTATATATATACTGCTGAAAAATAATTTGAAAAGTACATTCAATCAATTCAATTGTAACAAAATCTTCATTGAAGAATTAATTAGAAACATTAATGATGTTAATGATGACGAGAGTGATAGAAGCGAAAATGGTCTCTGAGTACCTCCATTGATATATTTTTTGCCAACGCTGAAAAAATTGCATCAAGAAAAATAATAAAATATTCCTGATGTCTTTACTCGTAGTCCCGCTAGCACTGTTTATAGTTAGAACCTGTATTTAGAGGCCAAGAAAAAATGTGTTTTTTTTCGTCATTAATATGTTTTCTTTTCAATTTATCTTAGAAACTGATTGTTAAAAAGGGAGTTGCTTTGGTACATTTGAAAGTGTGCGGTCTTTTAGTAAAAAAAGAAGAATCGTTAACAAAATCAAAAGATACGTACGTACGTATTTATATTACTTTTTGACACTAATTTTTCTAAATATGTTTTGTGACTAATTTATAACATAATTATAACTTAAACAAACATAATTTAAAAATATTGAATAGTCCATATAAATCTCAGCAGTATTAGAAAATTATGCATTTAAGATAAACAAGTTGCAGTCGATACTTCTACTGAGCGATAAGCGGGCGGACGGGGGTGCGGTGCAGTGGGGTGGGGAAGAGTTGTCACTGCATGCTAGAGGTGACATTGAGCGGTCGTTGAACCTGTCGGCCTTGGTGTTAGCGTCATAATGGCTGAGTGAACGTGTCTAGTGCATTTAAAACGTTATATTACCGTTCCTGTTTGTGGTAATTTTATTTATTTAAGACTATCCACGTATATGTATACAAATAAAAGTTACCAAGTAACCTAATGGTATGCCTTGTAGATTTTTTTAATGCGACTTAAAAAAATTTAATGAAAAGTAATGTATGCTAAATGTAAGTAAATTAGTTTAGTTTCACACTTTCGTTGTATACGGTCACAGACAGGGTCGGTAGAGTGCACTAATGGAACTTATATTAAGACACTCCGTTCCCCGCTTTTTGCCGCGCTTTGCTTTGTTATCATAGAATGGAAATGTAAATAATTCACTTCCTCAGTCTGAATCGAACGGACACACTACTCCCTTTTTCAATTACATCAAGTGGAAGCCGTACTTGCGGGCTGAAGATTCAGTACCAGTTTCATGATTGTGTCAACGGAGAGCACAAGTTACAAAAGAAGAACTTAAACTTGCGCACGTATGCACTTTTTTGTATGATGTAAACTACACATATAAATTTGCTTGCTTTTTGTGATAGACAAATATTTAGAATTTTGCTGTAAAAATTATGGTCCTAGATGAACAGGAAGCATTGCGTCATCAATTGTATATATATACTAGAAAAATTAATCATAAATGCTTGGCATTGGCTTAGATCAGGAGGCTGGGTGCCTTAGAAAGTTCATTAACAAAAATATATGATGGCAGCGTATTCTTATTAATGTAATTTATGTGTTGAAAGATGCCGCAATATATTTAACACAGATTTTAATTTATAAGCGCAACAAATCTTTACAAAATACCATAATTTCACGCTTTTTCCCTAGCGGGGAAGTTGGAGGGAAAAGTGTGTCAAACGTTAAATTAAAAGCTTATTTTCATGCATACGAACTGATAGAAAATTTTGTTATAGTAACATTTGTCAACTATTTACTCTTTTATTCTTGAGATATTACTCTCAATCCAAATTGTTATAAATGAATATGTTTTTTATTAATATTTAGTTACTTTAATACATTAATATCAAACTATTAAATTATATAAAGTATTTTTAAAGTGGTTTCCATTGGATGTAATACAGCTGCAAGGGTCGATTCCTATAAATGTTCGAAGCTTTTTATGGAACACACTCATTCAATGGAAAAAATTATCGTTGACTATGGTATGGATTATTTTTGGGTTTTCAAGTCGATAATGACATTTAGAGCAAGCTTTATACACTCTAATACTGATCTTAAATAATAATTCAGTGGTTTCAGATCAGGAGGACAATGTACGACCCAGTGCGAAGTTTTGCTGTAAGAACCACTCGTGGTTATTGAACATGTACTTGTTGATGGGCTTAATTACCAGTAAAATATATATAGAAGTGTATCAAACGATTACGCGTATGTTGTACTATCGTCATTATGATTTTACCATCCTATTGTATTATTAGATAATAAATGACCATTGCGGCTTTTTAATATAGTCGCATAAAAATTTTACTAATATCAAAAGTATGTAAGATTTTTTAATTTGTATTTGGCTCTACACCTACTTTATGTAATGCTATCACAGCGATTCGCTTTTTTATTACATAAATTTGAAGGTATGAAATGGAATGGGTACCACAATATATTGGCCCGTAAATAACAAAACTCAATAAACAATCTTTTAAAAATGACAGATTGTACATTCAAATTTAATATTATATGTCTATTTTAAACGGTAACAGTATTTATGGCCAGACTAAGTAGGTTAGGTAAAATAATTATAATATTGTGCCATCGAGGTGGTCTGGCGAGATTTTGAGATTATTATTAAGACAATAGGGTTTGTCTTTGTAACCTTCTTCTTGACATATTCTATTCCATTCTCATTATGGACATGGCAATGGAACTAGGCACAGCGTATGACTCTGACGCGACGGTTCTGAGTTTGATGAACTCTCGACGATATAAATTATTTTCATGTGATATAAAATAGTTAATTTCTCCAGTAACAAGGCAAAGTACGACGTTGATTATTTGTGTTTTATGCTTAACATTGTTCTAGTGTTTAATTAGACTTCCTACTGCTTACTACTACTAGTAGTGTGGAGCAAGAAAAAAAACCATAGATTCGAGAACCGAATCCCGTAAAAGTCGCAGAAATTTTGAAATATACTATGATAATGAAATAGACAATTGTATTTATTTAATAACGGGGCATTAGATCGATAAAGAGAAAATTAAACTACATAAATTTTATATTAAATTTCAATCATAACATAACTTATATAGAATTGCTTTTTTTGAAACACACTTAAATATTGTAACATAAAAATAAAATCGAAATGAAATAAATTCAATGTTACAAAATGGTACTTTCATTAAAGATAAATATTATTCCGTACTTGGGAGTTGCAAAAGGGAGTGAGGGTGAAAGAGGGATGGAAATGCAGTAAGGGCATTACTTAATCTATAGGGGGTGGCCTTGCGCTCGGGAGTCCGGACCGTTGCCGGGTAACGCTGGGAGCCAAACCGCCCTGTTACCATTACCATGAATCATATACTAAGATATATATCGATTTTTCATTCTTATGCTATTTCTATTATTAAATTTTACTTATGATGATTATTATATTATTATTGTGATGATATTCACTTTTCGTACTTGTTATTCAAGTACTAAATACTTTTTAGCCATCTTTATTTAAATTTATATGATAACATCAAATGTAATATGAAGTGACACTTATCGTTTTTTTTATTTAATTTTCATAAGAAAAAAATGATTAATTAATTTGACGTAAATAATTCTAACATATGTTGTCAAAGTAGGCATATATGTGAGTTTATTTCGATTAACTAATATTACAATAAAATCTATTGAAAATTTTGTAAAACATTTATTTTAGTTAAATATTTGCAATGAATTACCGTAGTAGAAGATAGCGGCACGCGTAGCCGGTTACCTAGGAGACGCTTGTAGGTAAGAAGTATGTATATTTTAGCTAGAAAAGACACGTGGATGTGTAGGAATTAAGTCAATATAAATTGTTTAACTTTTTAGCTACAACTAAATTACTTTCATACTAACATTTTTAAAATTATCCTTGAACTTTTGAGATATTCCGTTAATAAAATAAATAATATAAAAACAGATAAACATGGAACAGTAAATTACATCGTATTTATGTATTTATATTGGTATGGTGATCGTGCTCAGTGGCTCAGTTTATGGCTGTAAACTCAATGATTTTTAGTTCATTTAATATCCACTGGGGTAATAAAAATTACACTCGGATTGGAATAGCGGAAATGGTGAACTTTTTCTACGTTTTCTTCAATATAGGAGAAGTAAAGAATGGAGTGTCGCAACATGAGATCCTCTCCGCTTAGTTAATTTTTGCGTTGTCTCCATTATCACTTAATGTTCATTACTAAACCAATACACTCCGTTCTCCGCATTTCATTCAAATGTAAAAATTGCATTTTAAGTAACATCACGCTTTATTTTACCAATGCTAGAATAGATATTTCGTGAAGGCAAATATTGCGTATAAAAAAACTTAAGTTTGCGGTCGCATTTACTTATTTTGTATGGTTACTCTCTGTATTGAAGTATAAATTATCAATTTAGAGTTTTCGTTCTTTATACATACCATAATTACAATTTACGCCAAATTTCACACGCACACACACACGCATTCGCACACAGTAACAGCATGTTAATATGTCACCTTTAGTGTGACGTAAGATAACAAGTGTGCGGGGAATTGTATTCTATCGTCATACAGAAGCACTAATACATAAGGTAGTGAATAGTAATCCACTAAACACTGTTGGCCTAATATAGTATAATAGTTGCTTTGAACCACTATTGATAATATATTTACTTATAATAATAAATAAATAAATAAATACATATCTATATTTGCTCCTGTTGATCTATAATAATGAAGCTGATTTTTAGTTCACATATTTTGATATTGCATTCAATGGCAGTTCTATAAGTTATTGTTTATGCCGTATTATGTTTGAAAATTAATTCTTAATTACATTTACATTGTATCAACAGGGCGCGCTAAAAGTGCATTGCGCAGTACACACGTGGCATATAAGTACTTATGTTTACTTGTGTGTGTATAAACATGCATCTAAAACTAACGATTCAATTTGAAAAGGTCGAATGTCTCTATTTTTTGTTTTGCAGAATAGATTTTTGAATATTCTTTATAGGGTTTATATTTAAAAAATTAAGAGATATCGTAGATAGTGCATTTTAACATATAGAAATGTAATAGAATTGCTAGCTTTACGAGCAATGTAAGGGGGCGGACGACGCCACGAACGATCGAGTTCGAAAGTTGGGTATAATGAATATATGTGCTGTGTGTAGATACATTCTAATATACGAGTCATGTACTATGTTCAAAGCAGATAAATGCTTCATGAACTCATACATCCGAAGCATCGGTGAATAATCTGTAACCATGGCAGTAATAATTTGGAACCGTTTCATCTCCAAGGGCAGGATAAAGGGCAAAATATTGTGTATAAATTATATATTATAGGTGGATATTTCTATTACTTACACAATTATTGTGTAGTTAGTTGTGTATTATTGTATAAGTAATAGAAGTATCCACTTATTAAGAACTAAACAGTACTAAATAATTTTATTTTAGCGATCCGCCCAAGATTATTTTTTGTAGAAGATATCTAACATATAGTATACATTACATTACCATACCAAGGTATATATAGGATAATGATTACCAATTAAACATATGATCCGTGACTATGACTTGAATTCCCATTGCAATATATAATAATTAAAAAAATTGTATACCTAGATATATAAATACTAGTATTGAATGTTTTTACTTATAACTTTTGACAATTAACTAAGATATAATCAAAACATGGTGAATTATTTTGTGTCAATATGTTTACCATACTATTTTATGTGTAGCCATAAATTAAGAGAAGAAGAAAAAGAAGAAGACAATTTTATGTCATGGCATTCGATAAAATATCTATAAATTATTGACATCTTTAAAAGAACGCTAAAAGTAATGTTAAGTACATACATACGCTTTTATAGCACATTTCTTTGCGAATTTCTTGATGGCGCTGTTTTAAGTACATATGTATATTTTAGGTATATATTATAAACTATTATAGCTACTGCCTTATAAAACGAATAGAATACGAATGTTTATCAAAATGATTATGACAGTCACGTTGCACTTCATGTACTATAGAAATTATATGTAGGTATAATATTGATACATATACTCTTACATATTACAGGTATTTAAGTAATTATATCTATTCAATGCTGAGTATCTATTGAGGGGTCAAATTAACTGCGCAAATAGCATTTAATTATTCTTATATAACAATGTAAGTATTTAATATAGCTTTTGTTCGTAGTATTGATTGCATATTTATCAATTGTAAAAAATATATAGAAAAGTAAATATAAATTTAAAACAAGTGTCAGATTGCATTGATTAACGTCTTCAATGCCAAGGTTTATGTATAGTATATAGTAGTTATAGTTATGGTTTAACTATAAGTATTAAGTTTATAGGAACATTTTAGTGTGTCCATTTAACTATTAAAACCATTTCCCTCAAGGTCTCGTGGACGTATCAAGCTGAAACTAATATCGACTAACGAGGGCGATAGTACATTGGAACTAAAAACATGGATCATTGAACTTTTGCGTCAACATAATCATAAGATTCATTTTTAAAATTTTACATACAATTAACCAAGAAATCAAAATTTATAGAGTTCACAAGAAGAAACAGTTAAAATAATGGAAAACATTCTAAAATTGGTAATTTATACGTATATAATATATAATAATAACCATATAATGGCGGAAACGTAAGTCCACACGTTCACAAATTAAAACTTATCAACTTTTATGACGTGTAGCCAATCATAAAAATGATACAGAACTCTGAGTTCAATTCGCACTTGATCGATATAGTTCCAATATTTGAAAAGTTATATTTTTAATATACAATAAAAATAATTTAACACAAAACGGTAATACGTCACTAATAGTATGGTGTTGCTTTCCAGGGCTATATGTTAAACTTAAGTTTTTAGAATAAAAAGGATGCTCTCATTATGGGAGATATTGTTCCGGTGCATAGTCAGCGGATTCTTGCTGTAGGCTATCTCCTCCAGTATCTTCGATATTGTGTTTTTGGAAGTTAACCCTAGAAAGATAATCATATTGTATTGTACGGAAAAGATACTCATGCGTAAAATTTACGCATGCGTTTTAATTAGTTTTAGGTAGAGACTTATTAGTTTATTTATATTATTCTTGTGATATTATATATTACTATATATATTAGAATAATTAGTAATGCAGATAATTTCTTTATAATAATTTATTCATAAACAACAATAATTTCAAATTTCCGTTATAAATAAACATATTTTTTTAACATTTACTGTTTCATAAAAAAAAATATTTTTTTACTACAATAACCAGTCTTTTTAGGTCAAAATCAACAATTAGCATATTTGAACTATATACTAGGAACATACAGTTATATAAAAATCAGTTACAAAAAGCTTTGACACATATGAACATTATGCTCACGACATAGATTTTTTTTACATTTTTTGCAAAACGCATTTGCCTTTCGTCTTTTTTTAGGGGGGCAGAAACTGCAGTAAATACGATTTTTCACCACAGGCTCATAGGTTTGCTCTTCTAATGTACCAGGTTCTTCATCTATCGACATATTGGAGATATTATCTCGCATATATCTTTTCAAAGTAAGGTTCCTAAACATGTACGCAAAAACGAAGTAGACAGACCTAAATTGAGATTTTTCATAAAGTTTTTTTGACTTAGAGGCTTTTCTCCGTTGCCATTAACATTGTGATGTAGACCAACAATGTCTATTTCTACTTCTAATAATCCTCTGTCGCAAGGCCGGTCCTACGGGAGGCCGATGTGGAGCCTGGTTGTTCAGTACTGCTTTGCTCGTCTAGTAATGCACTTTCACTTGGCGTTGGCTGGTCTTCTTGTACCTCTGTTGTAAAGGCTTCTTCTGTGTCACTCTGTACTCCCCTTACCCGCTTCGTATATTGTTACCATTCTTTTATCACTCTTTTTTTCGACGTGCCTAAACCATCTGACCATACTCTTATTCATTCTCATTGTGACACGCGTGGGCTTCTACCATTCTGTGAGTCTCTTCTTTGCGGATTCAGTTGCTGATTCCGCATATCATCCGAAGAGATCACATTTCCACATAATCTTAAACATAATATAAAAAAGTAATAAAGAGCCCAAGCTAGTTAAACAATATAAGAAAGAAATAACTATAACAATTATATTGCATGTTATTCAGCTGCGTTTTTATATAAAAAAAATTATATATTAAGACTAACAATAAAATAAATATTTATTTTTAAACTATAAAACATTACAGAACAAATCAAAACCGCATTCATTGGATTATTTTAATAAAAAAAAGCAATTTAGTAGTAATACCTACAATAGTACGAATTATTAAAGGCATTCTAATTAAGCACATAATCTTAATAAACCGGTATATTATTATTATAATCGACATCAGGTTTTCTACTATAAATGTAGGCAGTGTCGTGGGGATTGCAACATAGTGGCTAATACATGCAAAGTGTCCGCGAGCGACGGTCGGCGAACATTATCATGCAGAAATAAAATGGAATATTGGAAATAGCACACTGACATAGACTACATTGTTTACTGCGATGTCCTCTTAGTTTGTATCACCTCTGCGCAGCCTCAAATGTTTATATTGATGCGAAAAACTTGAAATGAGATTCTATGAATGGAATCGAAATACTGCGCCCATAATGAACTTAAAAAAATATTAGCATGACAGGAATTTCCTGCAGAAGAAAAGTAATTTTTTATACTATGATAACTTTAACAGGAATAAATAATGAAATTTCATTGGTTTGTACAATATGGAAAAATTACTATGTAATTTTTAATGTATGTAACGTATAATACTGCTAAATATAAAGATAATTAACACAAATACTTAAGAGCACAAATAAGTTCAAGAGACATTTTCTTGAAAATTGGATATATAGTAATAACAATAATTTTATCAATAATTTTTCATGATTATTCATTGTCTCCAATATAAATAACATACCTACATATTATACAAAGAATTAACTATTATAATTAACGTGTTTAGTAGAGATAGATGTTTAATAGAGATAGATTGTAAAGAAGTCGACGTATCGGCCAAGCCCAACCTTTTTTAAAATTTAGTAAGATAGTGTGCCTTTAAAAACTTAAGGCAAAATATATAGATAATATTTCATATCTAATTTACTATCAAACTATTTGAAGATTTGGTATTTCACCTCTATTGAAAATCATAGTTTCGGTATTTATTTTTACAGCCACTAAAACTGTCATGCTACTTTACTGTCCTGCTGGCCGATTATAGTAAGTGCCTGTTCTTAGAAGTCAGGAACATATTTAAAGAAAAAATCAGTTGTTGACGTCAATAAGCAATGTTAAAAAATGATTTTTAAAGAAAATACCATTTTTAATGGAAATATTACTTTGTCTTACATTAGAAAATATGAAATATTGAAGTGTTACATGTAATTGAGAAATACAAACAAAGTAAGAAGCTGGATATTCGACGTACTTGACTGACTTTTCACTGACAATTTCAACAATATTATTATGATCAAAGCACTTGTAAAACATGAAAGATACAATTATGTGTTTAAATAGTGGTAATGTATTTAAATAGCACCAAAATATTTTTAAATAGCATAAAAAAATTTTTTAAAACAGTAAAAGTCAAATTAGTAAAAGTAAATATTAGAGGCACGGTAGCTTTAATACTGTGATATCATATTTCACACGTCATAGTTCATATATATGTTATTACGTTTGTATGATTTAAGCTTGGTGACAAAAACTGACGTCAAACCGTGTTATACGTCTACTGTACGTAAAATGAAATCGCTATTACAGAATTAAAAATTTAGATGAGTTTTAAAACAAGAAATAACAACCATAGCCATAACCATTTCGCGAATATGAAATCTGAAAATATCATTGCTGTTATTCTGATGCAATCTGATAACGCTTTTATAATTTTTTTATTTATTCTCTTTTAAAATCGTGTGCCTATTGATTTTTTATGTTTAATGCGTTTTTTTATATAGTTTCTTTTACATTTTACGTTAATGCTTTTAAAAAGTATCATTGATAATCTTTATTTTTTTACTGCAAACGTGACGGTTGTGAACCACTTGAAGAAATGTATTACTATAAATCACTTTTATTCTCTTTTTTCTAACGAAAAGGTAGTAAAACACAACTGGGCGTTGTCTTCCGTCACTTAAAATGCCTCTAGGGGAAAATCTATGTCTGTCCGTGAAACGTAAAGCGTGAAGCTAAAAATTATTATTTCATATTGTTCTATTTTTAACAATACATTATTAAACTTCGTTTACTATTCAAACTTCGTTATCAAATAATATGCGTGAACACTTTATTACGTATATTTAGATTACCTATGTGGCTAAAGTGTGTATACTGTATGTGCAATTTGAGTTTAAAAAATGTAATATTACCTTTAATATATAATGTAAGCCGTATATTTTCGTGATAAATTAAATTTAATTAAAACTTAATTAATATTGAAAAGTAAATGTCCAGCCATTTTAGTATAATAGTTTCTTATAAGGATAATTTTAAATATCAATTACAAAGTCAGATTTTCGTATCGAGGACTAATTATCATAATTGTTTTATTACATACAGACATTTCGGAAACCTATATAAATAAAAGCTTACGCTAAGCTAACGGCACGATACTATCCGTGCCATCCGTCAATCTTTTTCATCGAGAATCCTTTAACGCCATTCTATTCCAGTTGCATCATTTTCAAAGATTGAACGGCATCTCTCTCTCTCAATGAATATTACATAAAATCCTTTATAGTGTTTGCTTCAAAGCTGTTTATAGTGCTTTTTTGACTATTTTTTCGTCACTCGTGCCAAGATCACTTGATGACATTCTTCATTTATACCGTGTCATCCTCTCTTGTATTTGTTTCATCTATTATTGTAGATCGATTTGTTAACCTGATTTTGCTTTTGAACAAAGCTAACGCAGAGAAACCATCTCTATAGCATTCATTTTTCTATCATAATGGTACTTTGAATTATATTTCTTAATTTTTTTGTTAATATTGTACGTGCTTATTTATTAATTTTATATAGTGAAGACAAGATAAAGTCAGCAGCTGATGGAAAATGATCACCATCATCTACCACCCGATGTAACGTAGGAGGTGTTACTGGTGCATTGCCGACTTTTAAGGTGAACTTATATATATAGACAAAAAGCACTGCCACTACCATACTTTTACATACTCAATAAGTACGTGAAAGACAGTTCCTATAGGACTGCACAGTAGTGCCAGGTATCCAAGTGGTAGGGTTAATCCTCCAAATTTGAGATAATACTGAATCACTCTAAAACTCAACGATAGATATCGGTTTATATCGTTCCCCGGAACACTTCTCATAATATATGCGGTAGAGAATGCACAACGAATAAATATTTCTCCACAATGCCAAATTATTTAGCCGTTCACAGATTATTGGAATCACAATTATTAATAAGGGTGACAATGATATAACACTTGAGTATACTAGCCCAGAGATGAGAACAGACCTACATATGAGCCCGAACTTGGACCCAATATATGGACGGTCAATTTAAAGTCATGAAGTACTGTCTCACACTTTCGATGAGATTCATCTTTTTTTAGGCCTACTTGGCCTTGCTTTCCAGTTGAACACGATACTGGCGGTCTTTTGAAGCGCTATAGTCAAATAAGCTAATACTTAATACTAGTTTTTAAAAAGTGGCTACATACCAGATGAGGTTTTAATAGTTAACGCGTGTTCTGGGAGCTGAATTGAAACATGATATTTTCACTCAATGAAAAGACATTCCAGTCAGAAGGCGTTATTTTGTTCTTACGAAAGTTGTTCTATCTTCTTGCTGGTGTTTCGAAGATCATTTGTATCGTTCGGTTTGTAAAACTGAATATCCGTCAAAAACAACAAGCACTTTAACAATAAAAAACAACAACTTACAATTTATAGAGAAGAGAATTTTGAAGAGAAGCTTTACAAAGCTCTCAATTACTTTAGCTATTCTGGGAACTTCCCACTTGGGTTGGCTATTTTTAATTTCAATAACAATCTGTGTTTATTTTCAATTTCAGTTAATTTGAACAACAACCCAAAATTGAAAATAAATGCATTTTATGCATGGAAGCAATAATTATTATTACTTCATGTTTAGAAGCAATAAATAATTTTATTATTTGCTACGTTTACTTACCTTATTTTGATTATACAGGTACGTTCTTCAGCTAAGTGAATACAAAAATTGGCACTGGCTGGCAATAGATTACTTGTACTTTGTATATGTATATTTTTTTTTCAATAAAAATATACTGTGACCTACAGTATATTTTTAATATAGATATTTATAGAGATATATAATTTTATTTCAAAAATATATATGTCACTGACTTTAACCTTGTATATTTTTATAAAATATACAAGGTTAAAGTCAGTGACATATATATTTTTGAAATAAAATTATATATCTCTGACTTTGACCTTGATTAAAATTATTGGAGATTTGATCAAAATAAGCAACAGCTCACACTATAAGTATAGGTACACAATCGTTTGGCTCTGGAACTAGTATGCTGTTATACGGTTAATGATCATAAAACCTATTTTATACACGTTCAATATATCTATCACTAACGAAGAAATTGTAGGTCAGATCAGATTTTTAACAGTGTCACAATACACCAATTTACAGGTGCCAAAAATAGTAGGAGGAAGGGAAGAAATACCTATTTTGGTAAGTTGTTTAGGGCTGCCAAGGAACTAATGATTTATACCTTGGAATTCATGAGTAATAGCCCTTGCAATAGTTTACATCTGTGGTCATATAAATTTGCAAGTCATCAGTATAAGTTTAAGTGAAATTGCAAGAATAAGATCTTCTTAACGGACTTGATGAAAATGGAAAAGAGGAAAGGTTAAAGTTATCCATTCTGAAAGAAACTAGAAATCTGACAGTACACTGATGACCGATATAATTTAAATGTATGTGTTGGTAGTGGCCATGTAGATAAGAATAAGCCATTCAATAGCATCGGACGAAATAATAATATTTATTAATATATATTTAATACTTTCAATTTTCTCAAACGTACTACCGTTGTATTAATTAGGGGTTTTTCAAAATTTAATCATATTAAATAAAATACAGTAAGTATCATAATCATGGAAACAATATAATTACTTACGGTTGTCTATCTGATGAACATGAATAATATGAATCCAGTAATAAGATTGTTAGCCTTTAATTGTATTAACTCAATTCTATTTGCACTTACAACGTAAAAGCCACAGATCTTGTTATTACCTTAGCAACAACATAATCATGTTATTACTAGGTATATATTATATCTAATAATTCTACTACTATTACTATTTAAGAAAAAATAAATAAATTGTTACTTTTAAGTATAAAAGACATGTTAAATATCATGACGTTTAGTTTTTCTATAAACGCAAATAATCCGCTTCTCTCTAAGGATAAGATTCCCCATCTTATCCTAAGAGCGATTATTTGGAAAGTTATGGAAAATCGACTTTGTCCTTCGTCCGATCTTAAGCCAACAATTATTAAAATCACTTTATTCGGTGATTATCTGTGTAAGATAAGACATAACTTGACATTATGTTCATAAGCAAATTTCAAAAAAACAGGTGCCCGACGACACATTTACATGAAACCGTCTAGGAAATAAGCCAGCTCGTGGTAGCTTTGTTATGTTCCTAAAGAATAATCTCGCATTTAAAAATGACAGACCTTCTGAAAGCGAAAACCACGCAGCAACTGAACGCACGTTCATTCGCTTTTGTTAAGAAAAGAAAAAAAAAGAAAAAAAAAGAAAAGGCTTTTCTTTTTTTCGGGTGGTTGTGATATTTCTAATATAGCGTAATAGCTTGCTGAGTGATCTGAATTTAATACAATATGAATATGAATAAAAACGTAGTACTGACTTTAACAAACTGATAGGAAAAAAATTAAGTATAGATTTATATTTTTATGTATTTTTCGTAAAATACACAGTTTTTAGCAATATTTAAAATATATATTGTACAATAAACATTTTTGGGCAATATACAATATATACCGTACATATGCATACATATATAAAAAATACATGTGAAAATGTTTCTCAATTTAGTTATATGTAGTACGACTAAAAACAAATAGAATACTGACCTTCCTTAATGTAATTTATATATAGTATTAAAAGTGTTTGCTCGGCTTCCTTGTTCATGGTCATGGCATGGATAATGGACTTGCGTTGTTATCACAATGGATATTAAATATTTTGGCACTACAATTTACAAATCACCTACTAAAATTTTATAATTTTAGATAGATATAGGATAGCGTCTGACATGATTTTAAGTATGACGCCCACTCAATGGAATTAATTAATTTTATTTCCCTGTATTGACATTGAACTTTGTCAAACACGGCGTTGAGTTCCGTCATAAGTCGTCAATCAAGTGTAAGAGTGTCGAGCACATATCAATTCAATATTTTTTTATTTTATAATTATAAACAGGTCCACTAACTAATTATTATCACGTAATCAAATTCTGTTACCTATATTTTTATTATATCAATGCAATAGCAGCGTTTATAACGTAATCATATTGGTTTTTAAATTTATGCCTCAACACCAACCCATCTCCAATGCACGTGTCACGATAATCTTGATATGTATATAACATAATGTCAAAGTAATTGTGTACAACATTGATTCGTCTTACGCATGCCGCAGATCTAATTTGAGAGAGCGTATTTCTGTATGTTTTTAGCAACATGAAATTGGTCCAATTTGCTTGGTATTGTATATTTTCAGGTACGTTCAAATAGATATTTTATATTAATTTGTGCTATTCTTCGTTATTAGTGAAAATTTACATTCAGTTTTAAGAGGAAAAGAGTTTTAATAATTTGAGGCTACTTCTCTGTATATAGTGCGTCTGGGACCTAGAAAGAATAATTTACATTATTATTTACCCTGTACTTGAAAAATAGAAATATTTTTTTGTCGTAACATCCCAATTACCCATATACAAACGTATTTTTCCTTCTTATCTAAATATTGACTGTTAATATTGTATAAGTCAACACATCTACCTTTATCTGTACGTACTCAATAATAAATAAATAGAAGAAAGTAAGCTTGTTAATACAGATATGTACTTGTAGATCTACATATAAAAAACTTTTTAACTATCTTTTAATTTACTGTTACTGATTTCTTACACTTTAATGCTTTATCTCGCATGAGTTAGTTATCGGATAAGAAAACAGTGACGTGTAAGTGTAGTGTCTTGTAAAATGAGTGTAGTGTATTAAAACAGAACAAACTCAACATAGCGTAGAACTTCGTCTCTGCGTCTGAAAATGAAAAAAATAACTGCTTCTTTGAATCGAATCCAAAATCATCGTTTCAATAGTCTGACGCTGTCCCACAGCGTCAAGCCGCGCAATAATTTAGGCGCAGAGGCGCAACATCTGCATGTAACGCGACGATTTCTGGGTTCGATTCCCACTCAGGGAAGATGGATTTTTCTATTTCCATTTCCTTCGATCTGGTAACTAGGAAAAGTTGTGTTCCGCCACTCAAAACGCCACGCCTCGAAAAAAGGCAGAAAGCAGGGACTAAGTAACGGGGTGTCTTAATACTAGGTTCGTATGGTTCCTGCAGTTCCCTTTGCCTACCCTGTGCGGGATAAAGCGTGAAGCTAAAAAAAATAGTTAAAGAATTCTAATATTTCAAAAATACCAGACAATACACACCTTAAACTAGTTTATTGTCTCAAATGATATTAAAAATTTAAATAAAAAACATTATATTGCAATCTATTGATAAATTGTCATTCATGCCATCCGGTTTATAATTAAAGACGTTATTCTTCGTTTGATTATAATCTACAGATTTTTGATTCTTGTTCAATAAATTATTATGGAAAATTTAGTATGCATAATAATAAACTGTTGGATACGGGATTTGTTGAATATCACAAACTGAACACGTCTACATACTAAAGTATAAACGTGTAAGATGCCTTATACGTGAACGTTTATATCTCTATCTCGTGGCAAGCTATTTTTCGTAATAAATTATGCAATATTCGTATATCAATATTATTTGAAGGTATATTATCAATAGGTAATATTATCAATTCACAATGATTTTTTTAAAGAATCGGTTTCTACTAGGTGAATTAGGATTCTGAATAATTAAATGAAAATTAGATTAGTTTTGTCGCAGAATAATTATAAAGCACGTCTTTAAATTTCTCTTCATTTCCTTAAAGCCAAGAAAGGTTGCCCTTATGTTTGCTTTTCGCTGCTTACTTTGCCTTGTGGTCAATGAATCGAATTTTTATTATGTACTCTGTTAGAAGATTTGAAGGATTATAAGATAGATCTTAAACAACTATTGGTTTTAAAAATATATATATTTACTATTAAGTAAAATATCCATTAAATATTGCCTGCGCCTTAGCGACCTGAAAATAACCGAACATCAACAAGTTAAAATAGCGAAATAAAAACGTATATATATATATATATATATATATATATATATATATATATGTATATGTATATGTATATGTATATGTATATGTATATGTATATGTATATGTATATGTATATGTATATGTATATGTATATGTATATGTATATGTATATGTATATGTATATGTATATGTATATGTATATGTATATGTATATGTATATGTATATGTATATGTATATGTATATGTATATGTATATGTATATGTATATGTATATGTATATGTATATGTATATGTATATGTATATGTATATGTATATGTATATGTATATGTATATGTATATGTATATGTATATGTATATGTATATGTATATGTATATGTATATGTATATGTATATGTATATGTATATGTATATGTATATGTATATGTATATGTATATGTATATGTATATGTATATGTATATGTATATGTATATGTATATGTATATGTATATGTATATGTATATGTATATGTATATGTATATGTATATGTATATGTATATGTATATGTATATGTATATGTATATGTATATGTATATGTATATGTATATGTATATGTATATGTATATGTATATGTATATGTATATGTATATGTATATGTATATGTATATGTATATGTATATGTATATGTATATGTATATGTATATGTATATGTATATGTATATGTATATGTATATGTATATGTATATGTATATGTATATGTATATGTATATGTATATGTATATGTATATGTATATGTATATGTATATGTATATGTATATGTATATGTATATGTATATGTATATGTATATGTATATGTATATGTATATGTATATGTATATGTATATGTATATGTATATGTATATGTATATGTATATGTATATGTATATGTATATGTATATGTATATGTATATGTATATGTATATGTATATGTATATGTATATGTATATGTATATGTATATGTATATGTATATGTATATGTATATGTATATGTATATGTATATGTATATGTATATGTATATGTATATGTATATGTATATGTATATGTATATGTATATGTATATGTATATGTATATGTATATGTATATGTATATGTATATGTATATGTATATGTATATGTATATGTATATGTATATGTATATGTATATGTATATATATATATATATATATATATATATATATATATATATATATATATATATATATATATATATATATATATATATATATATATATATATATATATATATATATATATATATATATATATATATATATATATATATATATATATATATATATATATATATATATATATATATATATATATATATATATATATATATATATATATATATATATATATATATATATATATATATATATATATATATATATATATATATATATATATATATATATATATATATATATATATATATATATATATATATATATATATATATATATATATATATATATATATATATATATATATATATATATATATATATATATATATATATATATATATATATATATATATATATATATATATATATATATATATATATATATATATATATATATATATATATATATATATATATATATATATATATATATATATATATATATATATATATATATATATATATATATATATATATATATATACTAATATATAGGAGTATTACCAGTAGGCAAATAATATCAGTAGAAATTATGATTTATAATTTGTTGACTATATTAATAAACGCATAATTTTCACGATACAATTAAGTAAAAATGCGAAATCTACTACATTTACTTTAATTGGCTAAATCGTATAAACAGTAAGATATTTTACTTTTTAAAATCACAGAAAAAGTTTTCTTTTCTATTTAAACCATTATAATTTTATTATTATTATAATTTGTAAGGAAGTTTTCATAAATAACATCATGACTATTACCTACCTACGATAAGAATATGTTACTTAATTGTTTTTTTAATTTTAATGTCGAACTATACTTTAGGATATTTAAAAATAGTCATAATATGATAAGAAGCAAGACAAACTGGTCCCAGAACGTTCACTTCAAAAACGGAGATAAAAACGGGATGAAATTTATTTAAGCTAAAAAAGATAATTGACACTATTAACTTTGCTTGCCAAGATTTGCTTTTTGGGGTCTGTTTTTTTATATATAATTTTAATGAGACTAACATCTATGTCATTGTTACAAAATATTACAAATTACATATACATGCCTTTGTCATACTTGAGGGCAATATTTTATAGTGTGTGCTTGGTCGCCAGTAGCGCCACAACGCCTGCATGAAAACGTTCGTAGAATCGGACACTTAACGCGGCCCTTCCTATCCTTTAAAGCATGGGTTGTAAACCAAGCTTCTGGATGACCGTTGTTCTTACAGAAAGCACATTCCTATATAAAAAAATAGGATTATATATTATGTTATGTTTATTAATTAGGATATACAATTATTCTTGTAATTACAGAATGAGTTATAAACTCCTCGTTGTATATAAAGATTAAGAAAGGGCTAAGATCACTATATCCTTAATGACTCGCAGAACTGTTTGGTTGGTGTTGATTTAAGCATAATTATAAATAAAAGAGGTCTAGTTAAATTTAAATATTAATGTAATATATGTATAACGAAACATCTATTTTTATCAAACCTATAAATAGTAAATCTAAAAGTATATAATATTATATAAATGTGTTTTTACCATATGCTTTTGCAGCGACACACGTTGTTGGCGAAGTGTGTCAACATATTTCATGAGGAGAATGAATTGCTGTGATGACAAGGAAAAAAGTGCTGCTCGTTGCAAGCAAACAGCTTTCTCAAATTCAGGGTTGATTGTCAAATCTGTAAGTAATCATACTGTAATTACTAAAATAAATCATCTAATGATAATTTGTTGAATAAGAAATAATACTTTTTAGCATTAATTTTCAACGATAATCTAACATTATGAATGTAATCAATAATAATTATTAAAACGGATATTTTATATTATTTACACAATTCATCAGTTAAATATTTATAGATTATAAATAGTAGCTAATCTACTATTAAGTACAAAGGGCGAAATAATGGCATTAATTGTGAATATCTTTGTTCGAGTGAAAATAATTAGGTATTATGCCAAATACCATATTCCAAGGATTAGAAGTTACAGGTCCCGTGTAATACATTGGAAAAGTTCATGGGATGTTTATTGTCCATTAGGATTTTTTCATCATAATAATAATATAGATTAAGAAAGATGTAGTAAACTGTAGAAGCATAGATGTGCCAGAAAAGACATTTTTAATTAAAATTTTTAAAAGACAAGACTTACTGTCAAATCATTATATTTTTGATTTCTTCATATGCATAAGAACATTCAAAGGTTACAGACAAATGCCATTGATAGATAGATCGACAAATTCTTTACTGCATATGTAAGATAAACAATTTATGAAAATAGAAGAAGTAAATTAGAGTGCTGGATATTAGAAGGCAGCTCATTCTATAAGATGACGCTTTTAACAATGATGGAATCATTGAAACCTGCTGTTTTGCACATAGGCACCATTAAATTATTATCACTTTTAGAGCGGAGGTTGATATGTATAGAAGTATCGGAGCTAGGAAACTCAAAACGCTATTTAAGGTAAAGAGGTGTGCTAGGGTGGTAAAGAATGGAATAAAGAGTGTGCATAGGACAGTGAGATATCGACAATGTCAGATTTTCAATCATTGAAGCTTATTACGATATGCTGATATATGATCAAATTAAATATAGGTACATATGTATATCTAACACTATTTGTAGGTGCTCTAGTTTACCTAGCATGTCGGTATATTTAATAATGGGAAGAAGGGTGGAATTTATAAGTGAAATTTTTGTTTTCGTTAGTAAACACTTCTTCCATTAATTAATTTAGCTTATATTTACAGCTAACACCAGAAATTTCTGCCGTCCAGGATAATGATAACACATCTATTATTACATCTATTACTATGCTCAAATTTCTAAAGCATTTGCTATATACTAGGAATACCATCAAACATGGTATCTGGTAAATGAGAAAAAAATATTTTGCTACTTCATTTTTGTAATCAAGATGATTTTTGTAACGTAATTATGTAATGGGATATAATAAAAATTTACATTTAAACTATAAGATTTAGTCCATGCAAAACTGTATAAAGATTCGGATTAATTCACTCAATAGTAGCACTATGAGATAGCTCCTATAGAAAACGGAATCGTCGGCGTATTACTAAAAAGAACCGTAGTCTGGTTATACAAAGCGCAGAATTGAATGCTAATTAGAATGTAAGTTTAAAGACGAAAACGGCGAGCAAGTTGAGAGCGATATCCTATGAAAATATTTTTTTACTTACAATACTTGTGTTTAATAATTTAGTAGACCATATCTTCCTGGGGCCGTTATAGCGTATCGGCATCGCATCTACCTGAGTGAACACGGAGGTTTGATTCTCAACCAGGGACAATGAAGTATTACCATTTTTATTTGCTCTGGTTTCTAAATAAAGTAAACCTCACGTTGGGGTTCCGCTACGTAAGACGCAATGTCTCGATGGCGGTGAAGGGCTCATGCAGTATGCAAGTGGAAGGTAGTAAAAATTGTAAAAATATCATATAACCTACATAATTGTAACTTACCGTTTTTCTTCTTAATTTGCAATTCCTGATGTTCAAACTTTGGTTTATTAACCTTGTCATTCTCAATAGTTACTTGTGCTTCTAATACAGCGGGATCCAATTTCACAGCAAGTAAAGCATCTGAGAAAAAACATAGAGTCTTTTACTTTAAGTCCTATATTAACTACTAGCAGACGCCCGCGGCTTCGTCCGCATAACTGTCGGTTACCGCTTCAAAAAGCCTACCAAGGAAAACACAATCAGCAAAATGATTCCTAGGTCAATTCACAGACACCGACACTAATATCAACGACGACAGTCATCATCCGCAGGCTGTACAGATTGTCTTTCTGTGGATTAGTGATGGTGGTTAAGTGGAAATCGTAATATTTTATTTTCATCATAACTTCAAAATAAAGTGTCCAATTTTAATCATTCAAAACCAAATACCATTTAAATAAACTATATTTAGTGATGAAATAATTTATTTTAATAAGGATTATTAGCGTGAGTAAAATAAACGCGATTAAGTTAAAAAAATTTAAATAAAAAATGGTTGTTGTCACTCGGCAAAGATAGGTATAGTGAGTCGCGGACTTTTTTATAGATATTTATAAGATCTACAATTAATTAAAACAATTTATAGTTCTATCATTTATAGTTTAGGCAGCGTACGCAAAATAAGTAACTTTTCTTGTTGGTTTTTACAGCTTCTTCCCGAAAAATTCAAATAATATTATCCTAAATAAAATATAGCCCAATATTACGGAGCTTTATATTTTCCTAAATAAAATATAGCCCATGTTACTCGTGGATAATGCAACTTAAAAATAGTAAAAAAAATGTTAAAATCGGTCCAGTAGTTTTTGAGCCTATTCATTACAATCAAACAAATTTTATCTCTTTATAATATTAGTATAGAACAATAGCCAACAAAGATTATTGCAGAGGCATATTGTTTGCTTGTAAGCGCAGCGGTAGGTGGGTTCGATTCCAACTTGGTAAAATGTTTTTTTATTTTATTTACTGACATAAACATTATTAACAAGACAGAGACTTAAAAAGGAAAACAGAGTGTCTTATCACAAGGTTCCTATCATTCCTACGGCTCCCCCTGCCTATCATATATTGTTTGATAACGTACAATAATACCATAATATGTAAAGGAAGGACCGTTTAATAAAAAGCAAACAATATGCCTATCACTCGGCTCGTTTAATCAATAAACATTATACTCTTTATTTTTTAACCGTTACCTTTTCTTGCCGCATTTTAAGCCGAACAAACGTCGTCAACGTCACTTTATGTAACCAACCAATAGAAATATAAATATTTTTTATTTATTGTTAAAGGAGATTAACTTATAATTGTCTTTAATTTATGTTATTAAAATAAAATATTGTATAACGAATTCATTTTTGTAATTTACTTGTTAAATGCACTACTGTTGTCAGTAATACATCCAGTACAAAGTTAGTACTACTACAATGTTAGTAGTATGTTAATTAAATATTGATAAGTTAAATTTGAGTTAAAATTTGAAGTCTTATAATGTGTAAAAATATGTACATACGTTTCAAAAGTAAAAATGCTTTATGTGATTATGCTTCACACTGTACCCCATATGCTAACTATATGTCTTAATACTAATTTTTTTTTACAAAAAAAAAATATATATTCTCTCAAGATTCTATAAAATTTTGAACCTACAATCTCTGCAATACAGTCAGACATTGTGCTATAACGACTACATCGGCAAACATCTACCTACACAAATTGTAATAATTTTTTTCTATATAATTTGCTGTAAAACACAAAGGAATTTTCCCTTACAATATTTATCTTTGTGAAGAATAATTGAAATTTCGAAGCGGGATAAGAAATCGTTAATGTTTGCTGCCATAGCAATAGAATATAATTAAAATTCAATGTCACTAAGTATATTTTTAGATTATTATTAGTATAATAAAAAAAGTAAGCAAATGGAATAAAGTAATAAAATGACGAAATCGTTTAATAAAATTTACATAAACTATAATTATTTAACTATATTTTCTGACATGATATAAAAACCATTGAGCGTGTAAGAGAGAATTTCATTATTTTATTGTACCCTAACAATGGTAAAATTTTGGAAACTTCAGCTTGAGGATTTTTTCAACCTCATATTTTAATGATTTTGTAAATGTGTTGTAATATGACCAAGTTACGATGTCTGGATTTTGCTGCAGTTATCTATGACTGTCTCTATGTACCTCGTTTACTGTCATTAATGTCTTCATACATGTCCTCTGAGAGTCTTCATACTTTTTACCAAACCAATGTTTAAAAGACCTTGAGGAACTTTTTTAACATGTTTTCCAATCGCTAGTACGATCTTTTTTATTCCCACTGACTCATACTATCTGAAGAGATTACATCTCTACAGCATCGTTTTTATTCTTCTTTTAGAGGTTATGCCAACATCTACTCACACACAGGCTAGGTGATCTTTATAAAGAACAGCCTGCAGCAAGGATTTATTCACGTTGTACTAGGGTAGTATAGGAGATGATTGATTTTTTCTTAAAACCATGTCTCACAGCGGTTTTTGGAAATTGTTCGTTAATCTTACGTCTCTTTCTTTCTCGGGCTTTTTAAGCATCATCTTTATAACTGTTACAGATCCGTTACTTAATGAATCCACATGAATTTAGTCAATTATCGTTTTCTCTTCCATTCGCTCTTATTTGTGAATTTGTTTGAGTATACGCGTATGTGTTTGCTACAATTAATTTATCCTTACAAAATTCCAATATGAGTTTTCCAGTCGCGTTTTCTGTCCTTACATCACACTGAATGTGTTAATATGTCCTCGTCACTCCTAAGTCACCAAATAATTTTATACTTTTATGTTCACTTACACTACTTAAAATATCCCGGACACTTTTTCAAAGTGTCTCAAACTAGCTTAACGTATAAGAATACTATTTAGCACTGGATTACCCAATCCATACTGGATTATCCATCGCTTTCTGGTACGAGTCTCAAAAAGCAATACGGTTGCCTTACATATTAGTAGTGTGCCCTTTCATGCCTTCTTTTCCATCCATCATCTAACCTTCCACGTTCAAGTTACCTAAAATATTTTAAATCCCTTTCAAGCTACCTAAAATATTTTAAATACCTTAATTGGTATTTATCATACAACATACTGTTGAATGTAAGTAGCTACCGCACTGAAGGGATAACAGAACACGCGCGCAGCATAAGTCCGCAAATTAGTTATGACTCCGATTTGACCTCAAAAGATAGTTGTCTCTTAATATAGAGCTTATAAATTTAGTGTTTATCATAAGTTTTGATTAGGATAAATAATTTTTTATTGATTATAATATATTCCACACGAAATTATTAATTAGAAGGAAATGTTACATATATTTTGTTATATTAATGAATAGAAATAGGTACATAAAGTGAACTCTAGTTTACAACTGGCGAAACTCACGTTGGATTTTAAAAGATTCTAATCGTCAAAATTATTTGATCTAATATTAAAATTGTTTGATCTGAGCCACTTGAGGGTTTGCTTAGTTGAAAAAATTACATAAAGTAAAACATGTTATACATATCGATTTATAATAAATAATATAGTTTTGTATGTTCATTCGAAAAATACAATAAAAAAATGTTTCAGTAAAGAATCTGAGCTAATTGCAAGAAGACAGACAAAACAATAGATCTCTAATATTATTTAAATGACATTATTTGTTCTCAAAACTACAAAGAATATGTCGGTAGGGACAGGAATTGTAACCTTGATCTAACGTAATTATACGTATTTGAACGTAAACTGAATAAATATATTGTTAATGAATATTCATTAGCATGTTCCATTGATATTTTTGGTAGTATCGAATCGTAAAATAATTGAAATATAGACCTATTTAACACAATAAAAAAATTAATGTATACTTCGCTTCTAGAGGCTTCATATATTTTGCTGTCATTATTCATCTTCTCAACTTACTAAACACCATGGATATCCCTACATCTTTCGTTCTACTTGTATTACTAATACAATTATAAGGCTACTTAGCGTACCTACATAGTTTACAAAATATATATTTCTATATTATAATAAATTCTCGGAACAAGTAATTTTATTCTTTGAGTAGCTCTCAGGATCTGACGACGAAGAAGGAATAAATGAATGAAATGAAAAAAATATCTTTTATTCACCAAAAAAGAAAATTTCACAGCAAAGGGAGCCCCTTGCATATGCCTTATAAAAACGTGTTTTAAATTTACAACAGAATAAACGTATCTACATGATCAACTTGTATTAATTGCTAATCAGATGTCAAATACTATAAATTCAATACTTAAATGAAGAATATAAGTAGTAAGTGTGGATTAACACTTTAAAAATCACAAAAGTATAAAATCAATTTAGGGCAGGTGTCAAGTATCAAGATGACAATTTATATCCATAATAAAAATGAAATAAAAGACAACCGCATCTATATTTGGATCTGCATCAAATTGCAGTCTGGTTTATTTTCAAGTAGGTATTTTAGGACATAAAGAAATAACTTTCCTGACGCGAAAAATATTGTTATAGATATGTATTTAATATAGTCAATAAGATAACTTTCCTCCAATAAAAAAATACAGTAAAATTAAAAATTTTACTTACCGCAATCACGATTCCTATTTTCTTGTAATACACCTAGTTTCGAAAAGGAACTCTGTAACGATATGCAAAGATGAAAAATGAAAAGAATATTATCTTTTAATAGAAATCTTAGGATACTTTACTTGAATTATTAATTGTAGATAATAATGTAACGATTTGTTTTGCAAGCAATTAATTACTCAATATTCAAGGAAAGCATTAAGATTTAGATAATATGTTGCTGTAATGTCACAATTTATGATATTTACGTATTTGCAGAAAAAAAAATATCTTTTTTTAAACCGTCGTAATATGATTGATACTTATATCTAAGTTACTTATTCTAATGGCATATTACTTTTTTTGGCACACACGTAATTGTTATGGTCATTACCATATATTAGGATGTTTTGTAATGTCTCACTATGCATCCTAAAAAACCTCATATACAAAAATTAAATTATATAAGTCGTGGGCAATTAAACATGTTATAAAAAATTATGTAATTCTATTCAAGGATAACGACACAAACCAGTTGACCAAATAATGCTTATAACAATATTATAACAATAGTAGGTACATACCACGTGGGACAATTTTGGCAATAATCCTTCTATGTTATTTTCTTCTTTAAAAGTATTACTATAAATTGCTGTAATATCCATTCTGATTGAGAAAAGATTTTGAATATTATTACTTAAGAAATGATTTGCAGAACGATTTTCTGGTAAAAGATTTTAAGGCGATTAATCTTTATTTTTATGACTACCTCCATAAGTTACGACTATAAAAAATAGTAAAACATAAAAAAATATCTTTGCTAAATATATTTACTAGAAAACAGATATATTCATTAGTTATAAAATTACTAATAAAATATGTTAATTAAGATTACTGATTATAATATATTTTAAAATTATTGCGCTAGTGTCGCCATCTTTGATATAAATGTGAAACAAAATAAAAACGAATATGAATACAATTCTGGCTATTGCTCAACAGATGGCGCTTTTACAAAATTATTTAGAATCGGCAGCTGACGAACTTAAAAACTCTATCAATAAATACCAATGCAAATATATTTATTAAATTGATTGCAAAAAATTATTTAAATATATGTTGTAAGGTAATAATTGATTATATTATAATTCTGTTGCTTTTGCTGATTTTTTATAATTAAAAATAATAATATTGGATGATGAGTGTTTAAAAACTAAATAACAATTAATTTTCACCAATAATTTAAAAAAATATAAAGTTAATATATTTTTGTAATAAACGTACATTTTCGCGGAAAACGAATAATGAGTGTCGCTGGTGACTCTCGTAGAGACTACTGTCGTGCGCCCGCGACTATCGAGTGACGACAGTAGAGCGCTATACCAATCGTAATCGTTACTTCGATGTAACCAAGTGCGGTCGTGTCTCTCCAGGGCTCATTGTAATTCGTGCGAAAGCCCTTAATAGTGCCTTTTCAAATGTAGTCCCTTTCGTGTCATCTATATTAAAAATCTTCTGAACAACGAGCGGTAATTGATGCACAAGTAAGTACATTTTCTTATCTGCATGCTCATAGAAATTGCACAACTTCAATATGAATAAGAGTTTTTCATGGAAATAAGGTCGATTTGTATAGATAATATTGTATATCACTATAATGAATTCTTTTCTCTATTATAATTTGGTTTTCTTTATCCACATTCTTCACAATCCTTCCCATTAATGCATCTCTTTATAACCAATAACTATTTAGATTTTACACATGAACTACATATAAGCATTTTACTTTCAAATGCTATAAATTACGTGTATATATATTATATGGTAAAGCGAATTGTGTGTCAAAGATATACGTCATTTTTGACAGATTTTTCTTAAGGAATTGTCTAGACGTGAGGCACTTGACCTCAATCGGTTTATGAACCGAGTGTCCCGAACAATGTCCCCACGTACTATAAAAGTACACGTGGTAGACATATTTAGAACTGTTGCGAGGCGAGACTCATTCTTTTAATTTTTTTTTCATAAAAAAAATATTTTTCCTATTGGAGAAGGAATATTGTTAATTTTGCTACTAATTTACTAATTGAAGCAATAACTATTCAAGTAAACGTGGAGCGTAGTCTAAGTTTACTTAAATATTTATTACTTTGAAATTTATACTTATGCATAATCCGTACATTTCAGGAAATGATTATCTTTACTTGTCTGCCTTGAAAAATTGGAATTCTTTGAAATTGAACTAACGATGGCTTCACTTATTACGTGCCATTCACGTGTATATATAAATTGGTTCTAAAAATAATATCATAATTTGTCGCGTAGCGTACCGTGACATGAATAGGTTTGAGCTACCATTGTTATCGTTTTATCTGTAATGTAACCATGCGTAAGATAAGATTTATGGTGGAATAAAACTATGAAAGTATGGAAAAATACTTATAATAATTAAGGAAAACTTTACAACTAATGTAGCAAAGGGCGTATCATAGTCACTCGATTTCCTAATACTATATCAGGTTTTTTGTCAACAACATATCTATCAGTTATAATAGAACATTCTTAAAAGAGCAAAGTGCATGTATTCTCCAAGTTCACAAAATGACATCGAATAGCAAGTTGTTGGTATTAACATGGCTTCTTAATTATATCTATGCAAATAGTCACCATTAGCATGATGAAAATTACCAGAGGTTATATGGCTTAAGGGCTCCATAATGTAATGACAGCCCTACAGATATCTTGATATGCCTCTGATATTTCCTTGTCTTGATAATATCCATAAATACACAGACAAAACCTTCAGTTCATCTTTTTGTCTATATTATTAGAAAAGGTTTTATCAGGAAGGTAAAGAAATAAATAGGAATTTTGTAAAATGGCTTCTTTGCCATCTTTTAATTAAACACAGGAACTTAATTCATAAATAAGTCATAGCAATTTATATATCAGTTTAATGAGTTGTAGGTTGGATTTTCCTCTAGCTTAGACATAATTACAAAGGTATATATATGTTATTTGTTATTTACTAACGACTCAATAAATTAAAATACCACAAATGTTTCCATATATTACTTTAATTATACTTAAAATTATATTATAAATTATAATTAAAAGTAAAAATATCAACGGCCATAATGCTTTCTGCATCCGATTCTTGTTTCAACAACCAAGCTATCTATGATGACTATACTACAATACGTCAATTGGTCTTCTGACACTATATTGAAATCATTGACAACAATCAATACTAATAATAATAATTATTATTACTTGTCTCTATAACTGTCCAAAAAACAGCTATACATTTAGAATTTACAGTTATCATTCTTAATCAATGCATTACAGTTATAGGTTCTTATTATTGTAAACTAAGAGCTATAAAACCTTTAAGATAATAAACTTCTTGGCTATTTAAGCATAATTGACGGAACGTTACAGTTCCCATTATTTTTTAAACCATCATATAAAAGAATAAAAAAACAAAAGAAAGAGTTATTAAAATAGTATTGTTCAGAATTACGCACTTTCAAAATATTTTATGAAGTCGAAGATTAAAATATTATAAACAAAGAAGCTTTAACGATTTCCTATTTAAATGTCGTAAGTACGTACAATAGAGTCAGTCGTATTTATATCTGTAACATATATTTTAATAAAACTCATACAATATATATATCATACTTTATTTATTAGTAAATATGTGCCATTTTTATTTTAGATTTTGTGTTAAATGTATCAAATGTACATCTTATTTCGTAATATTTATAACCTGTCTTTATAAACTTCATTTATTTAAAGTCGTTTGTTTTTTTTCCATATATTTATTTACTATTTATAAATATATTGAAATATTATCGAAATTTTAATATACTTGCTTCGACCTAATAAAGACATGATTCAACTTCGCTACTTGTATTGCATTTAGTTTTGATGCAGCCAGCATGAGCAGAAAAGTACCAAAGAAAGTCACGTAATTTTAGAAGAAATTGTTGTCAATGCTAATATGTCATGTTGTGAAATAATGAAAAATTGCGTGATAATATAGAATTCTAACCTGTTTACTGATAAATTCGCGGTACCTAGTAATGATTCACTCTACTTAAACTGATAATTTATCAATTGTGTTAGAGTTACATATAATATAGACGGTTCATATCCCGTTTGACAGTTATAATCTTGGTAGTGATAACAATAAACGGGTATGCCTAATGATTCATAAATCGTACACAATATATTTTTCAAATTACCATTTACTAGGTATAATTATGATAGGTTTCATAATAAACATATATAGTTGCATAGGCGTTTATAAAAAAGTTATAAGATGTTATAATATTCTTATTGATAGGCGTTATACGTTGTCTTTGAAATATTAATCATTTAATAGAAAATCAAGTGATTTTAAAAACCCTATATAGTTATGTGGTTTTAAGAAGTAGATGTTATATTTCTACGTCGTGCTTATAGATTTCATGTCCAGTGTACCTTTATAACATCTTTTATTCGGATTTATTTTAGTAAGCGGGCAAAGTAGATATTATTTATAGTGAAATAGTTTATTTTTGACAGAGTACATATTGATGCTTTAAAAGTAGGTATGTTACTGTGCATCATTTATTTAACCTCTATTGCTAGATACTAAGCTTATATACAAAACATTTTCTTGTAAATTTTGTAATCTATCTCAATTTGTATGTGCCACTGCCCGCAATCAGTCTTTTATTGATAAAAACAACGTAGGATTTACAAAAATAAATATCAAGAAGCTAACAAACTTTATTTTGTAGACATTTTCTAGGAAATAACATTCTATTTGTTTATCCTAGTACATATATTTATTAAAAATATGTATTTACAATACAATGTTTAAATTTAATATGTATGAATAAATACATAAAAAACAATATATGTATAAAATATTTTATTATATTTTTAGCTTACTATGACTTTAACCAATTAGTGATCCGAATATTCATCTACAATGGTAAAGACACGAGATTAAGGCCAAGAGATCTTAAAATTGTTATGTTATAATAAGTGAGATAATGGAACCTGACTATAAATCTGCTATCTAAACTATGGACTGGCTTTAGAAGTTTGACAAGGAAAGTTTTATCAAAATACCTTTGAATAGAAAATATTTCACATAATATAACTTTTTGGATAAGTGTGTGGCTGTTGTTCGTTTGTTAATTAGCCGCTGCCTAGTCGGTACATCTCTAGTTTTTGTTTAAAATATTATTTTATTAAAAGATAATTACAAATGCCTCGTTAATATTTTTTTTTTACTAAAATACATTTTTAGGCGGTTCGTATAGGTACGATCCTAATTTAGATAGATAATTACTACAAATATAATTTACTTAGACATTTTTTTTATTTATGTTAAGCATTTTGTTACAATGAGTATCATATACAAAAATATAACGTAATAAGTAAAATTTTCAGTTATATTTATTTCTTATTAACTACATTAATTTAACTTACGTTATACTTATTTAAGTTACATGGACAAGCATTCCACAGTTTTAGTTTTCGAAAATCACATAAATTGTAAATCGTTAATCATTACGAGTAACTATCGAATAATTAAAATTGAAATATATGTTTTATTTCTCGTACTGAATGACTAAATTTTAGAAGTCTAAACCATTATAGTATATGCTTTAAAAAATCTTATTTTTTGTAACTTATTTCATTGTTAGCATATACTTATTTTTCTTAATATTCAATACTGAATATAATTGAAAATCTTGCTTCAAAATAAAGCTGACGTTATTCCTATTTACCTCGTATATTTCTTGCAGATCAGTAGCGGTCTAGATCAATCGACCGTCCGCCACCGTCATCAGCAGTTTCATCCCGATGGGTTGAGAACGCCGACATTCAGTGTTTGTGGGATACACCACTGACGCTGTAAGTATTATAAAATATATTTAAATATCTTTAATAATAATAATATATATCACCTAATTAGGACTGTTATCAAGACTAAATTAATTAACGTTATCCACACAATACAAAAAAGTGTGTTCATTGTGGGAAGTGAAAATAGCTAATAAAGTACACAAGTGTATAATTAATAATGGTAAAGTTTTTTAAAACAAGGTATTATTATTATTTTTTATTTAAAAAAAATGGCTAATTCTCCCTAATTAATTATCAAGATAATTATGAAGTAATAAGTATTGAAATTGCTTTTCTGAATACGAGGGTGTTGTCAAACAAGTTAATGTGAATTTGATCGATTGTTATGAATTTAAAATTATATATTCGTAATGTTCTTATTTCTTTTGTCATAGATATATTTGGTAAATTATCAAATTGTAGGGATGTACACCTTGCATTAAATAGATTGGTGTATGAAATAGTAAATGAATAAATAAAAATAATTTTTATTTATTTTTCTGTACATCTCTGTAATTTTAGTAACGTATAAACTAAATATCTAAAAGAAAGCACTTTTGTCGATCGATATTGCAATGACGATATTAAGCTTTCTCTTTATTGATATTGAGTTTAAGAAATTTGATCATTTCAGATTTTGAAGTAAATAATGTATCTTACTTAGCCATTATTAAATTATTTTTGAACATTCTATACATTTATAAGGTATAATTATTTTTAATTAGGTTTATCATGTAGTCCGTCGTGGCGCAGCGTCACAGGGTCTGACTGTGAATACAAAGGTTCTGGGTTTAAATCACACTCGAGGAAATAAATTATTTTCATTTCCTCATTCGAGTAAAAAGATTGTGTTCTGCCATTCAATTTCTTGGCAAAAAATGTTCAATTATCCTTCTATATGACTCATTATTTATAATTGATTAATAAGGTTTACGTAATACTAGCTTATGTTTATTTAGGTATTAGGAACAAATAATGTTCATAGTAAAAAAATGCAATTCAAACATTGTTAATAGCTATAAAATAGAACAATCAATGTTTAGTGTGTTAAGAGTGTCATGTTGCACTCTCACCAATAAAAAACTAAGACTATATATCCTAGGTTCAATGAACTTGGGAGGCGTTTTATACACCGTTGGGGGCATTCACTGCATGCATACTCACAAGCGCATGCACTCATGCAACTTCGTAAATGACAGCCCTGCTCATTATTCTAAATTGTAATATTTGTTACGAAGAATTTGGTCACCGATTGTGACACAAGCGTCGTGCTAACTGTCATTTTTTTAATAGTATAACACAAGCACAACAATACAATTACATATCAGAAATATTTAGATTTATTATATATATAATAAATGTAATGTAAGATTTTCTGTGTGGGTAACATTTATAGTTGGCTTGAAGAATTTTTTGGACTACATTTCTAATATTACTAATATTTCTATTGAATTTATAAATAGCACCAATACAGTTGTCCTCTAGAAATAACTTGTCATTGACAAATGCCAAGTGCCAAGTGCCCAGCGACCAGTACAAGATCATTAGACATACCTGTAGAGATTTTAATATTTTTTTTACTATATTTTATTTATTACAAAATTAATGAACGATATTTATAATATATTTACTGACATTCATTTCAACAACTCAGCTAAAATTACTCGATTGTTAGCGAATATTGGCATTTTGAAGCTATAATAGAGTTAAGGAAAGGACAATAATTTAAAAAATGTCGGAATGCGTTTTTAAACAAGCTACCTGGATCCTTCGACGAATGCCAACCTTCTAACTTTTTTTATAAGCAAATCATAAAAGTAAGCTTAACATTTTTTACCATGACATTAGATTTGGGTGGCATTATTCAAATTTTTAAAATTATATATCCAGTTTAGTGAATGTTCAATGTTCTTAACATACTAAGGAAATTATTTTCTATTATCTATTCTATATTATGTTATAATATATATATATATATATATATATATATATACATATACATACATATATATATATATATATATATATATATATATATATATATATATATATATATATATATATATATATATATATATATATATATATATATATATATATATATATATATATATATATATATATATATATATATATATATATATATATATATATATATATATATATATATATATGAAGGCAATACAAGAGCTCTACTAAAATATTATCTTCATTTATCTCTTAATGAACATTTTGAGTGTCTATATTATTTATATTATTTATTATTATTTATATATATTCGTAAGTATATACAATGAGAGTAATTTAAGTGTGATAAACACGTTACTAAAATAACATTCAATCCTTTCAAGCTTCATTGATCCATAAGAGCAACAATTGCTCGATATTGACTAGATCACACAATATATGTTTTGACGTAATAAGAGTTGTATATCACAGCGATTTTCCTTGTTGTCATAATAAATCACGTAAATTTTGTAAAGCTGAGTAAAATTTAGCTTGTTTCAATATTTATTCGTGCAAATATGTAATAGTTAATTATGACGTCTTTATCAGCGTTTTTAATTCTAGATTTAGTAGTATTTGTGTTTTTAGTTGACTTTGCAATGATATAAACTAAACATAAGACACTCAACGGCATAATTTTCTGAAAATTTAGTTTTTCTAAATTCTCTGTATATGTAATGTCTACACATTGTTAACTGTTTCAATTAATTATATGCGTAGGATTTTTATTTAACACATATCCCGGCTTATATTGTTGTTTAGGTAAATGGAACCTAACTCAATGTGCTTTGAACTTTCTAATGTTAGAGCTGTTATATGTAGATATTGTGTGTTGGTAGCGGAACCCAGTAATGCGCCCAAACTAAAAAACTATTACGATTATATATTTCCCGTAATATTTCTTTAATATTATATAAGTATTTAGCAGTTAATGTTTATCATTACTTAATTAATAAGAGACATATGGAACACTTAATCGCGTGGATCCAAAATAGACGAGGTTTTGCGTATATAATTGCGTTAGACCTTTAGAGAAATAGTGTCTATTTTGATCTATATTTCACGTGTTTGTCAATATCATATACTCGCCAATCGGACGTCATAAGCGCTCTCTTCAGAAATATACATTACCACGCGAACATCATCATAAAATTCATAAAATGAAATGTATCTTATAGCTTCGGTCGATATTGATTTACTTTAGAAATGTTTACGAAATCGACGGACGTCCTTTGATTTTTCTTCTAAAAATTTACCTAAGTGTTTTTTCGCGATATGCTATTTGGCCTTGGCAAGTACTCTCTGAAATTTTTATATATATTTTTATATCTTAAGTATAATATGCAAAGCAAAAGATTTTCTTCCTGTTCTTTTACAGTAAGTTGCCGCTAAGTTATGATTGTTCTAATTTTTCAAGGAAAATAAAATAAGTACTTTTTACCGTTATGTATATCCGGCTTAATTCAATAGTTTGATTTTATCTAGTAGTGTAATAGGAAGAGTGCAATAGAAGACGCGACCTCGTTGCCATGGCGCCTCGTCTATGCGTGTCGCGTTGTAAGTTTCAGGTTGCGTTGACTCAGTGCAAGAGAATGAAAGCGCATTATAAGTGCATTCGTACTGATATAGCGTTAAGGAAAATTATAAATATTCTATTGTGTCTGTCATTCACACAATTAAATTAAGATTTATATGAAAAACTTGTCAAAATTTGTCCAATATGAAAGAGATTGTCCTTATGGCAATATTTCTGATAAAGTATTGAAAATTCTTAAAAATAAATAAATTAAATAGTTTATTAATATTTATTTTATTTATGCAGTGGGAAAACGCCGATCTGAAGGTTGTTAGACAGGTGAAGGTTATAGGTTTGACTCTCACTCGTAAGAATGAATTAGTTTCAAACTTCTCGTTTAGTTGAGGTGGCGTAGAACGTAGTGTCTTTATCTCTGCTCATTCTGAAAAAGTAAATTTTCAATAATAATATATCGTAGTATGGTGATCTTGTATAATAATATAATCTCAAAATATGCGTAAAAATGTTTGCAATAGGATAGCTCCGTATCACGTCAACTCGTTATCTATAATTTAAAATACCTATTAAATACATTGTATTATGTAACTTTCTTTATTTGCATACGTTTTTAATTATACAGTAGTTTAAATACTTTCTCAAATTTGTTTATGCTAAAATTATTTTAATATTTTTACTATAATCAAAACTGAAAATAAATAATTTAGCATTTCTAGAATAATTAATTCTAGTAAGTGTCTATTACAAACTAATTTACTATTTATTTACAACTTTGATGTTGTCAATGATAAAGTAACAGTAAAATGAATAAGCCTTGTTGCGTCATAAAAAATATTGAGAACCAACAAAACGTTATTACGCAAGATTAATTTCTGTTTGCTCAGAATTATTATCAAGAATCCACAAAATTAATGCAAACAAATTTCAAATACAGTCTATTGAGGCGAAATTTCATTAAAATTACGTGACCATAATCATGTTGTTAAAATTGCAGTTAATATAGTAGATGAACCACAAATATGATATGTCTAACTAATAATACTTGGCACATTTCCAAGGTTTGGCACATCTGTTTATTTTATAAATAAATCAAATTCTCGCAAAATATACTTATTTCTTGATGTACTCTTAAGTAAGTCTTCAGATATCGTGAAATAAATAACGATAGAAGATACCAAGGTAAATTTTATATTCAACTGACTACGTTTCATTGTATTTGGGGATAACGGCAATACCCCAGGTATTCAAATAATATTATAATTAAGTACAACTCGGAACTTTAATATGTTTGCTAATGACTATAAACATATTTGCTGTATATAACAACCTGTATTGTTGTTAATGAGTATATAGTAAATTACTTAATTGAGAGTCGTCAGCTGAGTACATCTATAAAAAATATAAATATTAGAAATTAAGTGTTGTAAATTACTACTCAATTTTGCAGGATCAGGTTGACATAGGGTAGTTCTTATTAGATCATTGTGTAAGTTACACGTGTAAAATCGTAGCTAGAGTGTAGAATTTCACCTGTAATTGTCTCAGATTCAACTAACGCTTGCAGCTCGAGTTTTTCTCTTGCTTCTGAAATGCTTCTGAAGTGCTTACTTAATTATATTTCTAAATGAAACCATGCTTATTAGAATATACAATATCTAATAAAAGGTAAGTTACTTCGTTTTTGATTCCATAACACAAATAAACAGAAGTTTTATTTTATTTAAATCACACAACAAATAAGAGATATGATATGTATGCTCCTACTACTGTACTCTAAATCCTTATTGGCTAGACAACGTGTCAAAGAACAGTAACTGTAATTTATTCCTGTTTTAGTTACATTTAATAGATAAGAATCATGAGCGCAATCCTTAGAATATCTTTTATTGATACTATGATAAAATATCAGCCGACTACTGATGTTCGCGTTAGTTGAAAGTGCGCATACATATGAACAGAACATACCAGCAAGTAATTTGTGTGCTTCGGACTTTAATATTTTTTTTTATATTGTTTTTCAAATCATTGCTCTAATATTGGTTATATATTGCTGTAGTGTTACAATAACATCTTAAAGAATACAAATTTGTTTTCACCCAAAGTAAGTTGCTTTTTATGTTACGAAAATAAAAATATATTGTTTTACGATGCCATTTTAAGCTATTCATAATTTTTTATTTAATAAATAAGTAAGAACTAATTTTACCTTGGATTAGTACGATTATATTTTTTTTAATGTACAAAGACAACAAGTTTACAAGTCGTACTGATAATAATGTTAAAGAAAAACATAGGTATATATAGGTAGGCATGTGTGTGTGAGTGACATATATATACTTATATATAAAACATCCTTACACATACACGTAAAATAAAATAAGTACAATATAATTTTTAGTAAATCTAGTAAAAGCTTTAATTTGAGCATTGCGTCTAAGTAAGAATTATGAAAGTGAATTTTTGGGGCAATATTTATATTTTTAGATTTTCAATCCATTTTAGTGTTTAGTTCATAACAATTACGATACGATACCATTTTAATTCTAATGAGTCCCCATGATTTAAACAATAGATAATATAGAGTTTAGAACTAGAACATTGTTGTTTATTAATATATTGTTTATTTTTCACCGTTCATTCATAATGCATTAGAAGGCGGAACCGCCATGTAGGTACTTATTACATTCAGAAAATCAACATGTCGAGTACTACTTTGTATGCAATATATTTAAAAAGCTACCAGTATTGTTACTTCAATGTAAATGAAAACGAAAAATATAATATTTTCTATCTGGTGTTAATAATGGCAAGCGAATGTCTTGTACATTTTTCGTCGTTTATATTTTCAGAATTATATTAACACATTTGTTTTCCTTCTTACAGGGTTGAAAGTATATTAGATAAAATCACAATCAGGTGTGACACTCAGCATTAGAGCAAATGTCAATGCAGACTCCGAGGCCAACAGTCGGAGCGTCAAAAGAACCGTGAACATCGATAGAGAAAACATTTTTGATGGTCGCTTTGCTATTGGAAAAGATCATCTATACGCACTGTCACTTCATTATTATTAAATTTCTCAACATATTTTTCATATTATAATTTATATTTTCTATATTCTTTATTAATAAAGCAAAATGAGTAAAACTCTAAAAGTAGTAGGAGCTTCTTGGCTCCAAACTAAAATCAGTTCTTATATCTTAGGCTTCTTAGGAGTCTTAGCTATCCTAGCGCTATTTGTTGGACAGATTGAAAGGTAATTTTTTTTTTTAAGTTAAATTCTGTCATAACTTATTTGTAGCACTACAAAACAATTAAAATTAACATTAAAAAATTAAATAATAAAATTAAAATAACGTTTTTGTTGCCTGTTATAGAATGTCAGTATAGTTCATAAAATGTTTTTAAAATTTTGTTGTCTATAATTATTTCATGATTTATTTTAGTGAAATGTAAATATCAGTGTATTCACCGCTTGAATGTGATTAACGCTTGTAACTATATTTAATACATGTTGATGTTTTCACATACATTTTAAAATATGTGATGACGGAATATTTTGATTCAGAATTTTTGGTTTATTCATAAACGTGCTGTTGATTTAGTACAAACATTATAAAATCTTAAAAAGCCAAATATTTATGTAAATAACGTTAATAGTTATACAGCAAGTCTAATACATATATGAATATACACTTACGTATTTTATATGTTTTAGAATCCAGGAAGACGGAAACTATGCTGCAACTGTATTCTATTCAGAAAAAACCGGATATCGTATTGAATACTGGGGTCAGAGCAATGATCTAAAGGATATCGCAAAAGGAGTGGCTCGCGCTTACTTCAGAGGAGATATTGACACTACAGGGTCAGTACATACTACATATTTGTGTATTTTTTTATTATCGCTAATTCAAATTGACATGTTAAATTTTTCAGATATCTCTTTACTAGAGTTGGTAAAAAAAGTTATCATGCAGATAAATACTTATGAAATTATATTCAAATGTTACTTTTTTAATGTGTAGATGGTCGCTTCTTGAAATTGAAACTGATGGATCATATCCTGATGAAATACAAGCATATGCGGCAGGAATAGTTGAGGGTGCTCTTACTTGGTACCTAATACATACACATCTCGAAAATACAATAAGAGCTAAATGTGAAGATCAACCTTTGGAAAAACAATGCGATAAGTTACGAGATGCGTTAGACAAGTCAGCCAATATGTGGAAAACATACGCTGCCGAGCGAAGTGCTAGTGATCCTTTTTGGCACCAAGTAAGTTTTAAAACTGTGTGCTTTTGAAATCACACATCCTTTATGTTAATAATAGTCCTAAATATAATACTTGTTTCTTATAAGAAATTCAAAATTTATGAATTATTATATAAGTAGTAAATCAAAAAATAATAATAATTTTGTTTTAAAATAAATTCTACTTTATGCATAAAATGAGAGCAAGTCGTACGTGCCTTCTACTTTTCTACAATTTTAGTATATTGTAATAATCACGTAAGTTCATTGAGTTCGTGTTTCATCACAACATAAAATATTATTATTGTCACAGTGTTAGGTATTGTAAAGTTATATATTTTAAAAATAGTTTAATGTTTTAGTTCTTTATGTGCATACCTTTACGTATGTAAATATAACATAAATATATTTAATATATTTACTTTACAAGTTCTTATTTACTTCTAGGTTTCATTATACTATACGCAAATTGGGGGAATATATACTGGTTGGAAGCATGGGGTAGAACGTAGTATGAATGAATATGAAACTGACATATCGGATTTGTATTGGCTGAACTCAGTTGCTGAAGTCACCGAATTGCAACATAAACTTAATATTTCAATAGAGAATACGCAATTAAATGATGTTCCTGGTCTATCAAGCGCATTTTTAAGAATTGTCAACGATACACTCGAAGATGGAACAAACGTAAAGAAGTTGTTCATCGCACAGGATGTGGATGGGAGGTGAGCGTATAACAATAGAACAATAGCACGGCTTACTTTGTTAATGTATGAGATCTAAAGTAGTAAACCTTCAAGTTAAAATAAATATTTAGAAAATTTTAGCCACGTATATTTACACAAAATGATTTATAACTTTTAGACTTAATATTGAATAAAGCTCACAAAAAAATCGGTTATTTGATTCCAGTTATTCATCAATGACAAGGATTATGAAGAGATATAAATTAAACTACCATCAAACATCAAAAGCCTCCACAGTAGTTCCCGGTACATCGGTAGATTTTTCAAGCTATCCTGGTTCTATTACGAGTCAAGATGAATTTTACATGATTAACGGCGATAACGTCCGCTTAGCTGTCACGGGAACATCTTTAAAAAATTATAACAGCAAATTATGGAAAAATGTTAACATTACCACACAGGTACGATACAATTAATCTTTTTATTACATGCATGTACATATACCAACATTATATCGAAATTTTGAATCAAAATACAATAAATTATTGATATTTTTCAGGTTCCAATAGGACCTCGATTAGCAGCAGCTAATCATCTGGCAACCAATATAAGTTCTTGGGGACACACTATAGCTCGCAGTAACTCTGGCACTGGATGTAAACAATGGCTTGTTGTAGATTTTAATAAGTTTAATCATTTACATAACGTCACTGAGGGGTCAACTACGCATATAACTCCGAAAAAAGAATCCATAACAGAAAGTATTGTTAATGAGTAAGTATAAATATATATTCATTATATATGTGTGTAGATATAATGTGACATATTATATAGATATGCTTAAACAAATAAGAATTGTACATAAATGTACATGTCAACATGAACATGTAAACGGAAATTTCTTATTGGTATTTATCGAGTTCCTTTAAAGAAATATGTCAAGAAATACCACACATTATCACATCAATCTCAATTATGTCTACTATTACATCATGCATGTGACGTTTCTCATAAGCAATAATTAGAGATAGGTTTAACGTACAAACTGGGTAATACACAATACACATCTATAAATAAATATGGTTTTTTATTCAAAAACCACAAATCGTAATCACATGATTTTATTCATTTGTTGTAGGGAGATAAAACATACAATAGTCCATCGTGCTGGATCTGGGCGTGCCAAAGGATTACTTTGGTTGATTGAACAAATTCCCGGAAGAACACATTCAGCTGATTTGTCCGATGCTTTTTTAGAGAAAACATATTGGGCCACCTACGGATTACCATTCTTTGTAGTAAGCATTAGTACTTTCACGCTTTATCCAAATAATAATATAAAATAATTTAAAATTGAACAAATAATTTTAAAATACTTAAAGAAAACATATAAAATTTGAACGCAGCGGGACTCGAACCCGCGCCCTCTTGCGAATCGTGCAAGCGCTCTCACCACTGAGCCATGCGTCGTCACACCGCGTTGAAATTCTTATATGCTTTATACAACTTATTTCGTTGTTAGCATCTCTGTTGGGAGATTTTTACAAATTTCCGCTACCCAAAGACCATTACAAAGAACAATCGTTTGGCGAGAGAGAATGCAATTTTTATTAAATATTTTATGATTTTTTAAAGTGTAAATCCACACTGAGGATAGAAAAATACTTAAAGAAAAACATGTAAAAATTTGAACGCAGCGGGATTCTAACCCGCGCCCTCTTGCGAACCGCGCAAGCGCTCTCACCACTGAGCTGCGATCTACATCACGCCGCGTTGAAATTCTTAAACGATGTTTTTAATATGATGATAGAATATTTTAGTCGTTTGATTCTTCCATTTTTTTGTGTATCCTAAATATATTTGTTTTTGTTGTAGGACATTGCAAATGACACTTATGTACTTCAAATGGAAGAAAAATATGGGAATATATTTTCTGAATCTTCGTCACCTAGAGCGCTTATGTTTCAAGAAGGATATAAAAACGCAACGACGTTAGAATCTATAATAAAGTTAATGAGAAAAAATAATCTTACATGCAATAACAGAACCAGTGATATTATTTGTAAAGATAATGAGGATTGCTTGCATAAAAAACTAGAATATTGGTCAGTTCTTGGAGTTCGAGGAGATATCGCAGAATTACATAAAAAACCTTATGGGATTATTGACACTAAAGTTGTTACCGGTAAGATTGATATCTATATACAGTTTATAAATAAATTATAGTATATTTATATAAAACCAGTGATCCGCCCGTGGCTTCAAAAGCGTAAATATTTTTTTTTGTCATTCTAATATAAAATCTACATTACTGCAAAGTTTTATCTATATTTGTTCAGTCGTCTCCGCATCAAGCCGAAACAAAGATCTTCACAAATTTCACATTTATAAAGTTATGTGGGTACTTAGATTGTGCAAAATTTTTTGGCACTGTGGCTTACACCCGAAACTTAATATTTGGTTTCTTTCTTATTTGTTTCTTTCTTATTTTGTTTAAAAGAATAAGTAAATTTATGTTGTGACATGATTGTTAAATATTTTGCAGGGTCTTCCGATTCTACATCACTAGATTTTATAGCTGTATCAAGTCCACCTTTCACGGAAGTAACTAACATGACAACCTTGGAAATAAACAAGGGAAACGTAGCTACTATATACACAAACCAATTTGACGACGTCCCGACTATAAATGGTTTGGAAATTAGAGATCTTGTAAAACAACAGCAAGAAGAAGCTATAAAAGAGACATTGGAGCTACTTAACAAAAACACTGTAAAACCATTCCAGTGGTCAGAAAGTGAATTTAAAGATGATCCTCATGAAGGACTACCAGATCTATGGAATTTTGGCCCTTTTAGACCTAATTGGTCTTGGTGATCACATCATAGTTAGTTTGACCTTGAATAGTTGACCTAGTATTTTTCATTGTTTCATTTAAAATACTTTTTATATTTTAATGATTATGTCCGTCCCTAGTGCATGAACTTCTGTATCTTTAAATTAGGAAAAATATTTGTTCTTATTAAATCTCATTTGTGTACTTTTGTTTTATGTTTAGTAATGTCTATTTATTTTCTTTTTGTAATCAATGTATGTTTCGTCTTTTTCTTTTGCAAATTTCTGCCTATTTCTAAGTAATTAAAAGAAAAATCAACAGTAGGATCCAAATAATAATGTACCTAACAAATTAAACAAAACTTTTAATGGATATGAATATATTTTTGAGATTGTATTAAAAAAAATCTTTATTTATTAATAAAATAAAAATGAAGTGACAAAATAAATGAAAAATATCATTTTGCTTTTGAAATAAATGTTTCATAAATAAAATTTCCTTTCATTTTCATCTCTGCCACATTTTTATATGCTTGAGTATGTACTTTAAAATACATAATAAAAGCCTTTGTAGCGCATTACAACAGTGTTTACCTGTAAATACTGTTGTTAGATAGTACTTTCAGTTAATCACAAGGTCCAGCGTTTAGGGCCTGTCAGCCGGCGCGTAGTAAAGAAGCCTCCCTAAGACTAGCCTAATTGTTTCGAGTAACACAAACAACATCATAGAATAGCCAACATTTCCTATTCTCGATGGCCACATCTTGATGGCATTCTTGATGGCCACAACCCAAAATCTAAGTTTCTGCTTGACGCATATGACACGAATAATATTAGACTTTTTAACCCTCCACCAGATGCGTTTAAAACTGATGTATTCACATCACTTCCACTTGCTACACTAGCGACAATAATTTACTGTTTACAGTTAGGTTAGTAGTTAAAAGTTTTAGATGACCCTCCTTATACTTTTACCCTATGTAATTTTCATGACGGTGACATCAATTTGACACCTGAAAGATTATTATTGCATTACTCATAATACCTATTTGTAAAAGATTGATTTTTATAATATTGCGAGTCAATTTTAGAATAAAATATTATATAGTTTTGTTCGTTAAGTGACTAAATACAGACATGAATTTCTTTAAAAAAGCACCTACGGTCAAAGGTAAATAGTTTGCGATTAAGTTTGTACGTAGAATTATAGTATGAAATGTTAATGAAATAACAGGTAATATGACTAATGTTTATGTTTTTATAATTTTAGAACAACAACGACAAAATGATCGTGAACTTCGTAAAGCAGGAAGGGATTTGGAGCGCGATAAATCCGCTTTGGAAAGAGAAGAAAAGAAACTGGTTTGTCAACATAATGCTTGTGTAAAGAAGTATATCTAAGACTTTAATGTAAAAGAATATTAATATAAGTTTAACACTTCAGGAACTGGAAATTAAGAAAATGGCTAAAGAAGGAGACAAAGAAGGATGTAAAATACTTGCAAAACAATTAGTTCAATTAAGAAACCAAAAGACTAGAATATATGCAGCTAATAGTAAGGTAAGACTTAAAGTGTTCTATTATATTTGACTTCAATATCTAATTATATTAAATTATGTGTTAATATAATTTTGTAGATTTCAAGTGTACAAATACATAACAAAGCCATGGGTGCAAACATAGCAATAGCTAATGCAATGGGAACTACTTCTAAAACTATGGGTAATATAAATAAAGTTTTGAATCCTCATCAAATTTCAAAGGATATGGAAGCATTTAAACATGCAAGTGCAAAGATGGATATGACAGATGAAATGAGTAAGTTTTATTTCTGCATAATAAGAGTACTTTTTTTGTATGATGTGATTTTGTTTTATTTATATATAAAAAATTTTATATTTATTTTTAATTTAATTTTCAAAAAATATTAATATAATTTTTTTAATTATTAAAAATTTAAATAATTAGAAAAAAAAAACAAACCTTCTCTGACAACACCATCATAGAATTGATACCCTAAAATTGATCTGAGTTCATTTCTGAAGATTATATTTAGGCAGCTTTAAAAGTAACTTTTTAAACTTGATTAAGGATCAGTGTGTTTAGATGTTTATGCATTTTTAAGTAATTGGGTTGCTGCCTCAAGGAACTACTCCAACATCCAAAGCAATTTTCCGTGGAATGCATATAAATACTTTTATTGGGTTTTATAGTTTCAGATACTTTAGATGATATAATGACAGAGTCTGGAGATGAAGAAGAAACTGAGGGTATTGTAAATAAGGTTTTGGATGAGATAGGCATTGAAATAAGTGGAAAGGTAAGAAAATTTTATTGTTTTTATTTTTCAAAGCAATATAGTATTAACTTAATCATATTTATTAGGCTATTTCTAATTTTTTTTCTATTTTATAACTTTACTGTTGCAAAAGTATAGTAAGTTATATTTTAAATTTTACCTTTAGGATATGGTACTATCTAATACTATCTAAATCTTACATTATAATATTTGTCACTTTTGTTTACAGGTGGCAAATGCACCATCAGTGGCACGCAACAAAGTTGGTGAATCAACCTCTGACATTGATAAAGAGCTAATGGCACAATTGACTAAACTAAAGTCATGAAAATATTTATTCCATCCATTTATATATGATGCTGATATGAGATAATTTATAAAAGAAAATAAATGTGTATTTTTTTGTAAAAAATGTTATATATAAATAAGACTGATTCTTCAGTTATATTCATTATATTTTGTTAATCTCTTTTATAATTATTAAGTACTTTATTTTAATAAAATTTACAATCATATTTTAAAATTTAAACACTAAATAATGAAAGTCACTATAATGATTGGTATAAGGCAAAGTTATAATATGAATTCCTTTATTGTTACTGTACAAATCACAGTAGAATAGTGTCATTGTATAATTATAAAAAAATAGAAATATTTTTTTTATTATAAGAAATATTTTCATTTAGTATTGAATGCCTCAATTATTTTAAACAATTAAGGTATTGCTTTGAAAATTTTATAAATATTTAAAATTTCTCTGCATCCTCTGCATTAAATCCAGAAAGTTTAAAATTTCACAATATTTTTGTCTTTATGTTAAATTACAAATACAATATAAATATAAAGCTGTGATATCTTTTGTTAAATATTAAAGGGTATCAGAAACATGATTTTTGTTTTTTCTATTTAATTAGTAAATGTAATCTATGGTAGATTAAACTTTTTTTACATAAACACAGTTCATGCTTTCTAATTTCTTGTTTTTTAAATGGATTATAGTAACACACATTTTGATTGGTAAATTTTCTGATAGTTGACTACTAAATACCCAAAAACTAAACTTTTTTATATGTACATGTTACATTTAAAAACAATAGCTAAATATCATTCAAGTTTTTTGAATTAAAATGATTCTTTTTTTCTTCTTATTTATTAATTATGATTGTTATCAGGGTCTGCTTCCCGTCTCAATATTTGCTAGCACATACATCTTCATATATGTGACATGAAGCTACTGAGTTTGCAGTGTATATATTGCCGTATAAAATGTTTACTCTAATCATGCTTGACATTAGGCAGCTTCTGTGTGATAGCTCGATTTTGATTCGATCAGCTCTTTTTAGCAAATTTCGCGACATTACTAATGACCTCCTTTATTTTCTTCACCCATTGAGAGTTCGCTTAAATAATCAAAGTTTAACATAACGAAATACTCCTAGTACTTTTTAACCAAAATATCTCTAAGCTCTTTTTAAACACGAAGTTTATCAAGTCAAGTATGTTGACTTCATTTAAAAGTAGTGTATGGGAAATTTTCATAAGTTCCTTTTGAAATAGCTTAATAAATGTCAACACAATATATCTTATATTGTAAATTTGATTTCAATCAAGGATATTTCAATAACTATATATTCTTCCCTTTTTAATGAATCTACGCTTTTACCACCACCTAGGGCTGGAAAGTACACTATCGTTTGTCTTTGCAGGGTAGGCAGAGGGAACTGCGTTGGAACCTAGTGTTAAGGCACTCCGTTGCTTAGTCCCTGCTTTCTCCGTCCCTGCTTTCCGCCTTTTTCGAGGCATTGCGTGTTGAGTGGCGGAAGTAGAAAAATCCATTTTCCCCGACTGGGGATCGAACCCAGAAACCGTCGCGTTACAGGCAGACGTTGCGCCTCTGCAACATTTGCCTGTAACGTTGTAATCAACTTTAAAATTATATAGTAATCAATTTTAAAGTTGTAATTTGGTATTGGGTAATGGATTTCAAGTCCCAATTACGTGAAAATTGAAGTAGAAATTTATCTATCCAAATATCAATAACGAAAGTCGAGTAATTGAACTTGATATTTATCTATGAAAGGAAAAAAGTCTTGTAACGAAACTTTAATCTATGTACATTTATTTATTTATTTTAAATTAGAATACTATTAGTCATTGCCATGTCGACAAGCTAACAAAACATTTTAAAAATTTTTAATTTCAAACAACAAATAAATATGTGAGACAATAAAATTAGATATCATCAGTTCATCTTATCTCATCAGCCTATAGCAGTCCACTACTGGACTGGGTCTTCCCCCAGAGAGCGCTAGCAGGCACGAATTCCCGCGTCGGTGGTGTCCAATCGAGGACCCGTTACTTCATTCTCCGTCGATTAGTATGATAAATGTTCCATTGTCATTTAAACTTGCTACATTTCCAGACTATGTCTGTTACTTTAGTCGTCTGGGCACAATATCATTTCAGGGTAAAGCCTGAAATGAGTTTATACCCCGTTATGCTCCATTAGGCAAATTATGCTTCATTAGGCAGATTCCGGGCACATACTGTTCTAGCTCTCTGAGAGATATGCAGTCGGTGGGTCAGTTTTAATGCCGCGATCCACATATCGGTAGGTTATGACTAGTGGTCGGACGCACTAATCGAATACCTTGGTCTTAAGGCTTTGTGGCAATGATGACTAGAGGATATGATGCATCTTTCCAAAATGGTTATTTGAAAAGAAAAAATTACACTCATTGCAATATTGAACATTATTGTCGTAGTAAGTATAAGGTAATATGTACCTACGAATAAATACATGCTTAATACCTATCACCTATGTTTACCAACGACAATAACAGTTAATGCCTAGTTTCGTGCCAAGCATTAAAATTCAAAACGGCCTCCATCGTTTACGTTCAAATTTAATGAAATGCCACAATATTTCACGCCGTGTTTACCGATTCGATAAAATCAGCCTATTTAAGTTGCATAATTTGTTAGTTCAAGTTGTTCTATTTTGTACTTTGTGAGGGAATTTTGTCATCATGATACCTGATCATATGTTCGAAGAACGCATAAATTCGTCTTTACTTAGAAATGATATGAAGCATATTCATTTAAATGGAGTTGTTTTTGAAAAAACGCAAAAAGATTACGTAAGTATCTACTACCCTTTACTTTACTTAAAAATATACCTAAGACTCACTTATATAGATATGATATTTTGGTTGACCTTCTGGTTATCTAAAACAAATGTAAATAGTCGAAATTTAAGATTGTTGAAATAACTTTCAAGTATGAATAATGATAAGTATTGAGTACCAAATAGCCTGTAATAAGTTATAATAAGCTAGAGCAAGTAAATACAAAAACAATTTGTTTATGGTTCGCGTTGCAATAAGTCAACAGAAAGTTATATTAAATCGACGGTGTACAGAAAAGTAACATTGAGTGATATTTTTGTAATCAAGAAATTGGTTTGGTATTAATTTTATATTATATATTATTTGCCAAATTTAAATTCATTATATATGGTTTACCTCATGATATTTTTCGATACTTGAAAGTTACTATTAACATATATTTATCTATTCATTTACTTTCTATTTGAAACTAAAACACTTCACAGTTTTATGAATTTAATGATAGGATATTATTATATTATTATTCATAATATATTTATAGGAGAGAGAACAACGTAATTTATTATCATCTCAAGATGGTGACACTTGCGAGATCCACGATCAGTTCTACAGGGATCATAAATTATTGCTTATTTTATTTCGAGCACTGGCTGTTATGCCAATAACGCGTTCTCGGCCAGGTATGGTGTTGTTTAATTTTTGAAGGCTTAAAACTATTACATAAATTTTAACAAACAGCACGGCGACTAACTGTAAACGCAAGTATGTTGCAAATGCAAAGTAGAGCTTGAATTACAATAGCTTCCATCTATTTGCGTAGGTAAAATGAATATGTGTAAGCCATAACTGTCTTATAAGGCATATTCTCCTAAGTCATATTAATGTCTTTCTTATTATGAAAATATTGCTCTTTAATAATCCGATAATTACATTCCAAAGTATATTTCGACATAAAGGTATGGTATTTGTTTAGCTCAGTACTTTGTATGAAAAATACACATTACTATCAATAATATTTTTGATTTTTATTTAGGTACTGATAATAATTATACGAATAATAAACAATATCACAAATTTGGTCTACAAAATTTAAAATAAAGTCGGTTATTAGTACATGTTTACTTGGGATAGACTTATTAAGAGCTTAACATTTATAATACCAAATTTGCTATTAAAATAATTAATTTAAGCAAATGGCTGAGTAAATGTTTTTATTCTAGGTACAATTACATTCAGCTGGAAATCCCGAGCCACGGCTTATGCTATATGTTTTTACATAGTAACGACGATAATCGTACTAATCGTGGGTTATGAACGTATCATGATATTACGTTCTATAAAAAAATTCGATGATTATATTTATTCTATACTTTTTGTTGCGTTTCTCGTTCCACATTTTTGGATCCCATTCGTCGGATGGGGTGTCGCACATCAAGTCGCCATTTATAAAACGAATTGGGGAAAGTTTCAAGTAAGGGCCAAAATTTTTTAACATTGTTAGCTTACTTTGTACTAAACTTACTTACCATGGAATACGTGACAACGTGACTAAACTTTATTGAAGCTGTTATTAGAGCTAGTACGTGGTTAATTATTTTTCTTTATATAAAATTCTAAGCTATTAACTGTTGTATTGACTGTAAGAGAAGGTTTAAAGGTCTGGGTGCTAGAGTTATGTACGGGATTTTACGAGTTTTTTAGGAGATTATAAAGGTGTGCTAATTTAGTTAAATTGAGTAGATTTTCGACTACTTATTTTCACTTACTTTTGTTTCACTTTCTAGATAAGGTGGAGATGAGATAAAACTGATAAAAGCAATTAGTGAGCCAACTTGATACACACTTATCACCAGATTTCATTTGTCTGGAAACCTATGTGAAATATGTATAATAGATCTCCACAGAATTACATTATTACATATGTATTATTACAGTATTATATTTTGCTGGTATGAGCTTCGCCGATAAAGTTCGTATACAATAAAAAGTAGTAAATGAAGCTTCGGGGAATGGTCAACGTTATAAATCTTATTACAAATTCTTAGTATTTGCTATAATCATCCCCTTAGCCCACCTAAATTCTACTAGGATGAAATACGATTGTATATTAGCAATATTTAATATTTACAATGCATAGTATTTAGTTTTTATAATTATGGTTAAGTTATTGGATTTTGATAAGTGTTTGACTAATTATTGGTTTTTTACAGGTAAGGTACTATCGAGTAACTGGCCAGAACTTAAAATTTCCTAATTTAAAAAAGACCATCGTTATTTTAAGTTTTGGCTGTCTATTGCTTGCCATTTGCTTTTTACTCAGTCTCTGCGCCCTGTTGGATGGTTTTCTTCTTCGTCATACAACGGCTTATTATCACATTATTACAATGATTAATATGAACTGTGCTCTTTGGTATATCAACTGTAGAGGGATTAGAGTTGCATCTCAAAGTCTGTCAGAATGTTTTCGAAGGGTAATAAATATAAATATATATAAAGTAGCATTATTATATTAAGTAGTATAATTTAATAATCTAAATAAAAATACACAATGGTTGTGGTTCCATTTATTATAAAGGGAGTATTATTGTAAATAGTAAAATTATTTTTTTTTCCTAATATGGTGTGAAACGTAGTGTCTCTAAAATAGCTGGAAAGTGAAGAATATTAGGCGCATTCTGCCTACCTTAATAACATATAAAACAAACATAAAAAGAATTTACAAGTAAGAAACAAAATAGTCCTACAATTATGAAATACGTTTCATCAAGATAAAAGTTCTAATTAAATTTTCTTATAAATTTTCATTAGGATGTGTATATAGAATGTACAGCCAACCTGATATCAAGCTATCGCTTTTTGTGGTTAAATCTATCCGAGCTACTTCAATCACTTGGCAATGCTTACGCACGGACTTACTCAACATATTGTTTATTTATGTACGTAGTAAAATTTTCTACTTTCTGTTCTTTTATCTTGTAGATATAAACTATTAATATAAGTCCAATATTATAATTATTACTTTTTCAAACGGATTTCAGGTATTTTAACATAACAATAGCTGTATATGGAGCGTTATCTGAAATTGTCGATCATGGCTTTGGATTCAGTTTCAAGGAAATGGGCCTGATTGTTGACACGCTCTACTGCTCTACACTTCTCTTTATTTTTGCAGATTGCTCTCATAAATCAACACTTAAAGTATGCTATATAATTTTCACAATTATTTTATTTATATATCTTGTTCCATTTATTGAGATTCATTATTACATTATGAAAAGCAATAACAAAAATTACAAATGTTGTCTAAAATAGAAATCTAGTCTTTAAAATTATAGTTTAACTTTCGCTTCATGTCGCATACTATTAGCTTAACACTCTATGCAGCTAGCATCCGATTTCACAAATTAGCTGTAATTATAATTATATATAATTCTATGTGCATATAAAATACGTACACAGATTTAAATGGCGTGCATTTGTACCTGTCACAAGGAGTGTTATGAATGCTGGCCGCTTTCCTCGTCATGCCGACCTTAATATCATAATCCGTCAGTCTCTTGCTTCCATCAACGTATAGGTTCTATACGGTGTATCGCATATGACACCGCGTGTGTTTGTACTTGCTCTTTCTCATCTTCTTGGAAGCAATTAGAGTGCTGAAAATTATGAAAAAATTATAATCCGGTGAGGAAAAGAGAAATCATTACAAATTTATATCTGTGGCCCAATTTTTTATAAAATGTACTGTCCGCTGACCTTTTTTTATATGAGTACCCGGTTTGTGGGTACTCGCGTGATTGGCCGATATAAGTATTTAAAAAATTTTTGGTAATTAGCAAAGCACAATTAGAACCATAAATTATATCTAGTCATTATGTGTAAAAGATAATACATTATTAACATATATTCTTTAACTTTAAAATAATATGAAACTTACCGTGCTAAGTTTCTTAGTTCTCGTTTCGAGGATTAAAATTAGAGAGTTTACTTAGAAACTTATATCCGCATTATCTTATAATGGGACTCATAACCAGCTAAAGTACAGTAGTTATGTAATATTTATAGTATTAGTGCATGCTTGTTGATATAAATAAATAATAAAATATTTTAATCCTTGCACACACATACATGCATACCGAGCCATGTGCAGGATATACAATGAAGACACCTACGACCTCATATATTTTTCAACTTTTGTATATTGTATTTTTTGTCGGTCTACAATCATGAAATTGGAACACAGCCTCATGCTGGTGTACGAGTATCACTTGCAATTGACCATATTATTATTCGTGCCCCTGCCATTATTATTGTTACATAAGCGAAACGAAGGAAAAAAATTCTCCGAAATCGAACTGAAATCGCATCGCATTTACAATCAAATTTTGTGTCGTGCCATTTTAATCCCATACCCTTATTTATTAGTCTTAGTGAGAAGTTCTTTACCCGTACTTATTTCAGTTTATATAAAAAGCCTACTATCCACATACCCTACATAACTATATGTATAAGATCAAATTTTGTAGGTTTTTTTTAATTAACATAAACGACAATTGTGATCATTTTTTAATTTATTATAACTAAATGTTGATTTCAATTATAAATACTAAATACTGCATACCATACCGCTTGATAATTATTGCATCACTATACAGGTGGCGGCTGGTGTACAAGATACGTTACTTTCAATCGATGTCTTATCTGTAGATCGACCAACTCAAAAAGAGGTTAATCTATATTTAAATTACTATATAAAAAGCCAACTCTTTAATTACTTGACAAAACTTTTTGTAATTACTAATAAAACATTGTGTTTTTTTACAGATTGATCATTTCATACAGGCAATAGAAATGAATCCAGCCGTTGTAAGTTTGAAAGGATATGCTCATGTCAATAGAGAACTTTTAACATCAGTAAGTATATTAATATCGCTAGCATTAAAATCAATTTAATTAATATCGAACTATGACTTAGTGGTTGCAGTGCTTGGATGGTTTGCTAGAGGCGTGGGTTTAAATTCCGCTGCGCTTAAATTTGCATTTCTTACTTAAATATTTTTTCTATCCTTAGTGAAAATAATTTAATAATCATAAAAATATCTATTTATAATCTTTTAATAATATTCCTTGTAAATGAAACTACGTAAGTATAATAAGCTATATGTTGTACATACATAAATCGATATTATGGTTTCTTCGTAGATACTTTTCTAATATCGGGTATAATGGCATAATTTTATATAAATGCTTATATGAGACATGCGTTAAATATTTCTCCGAATGAAATTCCGTCTACTATAGTAAGGTTATAAAGTATACGTTTTGTAGCTATATATGACTGATTTTCTACCATTTTTATTTATAACGCCACAATTCACTGTATTAATTTTTCATTTCTTTCATTAAAAAGGTAAATTATAAAAAGAGTTGATATAAAAATTAATGTAGACAAGGGAAAATGATTAGATACCTGAAGTGCGTCTCTCGATACTTTATACCCCTGAAGCTTTAGTTTAAAAATGAATTTGCCTGTTTTACTTGTAACATGAAAAATAAATTAGCATTGAAATTTTGTTACCTTTTAAGTAAAATTAAATAATTTGATTAGAGCCTAACCTTTGTTTATTTTTTAGAATAATAATTTTAAGAATAATTATTTTTTTATATAAATGATTATATATATATAATGAAGTAATAACGAAATATACTTTATAAAAAAATAACGGTGTGTAGCAGAGAACATTGCGATGATGACTTTATATTCTTTAATTAAACAAAAATCAACAGAAAAATTGTAAACATTGAGCAATGATTAATAAAGTCCACACGAATCATCTGCCTCCTTCCCTCTACCTACTACCATGTGCAGTTTATAGTATATTTTATGGACATATATAATTATAAATAAAATAATTTTATATATTTTATTGTTTGTTGCAGGCAATAAGCATGATAGCTATATACTTGATAGTATTGCTTCAGTTTAAAATTTCTCTACCGAAGGATATATCCACCACTGTGTAAGACGTGGTAAAAGTATGTCTACGAAATGTAATAATTATAAAATGTCTTAATATCGTTGTCCTCTGCTGTGCTGTTTGAGGAAATTAATATACACACTTATGATATATAGTATGATATAATATTACTAGTAGTATCTTAATATTAATATAATAAGGGGTTTTCCATTAGCGTGTGCTGTGTGGCACGTAGCGCCGTCCTGTTGAAACCATATTCTCGATTTCAGGCCAAAAGAAGTTGGCTATCATCGACCGGTATCGCTCACCATTGACGGTGACGGCCACACCATTATCGTTTTCGAAAAAATACGGACCAATCACGCCTCCGGCCCAAAATCCGCACCAAACAGTCACTTTCTGCGGGTGCATTGCCACTTGGTGAACCTCGTTTGGATTGGTCTCGTCCCAAATACGGCAATTTTGCTTGTTAACATAGCCATTCATCCAAAAATGCGCCTCGTCGCTGAAGATGATTTTTTTGCCAAAATCGACGTCAACTTCCAACTGCTCTAATGCCCAGTCAGCGAACACACGGCGCTGTCTATGGTCATTAACCTTGAGCTCTTGGGTCAGCTGGATCTTGTACGGGTGCAGGCTCAAGTCATAACGCAAAATTCGTCAAGTTGTCGTCTGCGAAAGGCCGAGTTCTCGTGCGCGACGCGGAATTGACTGCCGCGGGTTTTCGAGGACAGTGTCGCGCACAGCGGCGATATTCTCGGCAGATCTTGCGTTACGTTGACGCACGGGAACCGGCTGATTGTTAACTGACCCGGTTGACTCGAATTTGTCCACCAATCGACGGATAGTCGACTCGGCACGACGATCATCGCGACCGTAAAACGGTCGAAGTGCGCGGAACGTTGCTCGAACTGAAGACCCATTTTCATAAAACAATTTTATGATTTGCACGTGCTGCTCGACACTGTAACCTGCCATGGTGATTTGGGACGACGGAATGAATATAACACACTGCATTTGACAGCTGTCACTCAAACAACATGGCCGCAATCAGCTGTCAAAGTTCAAGCGTCCCTATTGGAAAACCCTATATATCTATTAAATACTAATGTTCACTTGATAGTTTCTCGCTTTATCCCACACATTGCAGGGTAGGCAGAGGGGACTTCAGAAACCGAGGAAACCTAGTGTTAAGACACTCCGTTGCTTAGTCCCTGCTTTCTCCGTCCCCGCTTTCCGCCTTTTTCGAGGTATTGCGTGTTGAATGGCGGAACTCAACGCCGCGCTCCTTCTTGCGTTCAATTGATACATACTTTAATAATATAGCTACTTAACTTAAAATGTATATTTTCATGGAAATGCTAACTACTATTACGATATTCATTAATTAGTATTCATAGTTTGTTACGGAGCGTCTTAATACCTACTATGTTCTCTCTGTCTACTATTAATCATTTTAATTCACGTGTACTAATTATTATTTAAATTAATTATTGTTAAAAATATATTATTACTTTATTTTTATTATTTTCAAATCATTAAAACTTTCTTTTTAATATAACATACTCAATTTTTTGAATCCTCTTTGTATAATTGTCATTATAGTGGCGTCTTAAAGCTGTTTTCTCTTAAAATTTAGGTAAACAGGTCAAGATAATATAAAATAATTAATTAAAACAAAATCAAATTACAACTGAAAAAAAAATGCCAGCTACAGGAAAATTTATATAAAATCCTATATTACTTAAATTTTCCTCCCAGTTTAATGCTGTGTCATTCATGTTCAGTAAGTGTAGAAAATAAGCCTGGAAAATTAGCAAAATCATAAAGATATACATGGACGTTAATAACGATGGTTTTTTATTGATCGTTTGCGTATATTTCATGAATTACGGGAAAAATCTAAACTACAAGAAACCTATACTGACGTTATTGGTCTTAAAATTTTTCTTAAATCTAATGCCTTGTAGATAAGCCTATGTAATTCACGTGCTGTGTTTAAATGTGCTGAATCGTTCATTTTAAATTTGATGCTATTTAAACTTTTTGTATAGAAGATCTTTACCCGCGAGAGTGTCGTTAACAGGCTTTTACTTGAGCAGTAATTTCTTATTCGCTAAGTTTGTTGTTAAAATTAATCTTAATATTGGAGTACTTTAAGAATATCTTGTTAGTTATAAAGTTTACTTCAAATAAGTTGCTACGATGGAGTAGCGGATGGGTTATACAAAATGTTATTATATAAAATATGCTTTAGCTAAATTAGGAACTGACGATATTTTAATATGAATAAAACATGAAATATGTGCATACCGTATTAAGCATATACATACGTTGATGGTAATTATATGTCTACATTATACATAGTTCCGAAACAAAAACTTTAAACAGTTGAAGTTTCAGCAATAACGTGTTATACTGGAACAAAATACCAAAGCACATTTTTTTATTTTTCATATTAAATTAAAAACAAAATATACCTCAAAGCCGTGCTTTGACTAGTTATCATAGGGAAAAAATTAAACTCACTTATCTTTTCAAGTCAAATCGAAACCATTGCTTATACACTTGATTAATAACTTTACGTTTTGGTAGAATATTATTTATTAAATTAAATACAACGCTTATATATTTATTAAAAGTTTATATTTCCGAGGCAATTTTGCTATCGTGTAATTTAAATATAGATTAAAGGAAAATAATTTAATGGCAATGTCGTTTTATTTCTAAACCGTATTTTGTTATCCTGCCTCGTCGATGCCTGGATCGCTGTCGCTTACGTTTACCCAACGCAGGATTTTCTGACAACCACAATGGCAATTCATTAATCAACTTTTCCAATTTTGAAGAAACTTGCTCTTATCTTTGAATTATTAATATTTGAATCCTTCTCATAAATGTTTTAATTTTACGGAAATTTGGACTCGATAAAATCTAAAAAAATATTTCAAGTATGAAGATAAGGTAAACGAGAGAACAGATGAAAATATTTGTATAATTTTGACAATTTCCTTAAATAAATTTGATGTTATAAATAATATTTTTTACGTATTAAAAGTTTATTACACTCAAGGATTAATAATTTATATATAATTAATTAAAAATATTAATTAATTTTACAAAATATGTAGTTAATATTTTTTTATAAAAAAAAAACAAAATAATTTAAATTGTTTGCACATGACATAGTCCTAGATAAGATTCAATCGTCAACAGAGTATTGCTACATCAGAGCTCGTAGCAAGTAATAAATAACGTAGCTACGACGTTTATATGTAAGCGACACGATTATAAAACTCTTATTGATTGAGAAAGTAAACTCTTTTCATTTATATTGTTTTTTCATGTTATTTGTCTGTTTACTTTTATTATACATAAAAGCTTGACTTTTGTTGACTATTTAAAAAATATCTTTTTTTTTCCAAATCTAACGTACAGGCTCAATTTGATATTCTTTTTTAATTTTTTTTTGTTTTCGTTCCCTATTTCAAAAGTAACAAAATCCTTACGAGATCACCTAGTCTCTACGTTTCAAGACTACTTTTCCCAACTTCTTAAGATCGTGTGTCTTAATTAATATCAAATATTTATAATGATATTTAATTTTCTTACTAGATAAAAATGTCTTAAATATTTTAAACAAAATTATATTATTAAAAATTACAACCTCAAACCATTGGGTGCAGACTACGCAACTACGGTTGTTAAGCATGTTTAATTATTTTTCTAAAAAATATTTCCATCACATTTAAAAACAACATTTTATTTTTCGGTTTAAAAGATATTACTTACGTACCGTATTAGAGACAATAATTGAAATATGAATAATAAATACATATTATAAAATTAATTAATATTTAACTTTATTTCTCGTAAAGAGATTTTCGGGATTTAAAATAGGAATGTGTCAAATATTAATTAGTAAAATAAATAGGTACAGTATAATCACAAAAGAAAATCTCAATGATAGAGCACAATAGATACGAAACAATGAAAGTTAAAGTGGAATTTGAATATGTTAAATGAGATTCGGAAAGTTATATTTGGTGTCAACCACATTCTAAAGAATTTTAGATCTCTTCAATGCTTAAATGAACTTTATCTTTAAGTTCATAGAAGTTTTGAACGTGTAAGAGTCAGTTAAATTAACGTGCTTGCATCGAAAGTTCATAGTAAATACATAGTGCAGAAATTTCTCTTTCTGATTATGATTCTTTTTTGATTTTCTTACTTTAAGTTTTTTTTTTATTTATATTGAATTTATACAAGTAATGTTTATATATGTTGTTATTTATTTCTTTATTCTCTGTTTTGTCGACTCGACCCTCAAATACGAAATTATTTTTTTAGCTTCACGCTTTATTCCGCACATAGCATGGTATGCAGGGGGAAACGCAGGATATGTGGAAATCTAGTGTTAAGATATTCCGTTCCCCGTTATCCGCCTTTTCGAGACATTGCGTGTGTAGTGGTAGAATTAAATGCCGCCCTTTGCCTAGTTGCCAGAAAGAAAAAATCTATCATATCATCATCGACATCGAACCCACAAATCGTCGCGTTTACATTTAACGCTACGCCTATGCGCCACACAGACGATGACAGACGAAATTATGTGAAATATAATTAAAGTCATTAAATGTAGAAGAGGAATAGACAAATAATAAAAAAATGAATAGACATAAAACTAACATAAGGTAAATGAGTATGTCAAAATGGAGATTACGAGACGATTTGCACTATTATAAACTTGACTTGCGAAAAATAGCACAAAACAGGTTGAAGTGGAAGTACACAAGCAGGTTGGAGGGAGGTCTTTATAATACAATAATAATAATTTATATAATATTAATTTTAGTTTTGATAAATTAAACTAGATGAACATATGAAGCAAATAATACCATTTCAAGCAGGCGTCCATATTTTTTCTCCTCGTAGGACTATCTATTGACGCAATGTCGTCCATGACATCATTCGGCAACATACGATAGCTACGAGTATGCGTAGCAATGGAATACAGATTTGTATCGCACTTCGTGTCAAGTGTGGTTATTAAATCTCGAGAGCACTCTAGATAATGGAATTAACCGGACTTTTGAAGTAAATTCATACACACCTTTTTATATTTTTATGAAAGTAGCTTAAGGTATATTTTTTAAAATTTTGTTTAACAAGTTTTATCTATGTACATGTTTACCGACAAATAATTTAAAAATAGAAATATTAAATAATTTGTTTTTAAAATTAATATTTTTTTATTCACTTATTACATAGATTTTTGTAATATAGTTTCTCAGTCGACTACTGAAGATAGGTTTTCTGACTCTCCATTAATATTTTCATAATATGTACTGATTTAATAAATGAGTACTAAAAGGACAGGACATCTTTCTATGACCAGATATCTTATTATGTAATCTTAAAATTATGATTCAATTATTTAGCATCATTGTAATTTTTAATAACATTACAAAATAAAGTGTACTAAAAAGCATAAAGTACCTAATCGTGTCTTAAGTACACTCTTGTTTATTTCTTTAAAAAATCACATTCTTTTCGCTGTTTTCATTACAAATTAATATATTCTTACTTTTCAGGCATAATTTTCAGGCATATACTTTACTATTTACATTAAATTAATAAAATGAGATATTTCTACATACCTGAGAACAACCTTTTTTGCCTTTTATTTTTTTATATAATGAGATTAATAGAAATTTTATGTGTCTCTTTTACCTAATATTAAGACTTTAAATATTATATATAATATTAAGACTGTCCATTTCCCATTTGTGGCTCAATCTGGGCACAAGTTGAGTGGCGAAACTTAACTCCAGGGTGCATCTTATTACCAAAGACAAGAAAATGAAAATAATTCTTTTCTAGAAATGGGAATTGAACTAAAACTTTTGGTTTCCAAAATTGTCGCGCTTCCAGTTACGTGCTATGCTGTCACTATGGCTTTAATGTAATTTTTAATATACGAATATATTATTAAGTTTTTTTTTTTTATTTTGATAAATATTTCAGTTATAAATAAAAATATTTAACAGTTCAAAATTATAATTTAACAAATTTTATAATTTATTCTTATATAGAATGTTCAATAAGTTCTGTTTGTATTTAACGCTATTATTAGTATTACGATTTTTGAAATTTACGTTTCCAATTAGTAGCACATAATTAGTGGTGTCAATTGCCTTGTTATTTCTAGGGAGTTGAGCTTAAAAATGATAAATTTAGATGAATGTACGTATTTATTACATGTTACGTACGTGTAAAAGAGATACTCTCATAAATTACAAAAATGGCAAATATTTAATTACAGTACTGTTAGGAAATTTATTAATTAGCGACTTTCAGTACTTAGAAAGGTGAGTCTTTTGAAAAAAAAAACAAACATTACTAATCATAAAGTTAATACAAATTGCTTTTAATATTATTTTTTTACATTTTTATTTACGGTATGCAATAAGTGTTTTTCAGTTACTATAATATACATATATTTTTTCTTAGTGAATTGGTCAAAGGGTAAATTAAGTGAGAGCTAAATTGTAAAGTGATATGAATTCGGTTTTAGTCTTAGAAACATATCAAACGCTTTAAACGTACACATATACAATATATGTAATCACAGCTGCGTGAGTACGACAGTAGGTTAATCTAACCTTGTATTATGTAGTGAATGTTCCACGTAACGTCGTATGACTACTATATAATTCTATGTGATTCCTTCAAATTACCTGACTGAAACTTGAAACTGAAATGAGGCAAATATTAACTCGAGATCGCATTGTAAATAAAAATATCTTTTACATTAAATTTTTTTATCACGTCAAACAACAGAACATAGACAAAGTAAAAGACTAATGCAATATAGCAATAAATTTAATTTCCAAGAATACACTCAAAATGCATTTCGTGTTCTTAGAAAATAGGTTTTAGAAATCTTAATGCATTTTGTCTAGAATTGACAGAGCGTACAATATAAAGTCGCAATCAAATTATGGTGAAGTAAATAATTATTTCATTATAATAACATTTGAGGACCGTCGTGGGGTAGAGGTGTAGTGCCTGCCTGTAAACGCGATGGTTTGTGGGTTCCATTCCCACTCAAGGAAGATTGTTTTTTCATTTTCATTTTCTTTGTTCTGGCAACTAGGAAAAGCGAGGCGTTGAGTTCCGCCACTGAATACATAATGTCCCAAAAAGGCGGAAAGCAGAAAGCAGAGTGTCTTAACACTAGGTTTCCACGGTTTCTGCTGCTCCCTCTACCTACCCTGCTGCAAGCGCGCTAAAGCTAAAAAAATCTTTATTCAATATTATTGACGCTACGTATTGTTTATGTTCGTTTGTTATATATAACTTGTATGTATGTTTACTTTTTATTATATACGTTTAAATAACATATAATACATTTGAACTTAAAACAAGCGTCAAACCTTCATATTTTGACAAACCATAAGTATCTACTAAATGAGCGAAATAATTAAATATCTGTAGAATAAAAATAGAGTATAATGGTCTTTAATAGTCTCTCATCAAAAGCTCGTACAATCAAGAGCAGTATAACACAAGTATTAAAGTATCTAAGTATAATAATAAAAACGACGTTTTCGTGATTCGCATAAATTATTTTGTAAACACTTTTGAATTTTGATAAACAAGTTGACCGATTCGATGGAAATTCAGCAAATAAATTATGAAATTTAGTTACCGTTCAGCAAGACAAATAAGCAATCAAAACACCAACGAGCTACAGTTAACCATTTATTTAGTATATTTTATAAAGTTCTAAAATAAAGCTCATTAAAAAAGTTTTACTTAAGTATTAAACATTATAAGAAGTTGTTAATGAAGAAGCTGTAATTATCAGCTCTGTTGCTTGTTTTAAACAAACATGATGAAGAAATATTATCATGTCAATAAATACATCATAAAAGTTCGCAGTTTTTATCTTGATTACACTTAAAACTTAGACTTAGAAAAAAATACAATTTGCTTGTAACAAATATCGACGCCTCATTTTCTCTTTATTTCAATTTTTAACATTTTTTACATTTCTTTTTTTCTGTTACACACGTTATTGCTTTATATTTTGACAGGTTAAGAATACAGGTTAAGAAGAGACTATCTTCATAAAGAAATAGATCAACCGCTAAAATCTGATTTTTATCGCCATTGTAAGTGAATGAAATATTAGGCACTTATGAGCACTTTACCATTTATTCGTTGCTCACAATAAGGGTTAAGAATTATTATCGTGTTCTTTAAAGTAATAAATGATAATTATTACAAACAATTTTCTCAGTGGAATTTCAATATTTATTTATTTATCTGGTCTACTGGTAAAAGCTACTGACAATGAAAATATAATATCTTTTATTAGAGCTTATCAGCACGACATTCAAGAGTGAAGAACGACGGAGTAGTGACAGTTAAATAAGAAGCAATTAATGTATATTTTCTATGGCAGCTGTATAATTCTCGTAATCTCGTCGTATTCATTATATGTTATAGTAAAGTTCAATCGGTTCTACGACAAACATTATCAGTACACTGTCACTTCAGCTTTGGGGCTTTGACGAAATTGCTATTGGAGAGGACAGCCATTTCCAGTATTGAGTGACTAAAATTATAACATACTTTAAGAAACCATATTTCTCCATGTATATAAAATGGAACAAGTAAAACCATATTAATATGTAAAAAAGAACAATATTTGAAATAAGCCGGCATGAGGTGTTTTACGTTCAATTTAGTCAGAACGTGCCGAAACCCGAATATTCTTTTGACTAATATTCGCTCATCCGCAAGATAACCTAATATAACTTTAAATTTGCTATATCAGATCATAGTGATAAAATTACAAGAAAAAAATAACAGTAGTCGTATATTATATTTTATTATTAAAGCAACAATATTTTGCAAATATGACGATATGAACTCGGGATATGAAGATATAAATGCAATATGCAATATAACCAAGAATGTTAAATTGCGATTGCACGCATACTTCCCGAGAAAATGTTTCACACTATTTTATTTCCGTGAGTGGATATTATGAATAGTTCCAATCCCATAAATGAAGTACTTTCGTTAATAATTATATTTCAAGCAGTACGTACCAGGATATTCTAAAACAGTATAACATTGCTAAATGTATTGTTTTAAATTTATATGACTTGAATATGTATAGGTATATTGTAACCGTGAAGTAAAAATTTTGATATAAAAATTATCTGATATTCAATAGAATTGTATAATTAAATTTTAACTTTAACTACTTTAACTTAAATACTGTCAGATTACGGGATGCATTATAATTAAGAAAATGGCATTTTTGTATGCACGGCTCAATAAGCTCTAAAAGAAAGAAAAAAATGAGTTGCCAAGTAGTTTCTATCTACGAAGTATGCTTGTCGTCTTTGACTTGGATTTAAATGAAGCTAATATGGAAAATTATTGATTAGAATTTTCAGAAAAGTTAAAATTGTATATATAGTGTGTAGTTAAAATATCTATATACAATATGTAGTTACACAGCAGCGTGAAAATTTGTATTTTTTCAATCATAATGCAATATTATTAAATAATAAATTGATACATAAACTAAGTGAACGGTTTGAATTTAATATTTCGAGATAATTGGAAAAAACTAGCGTTAGCGTCGATTGCACCTGACTTAGTAGGCGCCTAAATTCTTCGGTAATCGGACAATTGAAACAGTATATTTTTTCTCTATACTTGAAAAAATTAATATTAATAATTTTAATTCGTCAAATAAAAGGGAAAAGTCCATACTACATTTTACTTTGTTTACGTTATAGATCTGTGTTTAAAATATTTTTATAGAGCCTATGCCTATGGTCCCTGACTTTATGAGCCTACAACATATTAACCTAGTTTATTACTTAAAACTTTCCAAATATATATATATACTATACTTTCCTCTATAAAATAGATTTAACAAACGTAAATTTGTTAAACTTATATAAAAAAATTTTTTGGTTCATTATTTCATTTGTCATTAAGAAGAATAACAGCATTTTATAAATTAAAAACTAAGTAAACATATTCAAAAAATTAAGCTAAATATTAAGCTGTTCTTTTAAAAGAATAATTTAAAAAGGTAATTTTTTTAGAAATAAAGACAAAATTATGCTTTGTAAAGCAAATAAAATCAGCAAGAAATGAAAATATAATAACAAAACAAAAATAATGCCTACAAGTACCTGCAAATGTGTTTCTGTGCCTATATAAAATAAAAATTGTATTAGTATTAGTAATATACAAAAATCAATATACAATTTACGTGTAAAATGAAAATTTTGTGTTGAAGTTAAGTATCGAAATAATTTTAAGTATCAAAATAAATTTAATAAATTTAAGTCTGTATCGACTATGACGTGGAATTTTGTGGTAAGAAATATTTTACGATTGAAAATATATGAAGACCAAATTATCATTGTACATGTTCGATGCAGGATTGCAGGCTAACAAGGCGGGAGGCGGGACAGCCCGCCCAGAGTATATAAGCCCACAAGCCTTCGTCAAGCCTCATTCCAACCACCGCTTCGACCGCCCTAGCACTACCGCCTAAGATACAACAGGTTAGTTTTTTTAATATTATGTCATTTGTGGAATATTTTTACATTTCATTAACTAAACAGATGTTAGATGATATAAAAAAAATGATGCAACTTTTTATAATGCAACTTAATTTATAAAAACTATTTATTAAAATACCTATAAAAAATAGGAAAAAAATGTAAATTAGATTTTTTCAGCCGAATGTAAATTTCGATATGTACTAATAATATAATTTAACAATATTTTTAATATCTAAGTTAAATAAAAATATATACATATTTTCACTTTTCTTATAATTTATAAAAATAGGCTTTTCGTTTATGAAAAAACACATATTCTATTTTTATTCGCTTAGTAAAGAACAAATTAAAATAAATTTTGTTTCACAAATAAGTTCTGTAAACGAGGCGCTTAAAACATGCCTTATAGTATACGGTTAATGGAAATACATAATATATAAGAAAAATTATAAGCTGTATTTTTTTTGTAACATATCATTAAGTAATACAAAATATTTTATTTTCTTTACTTTTTTATTCTTAAAGCTCACGCATTATTATAATATATTTACTTTTATTTTTTTTAGTATTAACTTACTACTTATTAATATTTTATTTATAAAAATATTTCAAGTTCAAATCTTTACCTTCTAAAATATACTGTTAAAAACAAAACAATTATCTATAATAAGAAATACATTTCATTCGCGACATATCTTCTTCTATATTTAGATTAAAAATTATGAGTAATCACACGATAACTTGCACGTGTATCAGAAAAACGTGAAGGAAACTGATCAATAATAAACAAATGTTTCTGAAATCTGGATGTCGTTATAAAATCGGGCTACTATTTTCTATATAAGCTACGTAAAATATTATGATAAAACATCGTAGCTTCGTACAGTTCAAGTAGTTAAAATTTTAAAAACTTATAAAAGCTCATCATCAGAAGTCAGGAAGTATGACATATCTAGATTGGTAAAAAATATATGTATCTTATAACTTAAAAGTATTTCATAAAGGCTTCAGAATTTTTATATACAAAAAGTAAAAATAGTACCTATATTTTATCTTTATGTGACTGAAATAAGTACTTTTTTAAAGCACGCTAATTGGAATCTTGCAGCAACTTTAAAGACGCTTGCAAAATAATATAAATGAAAATATTACATTTTATTATCTGGATGATCGTGACTAATCTATCTACTCAATCATTCATAAAACTAACTATATTTAATATAAATATTGAATAGTATCTACCTGGATATAAAACGATTTGTAATATAAATTGTAATGTTCATTGTATTCCATGTATTTTGGCATTAGGTTAAGCATACACCCTGCCATGCTGTATGTGACATGTGCTGTATGTGGGCCAGACGATTCAAAATTTTAAACACTGAAAAATATTTAATTTTTTATATACATTATGACTTTATAGAAAAACGAATGTTTATCATAAAATAGTATAAATGACACATATTCATTTTATTGTTTACAATACTCATGTATTTTTTATATATTTTCACGAGTACAATACCTATAAATTTTTAAAAGACTTTTTTATATACAATACAGTGAGCTGTATTGTATATGAGACTTAAAGTAAAATGAAATTAACAAATTAAACGTATGCCATTTATACGGGAAAATTTTATTATGAAAACGAGATGAAACATAATCGTGATGCCTACGGTAGTTATAACTTAATAACGAATGGAATTTTTTATTTCTGCTCTCGTTACACGTCGTTCTGGCATATTCTTTACCCATTTGTCTGTAAGACATAAATGAATCACTGAATTTCAAAAAATAACTTGTATAAATAAATCAATTGCAGTAAAGGGGAAATGTTCCCTGTTTGAATTGAGGTTGCTTTGAGTTGCGTGCCAGTAATATAAAAAACTAGTGTGATTTTTAGCAGGATATAGCGTGAAACTTAAACAACCTACATCCAAATGCAACAAAAATACATATTCCAAGTTGTAAATTTAATATTTAAAGTATAATTTCGGTATTTATTTTCCTTTTCGATAAAAATATATTTGGAAATATTGAGGATAGTAAATTAAATTATAAATAAATTATTTCCTTCAATTGATAATTTTTGATCGTTTGATTACTAATAATAAACTTCTTATTGTTTTTATAGACATATAGGGATAAAATTATTTTCCTAAGACATTAGAAAACTTTTATCCGCAAGTTTTCTTCAAATAGTTTGTCTTTTAAAACTAATTATTGAACACGATACTTTACTAGTTTTAAACGGCAGTGCATTTCAATACTCTTGAGATACTAACATAGTTATTAAAATTATGAATTTTCTTAATATGAAGCTTTTTTTATATTAAAATTTCTAATATATAACAGGTCTAATGATGGGAACCGGATGCATATTGGTTGTGGCCGTTGCCACTCTACTTGTTTATTGCAACGCCGACATTCACCAGGTAATTATATACGAGTATAATTATCCCCTATTTCGAATTATAAAAATAGCGTTCACTATAAATTAATCGTAACTCGTCTGTATGTAACGTAAAATTATATATTTAAAAAAATAATGAAATAAAATCAAAATAAATATATTGACTACAAAAATCATGAAAATAAAGATGATATTACGAGGCCATGGACAAATAAGAAAGAATTAAATTACTTTAACATGAATAATTGACCTAAGGTTTATTAAACAAGTAAGCTTCCTATCAGATACTAATCACAGTGCTCGAGAGAAGAAATTCTTGTGTAAATAACAAAATGATTGTTAGAAAATTTAATAAAGCTTGAAAGCTTATATGGGCTTAGTCGTTTCAATTAATTCAATGAAAACATTGAAATATTTGTATTCTTAAAGAGGTGGAAAATTTTATTGTAATTTTATATTTAAATAATTTAAAGAGTTAAATTGATTGTAAAATCTATTTATTTTATATTGAAATCTTAACAATTGCTTAGTGAAGAAATAAAACAGGAATATTTTAAGTAACAAAACGAATATGATTTTCTTGCATGCGTAGGACTCAGTGGGGGAACATCGAGCTGACGATAACTACGATTCCACTGGTAAGATAGACAAACAATAATCGGATATTTACACAAAGTCCCTTTTTGTCTTTTGCACTTCAGAATGTTACGCCATTTGACCCTTAAGCACTTATCTGTCACGTTTAATTGTTGGATAAGTAATTATTTTTCCCAGGCACCTGAATCGTTATATACTAAAATAAAACACTATTTTATTATTCAAATATTATTGCATTAATTAATCATCCGTTGCACAATATTGCACTATGATATTTAAATATTTATTAAAATTATGCACTAACAACCAAGCAAGATTCCCCTTTCACGTTTTATTTTCACGGTGATGGATTACTGCACAGAGTTTTTCCTCTGCACGAAATAATCAACTGCACTGCAAAATCTTTTTCGAGCACTTACTTCTTACCTGGTGAGTATAATGCGATATGAGTAGTTTTGTTTAGTTAAGCATTACATTATTGGTATGTTGAATTGTTTTTTTATTACAGATTACATACAAAAGCAAGAATTGGAAAACTTTTTGAGATATCTTATAAGATATGAAAATATAATGAACAATAGAAATTTGGGTGGAATTGGAGGAAATTCTGTTATAAGAAGAAACAGCAATAACGAAGTTAGTTCTTTCGGAAGAGCGAACGGACTTGGCGGTACTACACTATTGGGAAGAAATTTAGCTTATACTAATGGACTCGGCGGAACAACACTTCTCGGAAGAAATGTAGATGATAAATCAAAATATGCTAGATTTTTAGGATCCCTTGGGTGGTAGTAACTTTGTACGTAATCTTGACCCCATCGGAGGAGGAAACTTAGTGAGGAACTTGGACTCTATTGGCGGAAGTAATTTTGTTAAAAAGAACCTAGATCAAATTGGAGGTCCAAATTTAGTCAAAAGAACCTTAGATTCATTGGGAGGCGGAAACTTCGTTCGCAACTTAGATTCTATCGGTGGCAGCAATTTTGTTCGACAAATTGATCCTCTTGGAGGAGGAAATCTTGTTTAAACTAAGTGACTATACTATTTTGCAACTTATTTATGTTTTCGTATAATTATTTAAATGTTATAAATTTGAAATATTTAAGTTGGTTTTATTGTTTTTCGTGTTTTATTAATTTCAAAATTAGTAAATATAATATAATGTGAAATAAATATCGTGCAAACCATGAGCTATTTTGATATTATTTTTAATTCTAGTATACAACAACCTTATCCTTTTAAAATGTTACGGTGCATTAATGCACTATTAATAATCTATCTCGCATGAACGCTTAAAGCATTAGCTAGGTATGTTCATGAAAAACGTTGAACAAAGCTCAAGAAAGTTTTAAGGTAAGATGTTTCATTGTCTTTGTCATTACGTATAATATAATATTTTATCATAATAATAATCTTTATTATGTAGGTCACAAGCCTCGTAATTTGGATCCTGTTGGCGGCGGCCACTTACTTCGCCAGGTACGAGAATTACGTGCCAACTACTTTCCTTACTTCTTGGGTAGGAGATTTGAGTATGGCAGGTAATTTTTTTCATTTTAAAGAATATTTAATATAAATATTATTTAAGCTTCAGTCAAATTTCTGTAATATCACCTTATTTCTCCTAAAATAATACTCATAAAATGACAGGATACAGTAATAACTCAACTGTATTATCTTTTATTCGCTTTAATGTACTACTCAGATATAAAGATTTCAAATTTGCTTTCGCCTGCAAAGCTGCTAAATCGGCCTAACTACGATATATTATTCAAGAAAGAAAGACTAAGCCGTTGACACTGCAGAGTGCGCATTTGAAGTTTCGAAATAATCCATTGGGAAAATTCTTTTGTAGCTCATAGATCCGTATACGTAAAAGCTTTGTTTATTAAATAGTAAGTAAGCTATTGATGATACAATTCTAAATAAAAATGAATGAAAGGAAACGAACTAACGAACTACACTTTAGTATTCTATGTCAAGTACTTTTTTGTGTATAGAATTTGACAGTTAATATGATGACTACATCCAAAATAAAAAACAATAATTTAACACTTTCAAGGTTCTTCATAAATCACATTTACTGATTACTAAACTGGATTAAAGGTTGTTACAAATTACAAAATATTTTGAGGTTTGCTAGTAATTGGTAATACTCGTATATAATGTGTTTTCTCGTAGCACATACGGACGTAAACACGACTCATGGCCCCAAGCTGCACCTATCGAGTACGGATATTACGGAGAAGGACTACCTAAACGTAATTTCGATGAGATCGACCGGTAAGTGATATGGAACATCAGTGCACTGATCTACTTGTACACTTACATATGTATGCGTACTAGAGGGAATAGTAAGTATAATAAGAGGGCAAATATACACACCGATTACGGTATATATTTGTTTTTGCTTATTTATTTCTACTTACGTTAGTTTTTATTTAGGTATCTGTTTCAATCTATCTTTGGTTTTATTTTGAAATTGTATGTTTTTTTTTAATTTCTTCATATTTAAATTAAGAATTAAAATATTGATTCAATATCATTTTTGAATTACTGAATGACCGTAAAAGTACTATATCATAAGTAGATAGTTCTGTTGATACAAGCAGGCAAGAAACTCAACAGTTCAAGTTCTCAACAACCTTTTCACAATAAAAGTTACTATGTTTTTTTAATAAAGTATATAGTGCCATATATAGTGCCATGAAATTTGAATGGTTTTGTTTACACGAATAAAATATTATAATATATATTACGACCCATTTTTACAGCATAAATATTGAATTTATATATGCACAACTGGCCATAGTTACAGTTCATAAAGAAAAATACTATTAAATACCTAAAATAAACTAATCAGATCTGAATGTCTGGCTTTTGTGATTTTTTAGAGCAGAGTTTATCTACAAGTGTTTCCATGTAGGAATTGCACTGAAATTAAAATATTACATTAAGTTATGAAATATATTTTCCTTTATATATTTTCCTTTTTTAATATATATTTTTCGTTTACACAAATATTACGAAGCGTAAAAGCGTGTAGCTAACGTTATTTTACGCATTACTCTCTCAAAATTGTTACCAAAATATGTGTATAATTATAATTAATGCTATGTACTTTCAAACCTTTTAAGAGAATATTATTACACTGTATCTAATTTTCTGAGTCTATTTTGTGCCTTTCAGTGAATAGTAATTTTTGTACATTGAAATGATAAGTACACATAAAATACCACCTACGAAAAGTAACGTCTGTATTTAGCACCTACTTTTTTAATTTTTCTTTTAATGAATTTTCAAATGACTTTCTTGTTTATTACCCAACAAATTATCATATATAACAATCCGTCAGACTTTGATTATGTATATTAAATGTTACTTAACCGTAGCTAGACGACTATCGAGGGAAATTTACTTGACGTTGTCAAACAATTCAAATTTGCAAGATATTTTAACTATTTATTAATTTAAGCTTGCGTCCGCTTTATAATAGCGTTCTTACACTAAAATAATCTTTTTACATTTATAAACGAATCTGTGCGACATAATTAGACAGTAAATTATACTACATAGTACATACATACTTCTTTCTAGATCTTATTATATTTTTTTACTAATATAAATTAAATAGTGTCTACTTCTTATCGCCATTGTGTGCCCTTAAAAACGTTGTTAAAATAAATATTTTGTATAAAAATAAGAGGTAATTTGCTAGGCATACTTTAGACCAAAGAGCATAAACACGTACAGAATAACTTCAAGATTATTCTCTATTCTCTGGCTAATATATTATATTTGTAATTGCTCCCAAGGTTCCATATTCGGCTGACTCTGACTCTAACGCTAATGTATTACAAGGATAACATTTTGACTTAGTGTTTATACTCGGTTTTCATATTATGTAACTTTCTCGTTACGCCAGAGGGAGTTAGTTGTAATTTGAAACTGAAAGTTTGCGTAGAATGTAGATGAAAAGCAGACCTGTTTGCTTCTCGCATTAACTTTTGTTATTATTCAAAAGTAAAACCACAATTAGGTTTCTAAAAGCTCTTACATATTAAATCTTTACCTAGCTTATACTACTTAACCCTTATATGTTTTCAGATCGAACCTGGATAGTTTCGTAAAGAAACGCAACTTTGATGAAATCGACCAAACTTCCATGCCTTTTCCTTTCAAGAGGTTTTATCACCTTTACGGAGCTAATAATTTGGACACCCCTGTGTAATTTACTTTATTCAACCTATATATGCTTGTAATTATAAATAATATTTTGGGTCTAAATTAATATGTGGAAAAATGTCATTTTTTAAAATAAAATTGTAGTCGGTAAATTTAACTCGGCATATGTTTAAACATAATATAAATTAACAAATCTTTTTTAATATTATTTAATTTATAAATTTTCTATGAACTTACAGATCTAGTTTGGACAAGAAAAGATACAGGCCAGATTATCCCATGGATGAAATCGACCTGTCTCAGTTTCCTATTGGTTCGAAACGCTCATCTGACTTTCCCGCCTCTCACTCACGTCGATAAATACACAAAATAGAACACTATACAAATAATGATATTATCTCATTATTTTTGACATGATTGAAATTTCTTATGTTCTTAAAATGTCTTATCAAATCTAAATTAAAATATTTCACTGTATAGAAAAAATATTTTAAAAATATAATTTATGTTAATGTGTCAGTATTACTTAGTAGATATCATAGATAATATTAATTTATTAATTAATCATAAGATATTAAAATGTTATATTTAATATAAATTATCAGGTTTAAATTTGTATACATAAAAATATTTTTTTTGAAATATATAAAAATGCATGATATAAAATTTATTAGACATATTTTTAATATAAATTAAATTACTCTAAATGAAAACATGACTTTCATTGTCCTGTTATGTTTATAATGCATTAAATAGATAAATCAACTTAAGCTATTTTATAGCAGCTACTAAATACGTTAAAAATCGTATGGATGAAAAGCTTAGTAAACTTTTAATAATAATTTTAACAGTCTTAGTTAGAAAGCATGTCTTGGTGTTGCATGTTCTAAGGAAATGTTTCTTGTCTACTTTAGAAATATTTTTTTACTATTATTACTTCTCATCGACTTACAGTCATATAAAAGAAAAAGTAAATATTTTAAATTATTTTTTTAAAATAAAAGAATAGATAAATAAAAGATAGAAAAATACATGTACAATACTATACACAAATAAAAATACATACATATGCAGACTTTTCAAAATTCTATAAGCTTCTTTATGATTATGCGAAAAAAATTCAGGAACAAAAATTTTATGAAAATAAATAATTATGTAAAAACGATTTTACAATATTATGTTGTTTAAAAAAGTACTGCGTATCTAATGGATTATTTCAAAATGTTGACTTATAACAAAAAATAAGTCATTACTTTGTATGTAACTAAACGTTTGAAGATATGATAAACACATACACGACGACGAGTCATACGAAATGTATTTAAAAGTGGCTAAATATTGTAGGTCAAGAGATCAACTTTTTTTGCAAAATCTATCACATAACCTTCGAGTTCGACGAATTCCTATCCAAAAATTAATTGCGCCTACATATAACTGGTATTTTAGCAAAAAAGATATATTTTATAGTAAATTAAAAGAATTTCCAAGTAAGCTTTCTAATAAAACTAATTTTTAATAAAAATTGCCAAATTTAAAAGTAAATTTTTAAACAATTAACTTTTTTTATATTTTGTTGAAGTATTTAAATATTCAGATTCACAGTCTTCTTTTAAGCTTCTGATTAATTTTCTACTGAGAACATTCGAATCGTGCTATTTCTCTAAATCTGTCTCTTTTAGACCAAATAACTTTTATTTAATTTAACAAAAAGCAGTTATTTTATAGTAAAATTAAAAAACAAACACTTGATACGTTTTTATACAAACACAAAATATTAAGTCAGCCTTTACCATGACGCAACAATAAAAACTGCTTCTATATCGGTTCAACCATATAAGGGGTTAGGGTACCTCACAAGGAAAGACTGAACCCCCTATAAATCATCGTGGTCCGTTTGCATGTCTGTCTGCCTCTCCATCAACACCATTTTCTCCAAATCACGTAGAAAAATCAGGCTGAAATATAATATGATATCTTGAAACATATTAAAAATCAAATCTTGTTTGTGGTTATTTTTTTGTATTTTGTATATAAATGAACATTGTATATAAATTAATTACAGTACAACTAAAGGAAAATGTCCGAAAAGTAGAAATTTATACATACATCACAGAATGTCGTTACAAACTTATAATGTAGTTAAGCTATTATACTCTTTTTATTGTGTTTTCTTGACTTATGAAATTTGACAAGAAGTGAAAAGTTTTTTTTTTTTTTTTTTAGCTTCACGCTTTATCCCGCACATGGCAGGGTAGGCAGAGGGAACTACAGGGACCGTGGGAACCTAGTGTTAAGACACTCCGTTGCTCAGTCCCTGCTTTCTCCGTCCCCGCTTTCCGCCGTTTTCGAGGCATTGCGTGTTGAGTGGCGGAACTCAACGCCGCGCTTTGCCTAGTTTACCAGAGCGAAGAAAATGGAAATAGAAAAATCCATCTTCTCCGACTGGGGATCGAACCCAGTAACCGTCGCGTTACAGGCAGACGTTGCGCCCCTGCGCCACGACGGTCCTCCATTAAATTCTTTAAATTCTTTAAAGTTTTAATTCTTTAAAGTTACACCATTTGTAAAGGAGAGATTACACAGTTGATTATTTAAAAGTTTAATCCAAAAATAGACCAAATGTTATATTAGGAGTTCATTTTATTTAAAATTAGTATCCACATACATAATATTTTTCGCAGCTAAGTTACTTTTTTATTATTTTTCAATTACCTACAATTGGTAAATTGATAAGGACCCTTAGTGCGCAACTTCTCCTCCCTCTTGATCCATGTATATTTTTTATATTTTTATAGTCTTATTTTTAATATACGTTTTTTGCCTCGGTTGAACATGTAAGTCATGTTCACACATTAGGACCAAGAATCTGTCATGTAAACAATTTCAATGTATATAGAAAAGTAATTGTAATAATTCATATATAACTTTCTATATAAAAGAACCAGATGTATCAAGATTTCCAATAAGCTGATAATCATTCGATTGACTTATCAATATAATATCATGCTCTATAAACAGCTAATATCCGCACTGGGCATGTTTTACTGAAAACCAGATGTCTCTCGCGGCTACGATTACGTGAGTTATATGAGCATTGCCATGCTACTTCAATATATATACAGATAGCTATACAATAGCTATACAGATTTTACACATTTTCAATATTCATAAGTCAATGAGAAATGCTTACTTCTATAGCTGGACTGAACTTGTTAAGCATCATTATAAGTCCCATATCTTAATCGAGTTTATATCAATTTAAAGATATAGTTTAGATATCATTTCTTATAGCTGGACACTAATCAGTGAAAATTGAATTGCTAAAAACCAAAGTTTTTCAATACCTTCAACAATATTTAACAATAGACTATGTGATAACACACTTTTAAATTATCTCAGCTTATATACTTGAGCAATTCGTTAATTTAAAGTACATTTCTTGTGTCATGCTTCTTCCTGGAAAATAAAAGTAACCGGGAGGTAAGCGCTACGGTTCTCGTAGCGTTTCGTAGCCCTTCCATACTGTGAATAATTGAATTTCCTTTATTTACCTTTGCCAGAAACATTACTAAAGTATTTTGAGTTTCAAATAGATGAGAGAATAGGGAGATTAATTTAATTATTTATGATCCATCCATACCACATTAGGAAATACGTAAACATTAATGTTAAATATAAACTAGTTATGCCTTCTATTTATCAATATGATAGTGATAGTGTACACGTAAATTACTAAGCCAAACTTTATTTAATTATATGTATGTATTTTGCTCAGCTGTGTAACCAGAGTGAAGTATCTTTGAAATGTAAACATAATTGAGTTAGACAATACAAAGTTTTAAATTAAGATATGTTCCAGATAATAATAAATAATAATATAATTATTTAATATTATTTTATAAACATAATAATAAATAATAAAATATAATTATTTAAGATAATAATAAATAATAAAATATAATTATTTAATATTGTTTTATTATTATTTACGTTGAATTCCGCTCATAGCAAGGTAGGCCGAGGGAACGTATTGTTAAGACCCTCTGTTTCGCATTTCACATTCGAAATATTGCGTGTTGAGAGGTGGAACTAAACCTCGCGCTTTGTTACTTACTTTCTCAATTGGGAATCGAACCCACAACCAACACGTTTGTGGACAGATACTAGGCCGCTGCGTCACGAAGGCCTATCTTATATTATTAATCCATTTTTGTAATGATATATTACAAATAACATAAATTTCATACAACACGGTTTTTTTATAATACATACTTCAAAGAATATTTTACAATAAATAATTTATAATTATACTTTCATTGAATGAAGAAATTCATTTTAACAAACCATATTTTTAATTTTCACGAATTTCTCTCAATCGATTCAAATTATCTTGATATTAAATGCTCCCCTTTTTTTGTAACTAACAGTCTTATTTGATAAATATTTTAATTTGACTACGAAAATAAGGCAAATTAAATTATTTAAATATTAAGTCGAGTAAATTAAAAATGTAGTGTAAAAATTGAAAACATCCAATATAAAGATTATATTTGAATTATGACATAAGAATTGAATACAATATATATGACCAAAATGATAAATGAAGCTTTGTATTTCATTCCATTCATTAATAAAAACAACATGCTATTGTAGCGGCTGTACTGCTGATATCATATGAATAGTATACAAAAGAAATCTTCATTCCCACAATACCACATTCATACATGTAGGTAACAAATGACGACTACCTCTCATTTATTTTCTACAGCATCTTTAAAAATAAAAATGTAAATTATACTCATTTCAATAAATTACAAATAGATTTCTTGCACACAGATTTTTTAGTAAGTTTAGACAAGATAGATTTAAGATTTCTCAGAAGGCACTTACGCTGGGAAAATCTCGCTGCTCCCAATCGAATATCAACATAGTAAAACGAATATTAAAACGAGAGAAAATATTGTATTTGTGTTACCGTGTGTATGTGCGGGTGAGACCGTGTGTGTGTTTGTGTGCGAGTTTTATGTGTCTGTGTGTGCATGTGTTTGTGTGTGTGTGTCTGTGTGCGTATTTGTGTGTGTGAATGGGGCTAGAGTTGGTTGTGTAGATGTGTAGGATTAAGAAATTTAAGAGAAATGTGAGTTTTATCTGCCATTTATCCAAAGTAATCTTACACGTGTATACATCAAAGGCTAAATGATTAACTGTTAATTAATTTTATTGTACGATTGATTAAGAACGGTGACAGACAATCATTCTGCCTTTTAGCAAAAGCTATACGACCTAAGGGAAGGCGCACTACGATGTCGTGGCGTCTTTTATTTAACACTTAACAAAAAATAATTTTTACTGTACTCGTACGCCAAAGTTATACTAACTTCTTAGGCCGACAGTCACAAGTCAAACGATCTGTCCCTATACTCTATTTAGACCCAAGTTTGCCACCCTATAAACAGCGTGTCAGAATTCTAATATAAATACTATTGCATTATGATGCAAAAAACTACATATCGAAAATTTTAAATCATATATAGTAACAATAAATCCCTATGGAGTATTTCCGGAGGCTTATATTGAGTAACTTCTTCGTCCACGTTTTACTATACATCTTTTTCATTTTATTTTTATTACAATGTAGTTAAGGTTTCTTTATAATATAAGAATAGACCATTCCAACATTTTTAATTTTAGTATTCCATATTTAATGTATTCTTAATTTTTATTATAAATGCATTTTGTTTTGTAATGTTATCAGAGAGCGCCAGGTGCTATCTACGGCTTCAGTATTTTTCTAGTGTTCTTTTACTTATTTTTATTTCAATTACTTTTACTTCCATTTTCTATATTAATTTCTATTAGAACTAAAATACGATAAAGACTTACAAGTAAAATATTTTATTTTATCCTCCACGTTTAGCTCTTGACAGGTTGTTCGACGATCCCAATAGCATTCGTTAAGAATAAGAGGGGAGACCTAAGTTGATTTACGAGTGCACAGTGTTGATGATGGGAGAGGCATGTAAAAAACATGAAAATATTTCAGAATGCATGTATGAATAGGTTAGGTTAGAGACAATAAATTTTGTGCATTATATTTATTGCTTTATGAGCAAAGAGAAACTTTAAGTCCTTGCGTATTAATCGGAAATTTATATTATCGTGCCATACGGCGATCCCAAAATCATCGTGTTTATATTTAGGTAGCTATTCTGCTGTTGCACATTTAATGTATATTCTTTCACTTTCTTTATGATTATGACATTTTTTGTTTGCATCGTGTAGTTAGGTATAAATGTTAAAATTGTGAGAAATTTCAATTTTATTATGTTACTTATTGCTTGTAAAACGAAACGGGAAAACGTTTCAGAAGCGCTAATGAAATATATTGATACAATTACATCGTTCGCGAATTTTATTGGCTTTCCCTTTAAATTGAGGCTTCTACAAGGGTAGTAGTATTACGTATATTAAATAAAAGATGCAAAGTAGTCACATTTTATTTTATTTAGTGGACATTTTATTATTTATGACATTATTAATATAAATGATTAATATTACCTTAAAGCCTTCTCTAAGTCTCTGAGAATTTGTATGCTGCTAAATATTTTTATTACCTGCCTGGTAATCCATCCATTTAGTTTGGTCTCCCTCGATAAATAAACTATCAAAAACGAAAGTAATTTTCCGATTTGGAAAAGTACTTCCTAACATTAGAACGTTTAACTATACTAATATTTTATATTATATATTTCTTAGCTTTACGTTTCATCTCGCGAAAAATAGGATCGACAAAGTGCAGGCAAACAGCAGGAACCATGGGAATGTAGTATTAAGACACTTTCATCTCCGCTTTCCGCCTTTCGCGGCATTGTGTTTTGAGTGGGGGAACTGTACACCGTGCTTGCCCAGTTGCCAGAGTGAAGAAAATAAAAATAAATAATCCATCTATCCCGAGCAGAAAATGAATCCACAAACCGTCGCTTTTGCAAGCAGACATTGCGCCACTGTGCCATGATGGTTTTCTTATAATATTGCAGTAAATAATTATAAACAAATAGCACATAAAAAAATATAATCAATTTATATTACTATTAAACTAAATCCATTAAACTTTTCTCCTCGACAAATTTGTTCGCAATGTCATGCATAAGGTAGGTTTCTAGATAGTTAAAATAGCGCTGTAACGGAGTACTATCGAGTGGAAGCGACGGACTCCACTCAAATATTGCCTTGCTCTACTAATAAAACTCTTTAGAAGTTGCTTTTAAGTTTTACAATACAGTAATACAGTGACTTTGTAATTACTAACAACTAAATATCTACTTTGTAATTTCTATAATAGTAGAGTATTTAAAAGTGTGCACGAATACTTTGATAACATAAATTAAAAATTACGAAGCTTTATTGGAAGTTCATAACTTAATTGTATATTAAAACTTGATTGTATGTTAATGTAACGTCAATATTACGATAACTTCTAATCTACGGACCAGTTATCAAAATTTTATTTATAAATGAAAATCACAGATTATGATAAAATATTCAATTGTTATAATTAATCGAAAGTATTCACTAAGTTCAAGCTGTAAATTCAAACTATAACTTGCCCGAAAAAATTCACCCAGTTAGGTACAGTACATATATATAGGTACTCTTTTAATATTGAATTCTAGCAATAACTTCAAGTACTTAACCCTGTATCATGATAACGATTGCATTCGAAATGTCGACTGCAGGCTAAAGCTTTTAAAGATATAAAATATTGGAATAATTTCAAATGAAACAATGATACATCTAAAAAAGTTAGAATTTTTCTACTACGACTATGTTTGGCGATTTAATTGGATGGTAAAAAAATATATTTGTATGAAAATCACTACGAAATCAAAACATTTTTCCTTTTAAATTGAAATTTTGCAATAGAGAGACCGATCAAACAAAGACAGCAAAAGTGAAATGGAAAAAAACTTTGAAACTGTAGTTCATTTTATAAAACGTATCGAAAATTGAAGTAATTTTTATCAGCTGTCGTAAACTTGATGTATTAATCGTTGTAAGTCATCAAAATCAATTATAGCCTAGATCTCAACCTGACCTGGCCTTAGCTTTATAAAAAAATAATTTTATAAACGATATAAAGTTATGACGCGGGAAAAATAGCAATGAGCATACAACATGAGTTACTTTCAAATTTTCATCATTTTACATCCCTCGAATGTGAAGATTAAAAAAATGCCTTATAATTATGATTTCTTTATATCAAAGAATGTTAGTAAACAATTTTGATTGCCACCATAGATTCCGTAATATTTTCTATCTGAAATATTACTAATGCTTTAAAGTAAAAATTTACAAGCTTATATGTATATACATATCCATGAATGAAACAATTACGAATTATACTAAGGCATAATGGCATTTTATATGATATGCCTATAAATTTTCTAATTTTGGTATTTTTATTTATTTGAACTGTAATTTTTCACTGCCAAATTTCATGTATTGGCCAACGGAATTCCTTTGTCCTCATCGTTGAATTAAGTTAAGGCTTATTAATAAACGAGGCAAATTTTATATAACTGTATTAATCACGAAACGTATCTTTCAAACGTAACTTTTGATTACGTTGGCGTTTACGTTAAAGATGTTTTATTTATTCTGTCCTCTTTTAAAAAGTAAATTGATTTAAAAAACTGACCATAGATGAAATTATCGTTATATTGAAGTATACAAGAATATATTCTGGTTACTGAACTTGAAAAAAAATATTTATTCGGGTGAAACCGCGAGCGGGTTTTAATTTTCTATTGAAATAAATATAGCATAAAAGTACCTGCTTCTAATGCAATATACTTTTAATATTGTAATTATAAATGCACTATATTATGTGATGTATTATGATGAAATTCATCTTGTTACTATATCTGTAAATACTACTAAAATTCTTTTTGCCAATATATTTTTTTCTTTCCCATCTATTAAACGAACTATGGAACAGTGAAATCCTATACCTAATAACTTTATTACATTTAATAAATAACTGAACCATTATTTCTATTGAATTTTGAGTGTACAGTATCTAAATAACTACTAGTGTAAATAATTACTATCATGTGCGTTATAAATAGTTATCATTATCCAAAAATTAGTTTTAAAAAGACAAAGAAATAATTGTGTAAAGTCACATTTCGTAGAAAAGCAAAACATGAAGCAATATAAAAATCTAAGATACGAAAAACGTTAAAGTGAATGACAAGTTGATAGCATTTTATAAAAGGCTTCAAAGGCCTTTTATTTCAAAATGGTTCAAAGAAGCGTAATCTAATTTAATTAAATTCGTTAGCCTTTTCACACTTATCCCTTGGCTTCTGATCCTTTCAACACGTGTGTTGGTTACTTGAATAAAGTAATTTAAAAAAATATAGATCCGTAAAAGCCACTTTTCTTTTATATTTGATTTTCTTAGCGACTTGCCCGTGGCTTCACTCGCATGAAGTTCAGGATTATTTATATAGTTAGCTGAATAACATTAACTTTTGTTAACATAAAGGGCACGTTTTATTTTACTGTAAGTGGATGGAATAACGAGATAAAAATCAATTATTGTGTTGGTCCGGACTTTAAGCTATGGTACACTACCAATTTTATGATTTTTTATAAATAGGCGCATACAAAAACACGAAATGGAAGAGATATCAAAAAGAAGCAAAAATCCCACTGTATTTCCTATATTAACAAAATTAAAAATTATTTGTCGAAGGGAATCTCGTTTGAAATTAAATATAAAATAATTGTAGTAATTGAAACATCCACCAGTAGATCGTATGTGTATGTGTATGTGTACCGATTGGTTGGATGATATTGTATATTGATAATACTTAGGTAGGACATAATCTGCTAATTATCAATGAAGTAGAGAAGATGGCCTGGCTTTGGCAATTTTAAAAGATTTGTCTAATTTGGTGCAATCACTATTATTTAGTGAATATAAATTAAATATATAATATTATTCGATTAGGCAATCTACAACTTTGCCCACATCTAGTTCTGGCCACCAACAAATAAAAGCCTGATAAAAATATTATAAATATCTAAAATTTACGAGTAAATATTGGTTTTCTTCATACTTCTCACGATATCTTTCTTTGAGATTTTATCAAATTTTTAAGTACTTCAGAGTTAATCTTAATTCAAATTTTGTGTCATCTATTTGAAGTTTTGTTTTCTTGGCTTGAGTCATTTTCTAGTAAAATGATGAAATGTCATAACACACAAGTCGTATTTACATCTCCTATTTTATTTAATTCGCTAACTTGACACTTCACTTGCAAAATTGTTATTTCAAATTAATTTCTCTAGATACATACTATTTTCTCTTGCATGTTGTAATTATTAGATAATATTTTTTCTGCTTTTTCCCTTTGAAGACGTGTGAAAAATAAAGAAATTTATGATTTTTCGTCATGAGTGGGTCATATACCAACCTCTTAAAGTTATAGCGTTAAAATAACTATAACTATTACGGTTAACGAGGAGCGTCGTGGCGCAGAGGTGCAACGTCTACCTGTAACGCGCCGGTTACTGGGTTCGATTACCACTCGGAGAAGATGGATTTTTCTATTTTCAATTTATTCGCTCTGGCAACTAGGCAAAGCGCGGCGTTGAGTTCCGTCACTCAACATGCAATGCCTCGAAAGGCGGAAAGCGAAGACGGAGAAAAGCAGGGACTAAACAACGGAGTGTCTTACCACTAGTTTCGTATGGTTCCTACAGTTCCCTCTGCCTACCCTGCCAAAATGTAGTATTACGTTCCGCCTATCAGCGCGCAATGTCTCGACTATTGTTCAGAATGTGAGGAACAGAATGACGTAACACTAAGTTTCCTGTGTCTTTTCCGTAGGGTAGGGTGCCCTATATGGGAGACAAAGTGTGAAACTATTTATTTTTGGGTAAAATATTTTCTACAGTTATATTATACATTTGCAACAGTTTAATATTTAAATTCTGCAACGACAATTTCAATACTCTGCTTAAAAGAGGCAATTTTGAAATATTGTTAGGATTGCATTATTTACATAGCATTAGATTATTATTAGTTAGTTGCCAAGCCGCATGCAACGTTTTATTTCAGTAAAATAAAACGTGCCCTTTCATTCAATAAGCAATAATTTCAGCCAGCCATTCATTCAATATTCAGTAATTTCAGTTATATTAAATATGATATATATTTAGCTTAGTTATTAAATTTTCAATAAACAAAAACAAAAACTGTTAGAAGTGTCAATAATCAATATATTATCAGTGTCAATATAATATTCGCAGACAAAGATGAAAAGGTTTCTTGAATTTATGATTTCGTTTAGAAATTCCTCAACAGACTAATTCAAATTATCAGATAATACCAAGGTTTTAATCTTTCTTTTATTTTCTTCTATTCTACAGTAATGGCGTGCCAGTTGACCACAATTCTCTACGCTAATGTCACGTTGTGTGGAAAAAACATGAAGGAGAATGCGCGGTAGAAGAAAAACTTTACACAATAATAGAATGTATGTAAAAAAGAGATCCAATAAAAAACCTTCACCTAAAACAAATGAAACACATGATTATTACCAATATATAATATATATTTGTAATTATTACAAACATAAACAAGGGAATCTTGCTGGTTATTCTTCCAGTTGCTACCATAGCGCTACCATAATTTATTCTTTCAAATTGAACACTTTTAACATACTGAGTTGGTACTCCTCACTTCTATGCTCTATACAATTTACCAAACTAAAGTAAAGAAATATTTCTGTTATTAGTAACTTATAAATAGAAATATTTCTGATTATTTTAATTTTAACAAAATCATGCCATATGTGTTATACTGTCTTCATTTTTAGGAAATAAATACTTTATCCGGAATATTTAACACCTTAGCGCCCCCTCCTAAAAAATATATTTTATCTCAGCTTCATCTAAAATGGCAAATGGCATCGCTTTGAGTGAAGCAAAGTGACAATCTGTCAAAATCATCACAGGCTACAGCTATTTTGTTAATTGTAGAAATTAAAATTGTCGTCTTACAAACTATTATAGGTTTCATTTAAGTACAAGAATATATATTTAAAATGTAATTTGTAAAATTTTGTAAAGATATAATAAGATATAGATTAAATTATTGATACTAAAGAGAAGTATTGACCAAAACGTTGTGTTATCAATTTTCTGTTTGTTGTTAAATTAGATAAAGTGGTTATTAAAATGACGGATAATAAAGCTTTAGTCATGGCATCTACAAATGGGCTACTGGATAAATCTAAAGAGCTTCAAAAAGAAATCCTTATGGAGAAGCTAAGGTCTAAAACGTCACAATATAAAAATTTAAGTGAAACTTCTAAAGCTGTTCGTATGGCGATGCTGGTGAGCTTTTTTACTTAAAAATAATATATAAATTTTATACTTTATATCTGTTATAATTGTGGAAAAAAAAGCAGAAAAATAAACTATTTACTGTATTAATTTTAACCATTATTATATATAATTTTTGTAGGATAATAGATGGGCTGTCGACAGTGCTGATCGTATGATCTTGCAAAAGTGCCTTGACAGCTTACAACATTGCATTAAAGTTAGCTCATTACAGAGTCTTTTTGAAAGGCTAGAATGTCTTTCCAGGCAGCTTGGGTATGTTAGAAAAATCTATAACATTTCAATGATGAGATTAGTTCTATTTGTCAATTATAAATAATATTTAATTATAATATTTTGTATTTCAGACTCAAATTTGTGGTGGGTACTTCTGGGGTAAATTTATTTATTTCTTCAGATATGTTTTATTTGGAAATATTATTTGAATCTTCAGGGTCAGTCAAAGATGTTAAAATCCATCACTGAAGGAAAGGTTTGTAATATTCTTTATAATTTTAAAACTAATATGACTCATTAAGATCAATATAATATTATAGAAATGATTAAGTGAACTTGCATGAATATATATATTTAGAATTGAATTTATCTTGTAAAGTTTGGTGTGATATGCCTTGTATGCCTAGTTAAAACATAATATAATTAAAATTATAGATTGAACAACAAAGTTGTGAAGAACTAGTCCAATGTATATCACGTGGAGATTTTGCTGACTTCACAGCTCAATTGGAAGGACTCACAGCTGTGTATCAATTAAATGCTGAAAAGAAAGTAAGTATTGGATTTTTATACCAAAAATTAAAATTCTAACCTGATCTGATTAATTATGGTAATATGGTTATGTATCCAATAATGCTAAAGAATATGTTACATATATTTCAATTCCAATTATATACTCTTTAAAGTGACAAATATTATTTTAAAAGTATAGTAATAATAAGAACTTGTTTAATGCTTTAATGGTTTGTATAGGTAAAGTGTAAAGCATTTAGTGCACTTCAAAGCTTAGAAGAAGATCTGTGCACATTACGCCAATTACAGAGTATGATTAAGGATCCTTGGGCTCAAGTACATAAAAGTCCTATAGGTTTCTTACAAAAAAGAAGGGGAGGTATGTAAAGCTGTACATACCATGTTTTTTCTTTCATCTTTTTATCATACTTTTTATTTTGTAATTAGACTAGATATGTCTATTTTTAGTTATCTCTTTTGAACACATGTTTTCTTACTTTAAAATATGATATTGAATATTCTATCTGTTCAATTAATTATATTATAGAATATGTAAACTCATATAAAATTATTTCAGGTCATGCTATGCGCCTTACATATTTTGTCTCACCATATGAACTATTAGACAAAGATAAAGGCTTGCAGCCACTAACAGTAGAATTATTGACTGTGGGAAAACCTTCAGCGTCAAGTGGCCTTGCTTCTTTAGTAGTGCCCACACACACACCAATAGGACATTCTGCAACTGTGCTTCTAGAAGGATCTACAGCTAATAAATTACAATTATCCCCCATTATATCTGGACAGCGTAGTGCCAAAGGGTATATTGTTACATAGTATATTAATAGATAAATTTATTAAAATTGCTTTTATATATATTAGATATGTTATACCTTAGTGACATAGCAATACATTATTGATATATTTGTATGACATTAAGTAAACAATTATGATCCTTTGTATGAACAAAATATTTGTCCACAATGACCACAATATTAAAAGGTTTCATAAATTAACTTTATAGTCACTTCCTGTTATTTCACTATTATATTTAACCCACATATAGCAGGGTACACCCTTCATTAATTTCAAATCATTGCATTTTAGGTGGAAATACTCCAATGCCAAAAAAATACTTAAAATAATCCATCTCCACTGTTGGAAATCAAACCGACAGACATCGACTTTACATTCTGATGCTGTGCTATTGTACCATTGCATCCACTCATTATTATTTATATTTCTATAATTGTTATATAATATTATATGTGAAACGATAATAACACATACATTGTTTCAGAAGTGGTCCTATATATGCTAAATTAGTACCACAAAACAGTGCAATGTTGCCAGCTTGCTTTACCCTTAAACTTTCTCAACCTACACCACTTTGCGCAGGACTTGCAAAACTTATCCATGCAACAACTGAGGTAACAAAACTAAAATATATAATAAGTAACTTAACACTTATCAATAAAACTTACAAGTTAAAATAAATAATCTGAAATTTACATAAATTATAAATTTGTACTATTAGTTTTTTAGCTTTTCTATGAGTATTCATTAGAAATTGCTATTACAAAATTATACAACCTTATACACATGCTTTGAAAGTTCTGAATTTCCCTGATTTATTAAACTTTTTTGAACTATTTTTTTTTACTTTATATTTTTTTTATTATTTTAAACATTGCTTTGTAGAATTCTTAAAAAGCATTAAATAACATTTTTTTGTAGGTGGAGATAGCAGGAGACTGGGCAAATGCTAAACCAATGCTAGGCTTAGTGGCACAACAAGCATATAACAAACTGACACCTGGCAAGATAATCGAATTGAATCTCAGTAAAGGACTTTTTGTGGTAACTAACATAGAAATTTAATTCTTTTTATTCATTTTAATAAGTATATTACTTATTAAATAGAAAATCTTAACGCCTATTACTGAGCGGAAGGGAGAAAGAACAATAATTTAAATGTTATTATTATGTAACTTCGAATCAAAAACTGTTCTTATTATATCTTGTGTCTTCTTCAAGATTTTTTTTAGCTTCACGCTTTATCCTGCATATTGCAGGGTAGGAAGAGGAACTGCAGGAACTATATGAACCTAATGCTAAGACACTCCTGTTGCTTAGTCCCTGCTTTCTTCCTCCCTGCTTTCCACCTTTTTCGAAACATTGCGTGTTGAGTGGCGGAACTCAACGCCGCGTTTTGCCTAGTTTATAGCGAAGAAAATGGAAATAGAAAAATCCATCTTCTCCGAGTAGGAATCGAACCCACAAACCGTCGCGTTTACAGGCAGACGCTTACGCCCCTGTGCCACTGACGGTCATAGTCAACGGTCACAGTTTCATTAAATTATTTTTAGTAAGTGAGGAAAATCGCTTACGCCTCTAGCACCACGACGACTATTTTTATATTTTCATACTTTATTCTTAGCGCGGTAGCAAACCAGATAGGGATGGTCTTATATACCCCTTTCGCCTCCTCTACTGAAATTAACCTTTAAATTATGCTTTTTGTCGTCACTAAAACATTACTAATATTATCGTTTATATTATAGTCACTAAGAGATAGTAATATAGTAATAAACAAAGGACAATTTCAGAACCTCCCAGAGCAGTGGCAGTGCTACTTCCTGTGCGAGACGCGCGGGCTGGAAGGGCTGCGTGGTGAACAGCGTGCCGTTCACGCACTCGTCACACGTGCCGCCGCTGCTAGCCGCCCTACGACAGCAGGCACTGTTCAATGCGCTTATAGCCAGCTGCGTCCGCCTACAGTCCAAGCAGGGTACTGGTTCGATGCTCCGTCTCGAAATATAAACCCTAAAAAAAAAATTTTTATTTTTTTTAGCTTCACGCATTATCTCGCATATTGCAGGGTACGCAGAGGAAACTGTAAAAACCATATGAACCTATTGTTAAAACACTCCGTTGCTTAGTGCCTGCTTACTCTGTCCCAGTTTTCCGCCCTTTTCGAGGTCCTACCTCATGTCAACCTATGACATTTTTAAATAGAGTTATATAATTTAACGTGACGTAGCGTAGACACTACCTACCCTCTACCCTAGCGACGATTTGAGGGTGCGATTCCCGCTAAGGGGAAATGATTTTTTTTTATTTCCAGTTTCGTCGCTCTGGAAACTAGGCAAAGCGCCACTCAACACGCAATCTCTCGAAAAAGGCGGAAAGCAGGGACTAAGCAACGAAGTGTGTTAGCACTAGGGTCCCTGCAGTTCCCTCTGCCTACCCTGCCATGTGCGGAATAGACCGTGAAGGCATAAAAATATGTATAAATTAACTCTTAACAACTACATTACTCTTCAATTCCTTTTATTTTGTTTACAGTACGTTACTTAATGAAATGATTAACAAAGTTCTTTGATTGTACTAAAAATGTTCTAAATAACGATAAAACGATATCCAATTTCCTATACAATTTTAATTTTACTTTAACTAGCAACTATTATCCGCAGTGATGGAGCTAGACACGGTACTGATGTTCGAAGTGAGCGCGTTGTCATGGCAACACATATCGATATTCCTGGAGCACCCGCTGGACGAGAGCATGGCCACCGTGGAGCTGGAGCTGTCCGACCCCGCCGCGCCGCGCGCCTCCGTGTACACGCTGAACACGCCGCCGCGCGACCACGTCGACGACTACATCACTAAAGTGCTGCAGAAGAGTCACTCTATACCTATTACGCTCAGGTATGTGGTGGTTTTATTGCAAATTTTACATAATCGTATCAAATGTACTTATTTGTATAGTTATGATGGAATAGGAATTATAGGAATCTAACATACTAAATTCTATCTTTAAATCAATCTCATATATTAAATAAACTATAAATATAAATAATGGTTCCCTATAAATTTGATAAATAAGAAATGTAACGCAAATATTTATAAAATTTAATATATTTGTCTATTTTTATGTTTCTTATATATTATTTTTTGTTCAAAAAAGAATATATACACACATATATGTACCGGAAGCTACATATAGAATAGAATTCTATAATTGAAGTATTCATTATAAATTCGATTAACGAAAAAATTAACAAGCTATATCGATATATCCATTATAATAAAAATATTTCGAATAACAACAATACAAATTCCAGATCACTAGTTAAAATATGGGAGCGCGAGGCGGCAACGAAACAAATAAACGGCAGCTACTCGGCTTTGGAGTCAAATTTTAGCTGTGGCCTGGGGGGCATTGACCCCGGGGGCGACGTGAAGCACGAGCCCGCCGTGCACGGCCGCCTGTACCCCGCCAACGTCAGCCATCCCCATCAGGGCGGTAAGTTACAGTACTAAGTAAATAAATTTCTAGTTTACATAAAACACATTACAAGTGCTCAAGTTATCAGTTTAATATTGCTAATGTAATTTTTATAAGTCGATGCAAGTGTATAGTGTGTGCCTGTGAACGCAGTGGTTGTGGAGTCGAGCACTTACCCGAATGTCTTGCCAAATAAAATATTTTATAGTTACAAGTTAGGCTTTATTAAATTGTTGAATAAACATTTTATTTTTATATCTGATCATTGTCACAACTATCGAATTTTAATAAAGAATATGCAAATAATACCATTAGTATATTAAATTACTGAAAGCATTTTAAAGTCTTAATAAGGTTCTCCACTCCACGAGAGTATATTTAACCTTGTATAAAAAAAACTGTACTGATGAATTATGATGATTGATAATTATGAATTTTCTGAATATCTGCTGCTCATCTGTTTATCAAAACAAAGCTATATATAGCTTGCTACGTGTTAGTTTTGTATTCATTTGATGACTCAGAAGTGAATTTGACATCGAAAGACTTTGAAATAAAAAATATATTGTATTTAAATAATTATATTCTTCAATCATCCCCCGAGTGAAAATCGAACCCACAACTATCACATTAATAAAGTAGACATCTAGTGTAGGGAGAAATGTTATTTTGTTAGGTTTATCAAATTAAAATGTTTGTGTATCTGTAACGCAGGTACATATCTGTCTGAACAACAGCATCACTTATCGATGATGTGTCAAGATTCCAACACAAACGAATCTAAGCCACAAATGGAGGACAGAAAATCAAAAAAGCGTAAAGCAGAAACTTCATTGTGGCCAACCAACCAAAAGAAGGGTAAACCGGGCATGAATGACCTGATGGACTCGGACAGTGAGAGCGACAACTCTGAAAATTATGGAAACGACGAAAATACCATGAATAGTAATTCTACAAATGATGATATAGAAGGTCGGGAATCGTCTGTATCTCAGAATGAGTTCGCCTCAGATTTAGAGCTTTCTGGAATGGACGCCACTGATGCTCTAGGTGGGCAAGATAACAGAACGTCGTCTGATATGGACAACTCCAACGATGGAGATGTAGAAGAAATCATCAGGTAAGTTCCTTGGCGTAATAATATTATTAGATAACTTATAAATGATTAGATCCATCTGAAAATTCTTTAAGTAAAAATAGAATGTGATGAAAGCATTCTTAACACTTTATTTCTTTAACTTTACTAGAAAAATTGCGATCATCGTAATATATATTTATATCTTACATTGCGATGAAAATATAATAACGTAAATACAAGAGATAGAGAGATGAGATAGATCCACGCTTTATCCCGAAAATAGGATAAACAAAGGGAACGGCAGGTCGATTAGGAACCTTGTGTTAAGATACTCCTTGCCCCGCTTTCCGCCTTTTTTCGACGCATCGCGTGTTGAGTGGCGGAACTCAACGTGGCACTTTGCCTAGTTGCCAGAGCGAAGGAAATGGAAATGAAAAATTATATTCTCCTCAAGTTGGAATCGAATCCGTCGCGTTTATAAACATGCGCTACTACGCTCCTAAATATGTAATGTGAAGTTAAATTTCAACTATTTAACATTATTCCAGGAATCCTTTTCACAAGTCTGAGCACAAAAGGCAAAAACTGAAAAGTAAAGATGAATCCCGCAGCAGTAGAAGTACATCGTCACTGTTATTAGATCTCACTGACGGGAAGTCGTACATGCCGTCGTCGGTCAGTATTACACCTATAGGTACAACATCTTCCGGCGCACCTAGTTCTGGATCGGGTTCAAACATTTCGTCTATGATATGTCTCGACCGAAGACCTGGAATAGAAATAATTCCAATAACGCCAGCAACACCAGCAGCCTTGCCTAGTTCGATAACAATAACCCCTATAACGTCATCACAAATAAAGTCCATGGATGACCGCATTAGGTCTGATAAAAAATCAAGTAAATCGGGCGAAGAGCGCAGTAAGGAGAAAAAGAAAAAGCGCCGTAGAGACGACTCCATGGGCCCTCCAGAAAAGATCCCTCCTAAGCAAGACCCACTAACTAAACCTGTGTCAGTCAGTATTAAACCTACAGACGGCTCACCGATGCGTCCAACTTCCCCAAACTCTATATTACGAAAATTTAGTCCCAGTCCAACACATGGTCGGTCAGTGTCGATAACTAAGTCTCCTAGTCCTAGTAGTGTGAAGGGCTTGGGAAAGCCTTCAGGGACTTCAAGTCATCATAGTAGTCCAAGGCACTCTCCTGTACAAAATAGTCCCAAACACTTACCTGGTTACTCGAGTCCAAAAAACCACAGTATTTCTTCCCCAAAACATAGTTCATCCAGTTCGGGGAAGCCAAGTATGTCCACACTGAAATCGGCAGCGAGTGGATCTCCTTCCGGGAAATCAGGCACGACAGGGTATGATTTGACTAAAAAAATTTCAAAGGAAAGCTACAGTTCCAGTTCTTTGACGTCTAGAGATAAAGAAAAGAAACATTCCAGCTTGTCTTTTTCTAGTTCAGGTAGAAGTAGTCCTAAGCTAAAAAATCCATTAAAACTCAAACAGTTAGAAATAACCCCAGTCTCATGCGATAGTCCTGTGACTGAACCTTTAATATCTCCACCTAATGTTGAAATCAATAAATCTAATGCTCCCAGTCAAGCTCGAAATAGAAAAGGTTCTCTCAGTGCAGTCATAGATAAACTCAAATCCGCCCAACACTGTGGCACTGATTCTGAAATCACAGTAAAGCCTACCTCGTCCAGCAGTACAAAATTTTCCGATCCTAAAAACAATGCTACCAGTAGTAGTTTGAAAATTAGCGAAAGCAACAACCAAGAATACATGGTCAAACCTAGCTTAGATGGTATGAAAATAACTATTAATAAAACTAGATCCAAAGAGTCGTCGAGCAGTAGCTCGAAATTAAACTATTCAGGGTCCAGTTCCGGTAAACAATCTTCTCCCCAACTCACCCCACCGAGCCAAGGTTCACCTAAAACCCATACTGGTTTAAAACCCGGAGTTATAAGTGGTCCCGCTTCTAAAAAGACCCAAGTATTACAATCATCCAAGTCAGCAAGTATTTCGTCAAGCTCAACGCCTCCCAAAGCAAATATGAGCCCCTCAGATCAATCTAATTCAAGTAACAGCGGCAGCGCCACCAAAGTGCCTTATTCCAAATCGAGTAGCAGCTCAACTGGTATCAACTTATCTAAATCAGCCTCTAAGTCTAGTTCAGGGTCTCCTAAAAGCAGTAGTGCCGATCTTGCCAAAATTATAAGAGACAGAGATCGATGAAAAAGCCAGAGCGAAGCTGATGAGCAATTCAGAAAAATCAATATTTTCTTCTAAATCTGAACGACACTCAAGTCCTAGTAGCTCCAGAGACGATGTCGACGGTGACCGTTTTAAAAATGCTGCAAAGGACGCAAATTTTCTTGTCGAAGGATTAATTAAACCTCTTGACACCAGCCGATTTCAAATTCCCAAAAAGAAGAACCAAAATACTCCTGATAAAAATAGTCCAGTGTCTCAATATGACAGTCGCTCGATGGTTAACGATTTTGCTCGTTCTATGGAGCAGAACAAATATGGATTTTCTCACTTTGACGGTCAAAACCGCAGTATAGATACTCTACAAAAATCCGCGTATCCATTGAACGTACCAAAGCCGTTACTAAATATGGGCGGGCTAAGCCCGAAAACAGTGCCTTCGAGTAAGTTGGACCAGTCGGATTATTCTAAGACGCTTTCGGATAGTATATCAAAAGGAGAAAGTCCACAACGCAGTAAAGACGACTCGAAAGAGGGATACTCGGGCTCGTACCCGATGATGCCTATAGATTACAAGACCGATATGGCGAAGGGGTTTCCCGCACCTAAGGGAAGTTCGGAGGATAGAAAAGGCGCGGACTCCTGCATGAAGCCTCCTGCAAGTGGGTCAGTCGCGAGGAGTGGGGCGACGACACCGCAGGAAGCAGCTGAAATGCTTTTAGATTTTTCATCCTCATCTGGAAGTAAAGTTTCCGGGATGGTGGCTGTCCGACCGGTGTATCCCGCGTCGCCTGCCCTTTTGCAACTAGCCAAAAGCCCAGCCCCATCTCCCCTTGTGGCACCATCGCCACACTCTAACTCACCGTGTATAACTGACGACGAACTGATGGACGAAGCTCTAGTGGGACCGGGAAAATGAATCTGCTCTTTATTTGTTATTTTTAATTTAATTCAAATGTATAAAAAAACCTACGGATACGAAAGTTTATTTAAAAGACTTAATTCTTATTTTTGTTACTTATTTTTCGTTTGCTCTCAATGGAAAGTGCTTATTTATTTAGATTTATTAAAATAAATACAATAAGTTATTATATTTAATATTTTAAGTATGAAATGGGATGGGCAGTAAAGAGTTCTGGGAAAAAAAATAAATAAAGTTCGTTTATGGTTTGGTATATCTACGAATTATAAACGGTGGCGAATGTATATTCATCTGAATTTAAATATGATATATATACATTTATATGTACATATAAAGATTTAAATCTTTTGGTTATATATTTTCTTTACGAAGTAGAAATAAGACAAATATTAACTAATTACCTACTCTCTGATTTAATATAAGTATTTGTAATGCGTTAAAGAGTTAAATTATTAAAATAATATACATATGTGTAAGTCATAAGAGTAAGCAGTTTGAAATTTATATATTAAATGTAAATTACGTTACTGACGTAAAAATAATAGTATATTTCATATTATGTGTATTTTATATGATGCATAATATATAACTATGCTTATTTCTATTACTTCTACAATAATCGTTCAATTTCCACAATCGAATGTGGTGTCTGTTTAATGGCATTATAAAATATTAGAAAAAAAATCACTGAATATTTTTACATTATAAACAGTAACAGAAATATAACATACAAGATCAGTCCAAAATAGAATAAGTACACTTATAAATTATTAAAAGAAAAATTGACCAATTGCCATGAAAATACAACATATAGAGTTAAATTCGTGTTAAATATATAAGGTGTAAATAGATTGTATTACTATTATCAATCTATATGCTATTTAAAAGTAAGATGGTTAGGAATAAATATATATATATATAAAGAAAATCAACGAGTATGCTTTTTATTTCTTTTATTACACTAATTATACGATTTAATTAATATAAATATACGACATTTATATTACTTTTATTGCAAATAGTTTCGATACATTCCTATTCTAAAGCCAATTAAGTCTCAGTAATATCTTAGAGAGCTTGGATAATATCCATAATAAGGATAGAAGTAATAATATCTTCTGTAGCCATATGGTCTTCTATAATATCGTCTTGATGCGTAAGGTTTTTGTGGCCGTGTAATTTTATGCTTTTTTCGGAATATTGGAATTGGAACAAAACCTGCTGCTGTATTCATAATTTCGTTTGGATCCCTGTTTATTAAATCGTTATAATAAAAATCTTCATCTCTCATCGGTAGAAGTTCATTGTCAAAATTAAGTATACTAGCATCTGACAATGCTAATGGATTGTCAGTAGTTAGTTCTATATCTACATTGTTTTCCGGTTTACTTTCTTCTATAATGATATTGACATCTTCCTCGAATTTGGGTAAATTTTCTTCAATAGGTTCAATTGGTACTGTAGTTTCGTCGCGTTCTTGTTCCTCATCACCGCTATTGGATATAATTAAATTACCAGTTTTTATAGTACTGCTTTGTAACAATTGTAAATTTTTATCGGTTGCTATCTGTGTTAAACTTGGACTAATAACAGTAATACTGAGCCCCACCGCTAACCAGAAAATTGATAAGATTTTCATTTTACTGAAACAAAAGGTAAAATGTGAGAACACGACTAAGATATGTTGTGTTAGCGGCAATGACAATACCTTATATTATGAATTTTCCAGGTCAAAGAAAGGTGGTGACGCTTCAACGTTTAAATAAATAATTAGACCCTTAATGATAATATTCAAATCTAGTTCATAAAATAATGTCAGTATAACGTTCTCTCTTAAATATAAATATATAAAAGAGTATGTTTATGTAACATTTTTTATAGTACCTATATGTATAGCTCTTTTTTAAGTAATATATTATTGGTATACATATATGATCTTAAATCCGTTAATGTTAGTGTTTGTAAAGAGAACAATATTTAAAAATGTCAAAACAATACCTTAATTAAAAGCAAAAATTAGAATGTTGGAAAATAGAGTAAATAAAAATATAAATAAATACATAATTTTGGAATAATCAATCGATTGTGACCTACTTTTATTGACATCTAACAACTCCATACGGCCTCTGCCATGGCTGGCCTCGGTAGTTCCTTCTTTGTGCTCGTGCTTGCTCCCGTCTCTCTTTTAATCTTTTCATTGCAAACCGAGGCAAGAAAGGATGAGATTCAGCCGTCTCCATCATTTCATCTTCATGAACTAATTCCCCTGTTGGCTTCGCAGCATTTACTTTCCCTTCTGGTATCGCCTCAATTTTAACTGCAATTAATACGACGACGGCCGCAAATACACAAATTACTTTTAAAGACATTTTATTTAATCCAAAATGTTATTTTTTTATGAATATTATTATTGTAGTGAACACGAAGCTCGCTAATCCCGGTGTAATCTTAGAGGTCTCGTCAAACGATTATATAGGAATTCTGAAGTCGGATGACACATCAAATGTATTTGTTTACGAAATGTATCTGTTTCAGGAAATATAACGGATCATACAGTTACTTCCAATTACTGTGTACTCGTTTCAAGTTATAGTAATGTACATTATTTCATTAAATACAGTATTTTAAGTCATATTCTTCGGTTGCTAATCTATCTACCTATATAAATAAACGCGAAAGGTCACATACGCACTCACTTATCGCGAAATCTCAGAAACTACAAGTCCTAGAAATTAAAAAAATATAGCATTGGGGTTCTTTCGGGCCGAATACTTCATACAAATGAAAACTAGTATTAGTAATTTATATGAAACTTCGTTACTATGAGTGCTCGGAAATAAAAATTTTGTAAAAGGACTGTTTTTAATTTTTTTTAAGTTAATTCAACTCTTTCCCTAAGAGTGTGTTTTGAAGTTCCAAATTCAATTATTATTTGTAACAAGCCAAAACAAAGGGGCTAGTCGTTTCTTTGTTATGGTCTAAATTAAAAAACAATTATATTAAGAACAATTTTTTTTCAAATTATTACTAAAAATTAGATATGGACATGTAGAAGGTATAATTAATATCCCTAAAATCTTGGCATCTTTGTAAAATATTTATTTTAATTTAGCTAATAAAATAAGATATATTTTCATTCATAGAAATAATTTGCGTTAAACAAATTAGTAGAATGGTAGTATAGTTATATTCACGCGGCGTAGTCGAGGACAACGCTAGTTAAAATTTTCATATACAGTATTGTTCTTATTGTACTAAATATATTTTTAACCATCATTTACAGTTTTACAAACTAAAGTAAACTTAATGTAGGATCAGCTTAAAATAGTAACAGAATTTTACAGCACTACGAACTTGGCATTATATATCACAGCACATGCCCGTCATAATTGGAAAACAAAAAAAATAATAGTTAACAAAAAAATACAATAACACACATTTATAATATATAATATTTAAAAAAATATGTTTCGATATAATAATATGTGTATATAATTTATCTGAAATTACTTGCATGTAATATTTGCGACCTCTAAAATAATAAAAGTGCAAGTCAATGTGTACTACGCACTGAGGGTTATGACCCTTATAATTATTGTAGGTCAACGGGACGCGCAAATTGTAAAAGTTTACAAACTGACATTTGTCATATACCGTACCATAATTTTGTATGAAATTATCTATAGATATAAATTTATATGAATTCCTTTCTGTAATATAATGACTAATTTTAAATATTTTTTTTGTACATTTTTTATTTAAATTCTATTCAAGTCAATTCTAGATCAATGGGAAGATACCTTGTAGATTTTTTATTTGTGGCTAATTTTATACTGAAACAAAACAGCAAAAACCGAGCATCTACGCTCGTAATTTTTCATTGTGTTGACTCATTTTTAAATTCATTTTTTATGATCCCAGGTACTCTAGTTACATGTAGTCTTAAGTGTATTATATTCCGATTACAATTTCACCTTGTTAACTTCGTATGTTCTTAAAAAATGGTATTGACAGAGAGACAGACAGATAGACGAACAACAAAGTGGTCCTATATCCTATTTCTTACCCTTTAGGGTACGGAAAAAAAGAATAAAGAGTATGGAAAATATATTTTAAAAATTTACATGTAACTATGAATAGAGCCGTTTGAGACACAACTATAAATGTACAATAGTGACTCATAAACGATAAATCCGTAATTAAAGACATGTGAAATCATAAATAATCATATAATTCTTCGAAAATAACTCAATTATGCATGGATATTCATGTCGAAAAGTTGACATCTCTGGTGTTACTTGCCTTCTGAAGTAAACAGGTTCAACTCTGTGTAGTTTAATATAATTTGAAGATATGCGCATGTAATCATACAAAAATTCTAAATACATATATTATTGTCTGTATTGTTTACCGTTAAGTAAGATATTTTTGTAAAATTTGCCTACATTAACAAAAAAATCGGTATCATTTAATTACGAGTACAATTGAACATCGAACACATCACAGCGTGAAATGCACAGACCAAGTGCATTTCACGCTGTGACGTGACATCGGGCTGTTGGTCCGTTGTTTGCAGAGCTACCCTCGTGCGTTCTTTCGCTTGCTTGTTCGATGTTCAATTGTACTCTTTTCATATAATATATATGTATTGTAATATTATTTTTTATGGTTCTGTACCTCTATACAAACCAATGCCATCCTTATACTTTGTTGTCCGTCTGTCTGTCAGTACATCCACCCGTACATGCGTCTGTGTGTTTTTTTTTCTGAAGGGCTTGAATGCTGTTGACCTCAATTGATCTTGACAGCGTTGCCGGGCGGGGGGGGACGAAGTGTGCCTCGTCCCCCAGTAAAATGAGCATTAATGGCTGCTCAGAAGAAGGTATGTAGGGCGGTCATGGACCGACTGGCCCCGCCGCGCCGAGGCGCGGTCGTGCCGTTGTGAGAGATGGGCCGCGTCGCCTGTTACGGCGGCGACGGCGAGTCTTTGGGACTGAGGAGTGTAACCTTCCGTTGTAGTTACGGTTGGCTACAGTAATTGGGTCATCGGGGTCTAGAAGAACGCTTCGAGGGCGTCGAAGTAGTTTGTGAGGATGGGGAGCGTACTTAGACGCTTCAACGATTAAGGGATTAGGGTGAGAGTCTGCGCGCTCGTAGTAGCGCTTGGCTAAGCCTTTACAGAACTCTTTGATCGATTTCAATTCGTAGTCTTTATGGAGGTCTACGTTGCGAACGTACCAGGGGCATCCGGATGCTATCCTGAGGAATTTATTTTGGACTCTCTGAAGGAGATCTGTGTTAGTGTGTGCGAACACTACACTGGCGTAGGTCATGATGGGGCGGATGCAAGTTTTGTATAATGTTAGCTTGTTGCGAAGTGACATTTTACTCCGTTTGCATATGAGCGGGTACAGCCTGCTCAAGATGAACATGGCTTTGTTTCTCACGTGTCTAATGTGAGGACGGAAAGAGAAACGCGAATCTAGGATGACGCCTAGATATTTGATCTGGTTTTCCCAGGGGTTCGTTTTTTTTTTTAGCCGAATGTCTTGTTGCGTCTGTGTGTCTGACTGTTTATCTGTCATATATCAAGAGCATTTAAGGCGACAACACATTTAGGAGTCGCGCTAAGATATAATGCTTAGAATAATACCAGATATAAAATTTCTTAGTCAACGCAATAGAAGATACAAAAAATATATTTACACTTCGTTTTTGCCGCAAAATTTATAAATTGCCGAAATAGTTCATATAAATGAAAAAAATCAAAAATTATTTAAACCTTCCAACTATTCATTATTACACTATCGTGCACTACTTCATCTAGTACAAAGTGAGTGCAAACGACCACAAGCGACTAAAATTGTTCCATTTCAATTTGCAACAAAACAAAATTTTTATTTCCGCTACCCTATAATCATGAACCTAAAGATTGGGTCATAGATCATTCTTTAATAGATTGCGCTAATAGCTCTCTTCTGCAGAACAAAGATTGAGTATGATGTATAATGTAAATGTCGCCTCAAAGTATAATGTCGCCAGTATAGATATAATACTATGAAAGTAGCTAAAATAAACAAGACAAGCCATTTCCACGTCAGTTAACGATCTAATTTACTTAACTTCACAAGGTGCTCAGCTAAGTCTATTTGCCAATCCATCAATACGAGGTCCCCATATAAATTTTAGTCAACAGTGATACCAAAGAAAAACCGTAAAGCAACAGGATCAACGGCCTCACCATTTAAGAGTATGTACAATGGATATTATATAATTTTCGTGCTAGGTGTTCTAAAATGACAAATTTTATTTTATTACTTTACTTTAAGTCATTTACGTATTACTTCCAAGATGACATTGTTTACAACGTTAAATACTAACAAAAAATAATAAAGTACTGTCAGCAAACAATACTATTTCAAAATGCATCTTTATATGCAATATTGCGTCTTGTCTGAATAGAATCCTGGGATAAAAGTATCATACATGTTGCGCCACAACCTCCTCTATCTTTCAGTGAAGTCAGTCGCATAAAAATATGTCCAGCCGTTTCGTAGTATAATTAATCTGGAGAAACAAAACACAGAGGAATATTTTAAAAATTTTTAGTTAATTTTACTATCGGGTAAATAAGTGCATATAGCACTTGAAAAAACAGTTAATGTAATACTAAAATTTTATGTAGGTATGTTTATTATGTATAGCTTTGCATTTATAAATTCAACAGTTGCTGTACTTTATATTGAAGCGCACTGGTCTTAAACACACTATCAAACAGTTAAGTACATAATATTGTTTCATGTTTTATAGTAAAATAAAAAAAAGTAATAACAATTTTAATTGAAACTAAATGACTTCATTATAATCATATTATAGTATCGTCCCATAATGTCTGAACTAATAAATGTAAAAAGTGGATATCAATCGCGAGTATACTTTTTCTCTTCATTACCAAATTCCATACTAATTGAAAAAGTTGTATGTGTAACTTTTTTTTTGAAATTCAAATAAAATAAATCTTGTTGAACTTATTTTAATTCAGTCCTGAAATAAATATTGATCAAACAATTTAAATACAAATGTATAATGTATTTCATTGGTTTCATTCCAAGAAAAGAAAATACTTTAAAACTACTGTAGTAGTTCTTATATATTCTACTAAGTTGAAAAATAGTGTTAATTTATTTACATACCTAATCATTATAATGGCATAATGTCTGCACCTTTATGAACAATATGCACCTACTTTTGTTATAGGCTAGTTGGAACATATTAAACGGGACGTTTTTGTAGGAATAAATTACTTAGCATTCCATGAATTTACCGTGCGACTGTGGGGTCAACGCGTTGTATAAGTTGAAACACGATGTAAACTTCTTTCTCTTTCTAATGAAATTCATAACAGTTCTACTGTCGTATGCCGCCTTCTTTCATTAATATGACTCATATATGAATTGATGACAGCCCCAATCTTTCTAAGATCTTTTAATTAAATATAGAGAAAATTTCTCTGTTAGACGTAAACTGATTATTCTTTTTCCTGGTTAATTTAACATCTCTGAGGTACTCGTGTCTTTTGGAAATGATGTGACCAAAGAGGTTTCTTTAATCTCAACCCAAAACTATTTCTAAAATGTCAAGTAATTTACAGAGAGAAAAAAAGGATAAAAGTTTTATTTAAAGAATTGTATAATTTTTTTACAAACTCTGTATCAGTTAAGGCTGATTTCGCAAATTATATACGATATAAATATTAATTTCGACTCAACCGGTTTTTTTATATTATGACTTGCTAAAACTAAATATATCTCTAATACGCATAGAATCTCTAATACACATACAATATAGGTACATACATACAAAGCTCATTGTGAATACAGTCCTAGTACAATCGTAGTACATTTTATCTACTGGGCATAACAGTGCGGCATATTGAACCTATAGTCGTATTTTTAATTAGACGAAGTCAACTGACGTTTCCTGTGTTGTCACTTTTTAATGAAAAAAAAATAGTGTAGCGACAAAGTGAATGATTGAAAAATTCTTAAATGAATAAAATTGCTTGGATTGTTTAGTAGTTAGTTAGTGTTCAAATCTGCCGATATTGTTTTTAATACATAATGTAATTGAAACATAGATGTATAAAATATAACAATACATGATAGGAAATGAAAATAATAAACAACGCTGAATACATAATTTGTATTTATTTATTATCAGATGAGAAATCATCACTATCACTTTCGGTGACATTAATTATAAATCTGTCTGAAACATTGTCGATCATGTTGTCGAGACCATACATTTTATCCTCTTCTTTAATTATATGAGCAATGCAGCTACTTCATTTTTCAGCGTGATATGTTGAAGTCCTTCTCCAAAAAGTTTTTACTTCTGCCATTTTGAAAGTTTTATTATTTTTTGCAACATATCTTTTAGCCTGCGCCCATACTAATTCAATGGGATTGAGCTCACAGTGGTATGGGGGCAGACGTAAAACAATTATCCCATGCTGCATTGCCATCTCGTCCTCAACATACTTGTCGGAATGTTCTCGTTTGTGCTGCCGTACAATGTCGGTAAGATTTGCTTTAACCATTGTTACTTCAAATGAAACACTTTTACTTGTTAGCAATTCTTGTATTCTAGCTTTAGTCTAAGACATTGTACGCAGCAACAGCATTGTAGGCAGCGCCGTGCCGCGCTTTGTAATAAGCTATCTAAAACTGACTGTAGTTACATACTACTAGTAAATAACTTATATCAAAGCACTTTTATACGATTCTATTGTAAAATAAAAATATTATTCTTTTCTATTATTGTTTGAAATGATTAACTATTTACACTCATTCTTCATTCATCTGATTGAACGACAACTCAACGCATCACTATTACTTTAAATGTGACAACATTATATTAGAAAGTGACATTAGCTACTGTCAGCTGGCTTCGTCTAATTAAAAATTCGACCATAGTGTAAATCACCCCGTCTTCTCCGTTCTTGAGAAAGTATGTTTAAGATCGCCCCTCGAATGTTATCATTTTTCATTATTAGGTTTAACAATAACAAATATACTTAAAATAATTTTTATGTTTACCCATACTAAAACAATTGTCTGGTAAATTTTCCATTTACATTTCAAATATGCATTGTTAACACTTTTTATTATTACTCACAAATTTTCAATGCTAAAATAAATAAAATAAATATGTATAAATAAAATAAATAAGGAGGCAGTCCTTATAAACACGATGATTTGGATTTGTGGGATCAAATCCAAAACGGGGAAGATGGATTTTTCATTTCCATTTTGATCACTCTGGTAATTTGATAGCAAAGCGCGGCGGAGTACTGCCACTCAACTCTCGATGCCTCGAAAAGGCGGAAAACGGGGAATGAAGTGTTTTACAGGTTCCTACAGTTCCTGCAGTTCTCAATCCAGCTTTGAGCGTGAAGCTAAAAAATATATAATATTAATATCTACCAAACAACATACAAGTGAATTATTGTCACTTAAAAATGCATTGTATTGCACAGTCAATATAGTCTTTTTGGCGTTAAACCCAACAAAATGTTGAAATATTTCATTTTCATATAGTGTTTTTTTAATAAGTAAATTGCATTATTTTAACATCTAAATCGTATAGATGAATAAAAATGTAAGCTTTAAATTTTTACTTATATTTCGTGTTCAACAGAACACGTTTTATATGTGATAAAATATCGATACGATAAAATAAACATCTCTAAATCACGTTTTTGCTTTAACAATGTTTTGTAGATAAGTTATTTTTTGAATAAAAAATAATAATACCGTTTTACAAACTGGGTACAATATTATAAACATTATCACGGAATTCTAGTCCAAGAGAAAATATAAGTAATATATAGTATTCGCAAATATAAGTTTAATTTATTGTTTTCTGTATTAAGCAATTTTGTAATAAAAATAGATATAAAAGTACCTATCATCTATATCGTTTCAAAAACAGTAGTTATATCACATTTGAAAATATATTCCTATAAAATCGCAAAATAATTAACACATTCAGAGGCATAGAGTCAATAGACGCGTCCAATGACAACAAGTAAGAAACTTTGTATTGCATAATATTTCTTATATTATGCAATATAAAGCGACGTTGGCAATATTTAAGCAAATAATAGTCATTAAAAATAATCATACATCAAAAAATTATTAAATTTTACTAATAAAAATACTTTATGTTCCACGCGCTAATATTTCATTTTCTTTAAAGACCTTGCGTTACATATTGACTGTCACTTTTATAAATTAAAATGTACGAGTAGCAGTCACGTGATATGTAAAATTTGTCATAAACGCCTAAATATAATATTTAAATTCTATTGTTTTAATTCCGATGAACTCGAAGTGTACAATGCGAATTTAAATTTTTAAATATAAATATATGTTTTATAGCGTCGTATTTGAAGTCACCTCAGTTTAAGCTTAGCCTTAGGTGAAGACCGTTGTTGGCTAGATTCCTACATGGAGAGATGCTGTGAAAATAAAATAAATCGGACCAGAAAAGCGAAAAACGAAGTGTCATAACACTGGTTCACAGCCTATAAATATCCACTAGTATTATAAAGTTTAAAAATGTAATTAAGCACGCTAATCTCAGGAACAACTGGTTGGATTGGATGAAAATAAAAACGCCGTAGACTATTTCTCATGTTGTAGCTTTGACACGTTCCCGAGGTACCGTGTCAGAGCTACCTCGGGTTTTTATAATGTAGTGTGCTATCATCGGAGCTAGCATTTTTTTACCAGTATGTCATAAAACTACAACGCACTGCTATCAATATTATGCTAATTTCAACAAACATTATTTTTTACATTGCAATATTTTGCTTTCAAGAAACACATTTAATAATAATAATCTAGAACAAATAGTTTGTAATGCGCAAAACGAAATTGAAAAACAACAAATATGTGGACATAAATAAGAATATATGTTCATAACATCAACACAATTATTAAAATGAACTTGAGCATACCGATTCCGTTTGTAAGCCTATCTGTAAACAAAACATTCTTGTCGCTGTTCTGCGAAATATAAACACTTACAATTTTCATAGGTTCAAATGCACCTGAGTTGCATATTACATAGTTAACGTATCAACATCTATTTCAACCAACTATGTAAGTCTAAATTTTATATAAAAACAAAATGTTTAGTTTTCACCAGATTAATCATTTATATTTGTTAATTGGAAAACGACGTTCTAACACCTTACATTAGTACATAATAGGAGTTATAGATACTCTATGTAAATACCAAACAATCTATGTAAACAATGTATATTTTTGAGTTATTATCAGTCTGCTTATACAAATCTAGATCTTTTGAAATAAAATAAAGATCTTAATAACATATAGCATAGAGCTGAAGTAAAACATTAAGTTTTTACTAAAAGCCATTAAAATGTTGATAGTCATTACAATTATAAAAATATTATCAGAAGATGTTTACTCGACTTTATATTAATAGTCATCTAAAAATATGATGTAATTTCAGCTTTCCCGTTGAAATCACCCAAACTCACGTCGTCACTCCAATACACGGACAACTCCTATACAACGCATAAGTCACCAAGGACAACATTAAGCAAGCGAATATTAATATATATAATTTCAATAATAGTTATTTAAGAAGGTATTTTCACATTTATAAGTATCTTACCAATATAATATCGTTTTCCGTGAACAATTGCCAATTAATCAGTTGAATATACAGAAAACAAGTGAATGAATGAAAAATCATCAGTTATATATATTGCAAACTATAACTTAAGAAATATGGACGATGGATTTTTGAAACGGAACAATTCTCCTTATTACTTCTAACATACGCTCTGTTTTCTTAAAAGGAGACCTCCAACACAACTATTGATATGTCGAATCTGTTTTTGCTATTAAAGTTGTTTTTTTTTTTAATTACTTAGAAGACTTCCAAAAAGTAATAGATTCAGCTAAAGTAATAGATCTTTCTAACAACAGTCCATCGCTGCATCGAACAGATTAGAAATAAATGTAGATTTAATTTTTACACCATCCAAACATAACAGCAATGTCGCAATATAGCTTGTTTAACGTTATCACCAGTTAATTTCTTTAATACAGGTACTCCAAGGCAGAGGAAAAATCACTTCAAATTTGATTAAACAGAGAACCTCTCTCCATGCAACCGTCTGAGCTCTTTAGCTTAAACTACACGGCTACACTTGAGTCGTAAATCTAAAGTCGCTCACTCCCTCATAACGTATTGGAGATGGCACTGGCATATTGAATACGATGCAAAACGATATCTCTGAAATTTAATTATTTATGTCACGCTGACAAATTAACTGAGAGAACTAAACAGATACTTATAAATGAAATACAGAACGAGAATCCTATTGACATAAATATTTTATAATGTCTTATACTGTTAGTATTTTCCTACTATGTACTACTAAATTAGTGCGTAGACGACAATTGTCTGTTATTTATGTATGTAGATATATATTTATTTGTGTTAATTGTGTCCGAAATTGTTTAAAATGATTTTTGTATATAGGTTTTTGGTTTCTGTGTTAGAACTTAGCAATTTTGTTAATTAAATATATATATATATATATATATATATATATATATATATATATATATATATATATATATATATATATATATATATATATATATATATATATATATATATATATATATATATATATATATATATATATATATTATCAATAACATTTTAAAAACCACTAATAAACTCTATAAAATAGTGGACTTTATTGGTATATACTTTTTACATATAATATATATTACAGAATACAAATCAGACATCTATATCATGTCATTTAATGTTATTATAATCTTATCAATATAGTAACCTTGTACATCATTTGGACTTTTATATAAAAAGTTCAGTAAAGCTGTGACGTCAAGCAGACGCGTGTTTTAACGCCTCGGCCGTGACAGCTGGCCACTCGCGAATCTAACAGAACATTTTCTAAGTCCCCATAGCTGCCGCAGTCGCTCGGCGCTCCGAACGCCAGTCGCCGTCGTAACGGTACGGTCCATCGATCGCTTTTATTCACAATGTTTTGACGGCCTACAGTGCATATTTTTGATATTAAATCAAACAATTATAGCTAATTATTAAATATTTAATACAATTTAGAACATTTATTTATAATAGTATATATTAATATTAGAAAGTATGCGGGAGAAGAATACACGGTGAGTTATTCAATTTTTTTATACTTTTACACATTTTTACCTTTTGTGAACGCTATGCTGTAAAAAACATACAAATTAGGATAAAGAATATACTATTTAAAATATTGGGAATGCGACACAATATCTGTTTGTACTTAAATTTGTTCTAATAATTTATAATAAAAGTAAACACTGATGTCTTAAGTAATAATTATTATTAATATGACAGAGTAAGCTGATACTCAGTGCTCTTGCTTCAATATAAAATTTACATGTCTAGAGTTAACTTATACACGTACCACAAAGTAACCTCCAATTTGGTTACCTAGAGCTCAACTAGGCCACTATAATTCTTTTATGAAAGTAAATACTGAATTTTACAAGTTTTTACCAAGTTTCGTTCCAGTATTTAGCTTCGTAGCAGATTATTGTAAAATATTATTTTATTATTTTTTAACCTTAAAATGTTAAAATTACAACATAATAAAATTAAATTTAAATAAAAAAATTACTAGATGGGATAGTTCTATATACTATTACTAAATGTATCAACAATAACCACTACAAAATAATCCTTGTCGCTCTATAATGTGCAGAGAGAACAAAATTCTCTGCAAAGACATTATATTCTGTACTCTCTTTCTTTAATAACGTTTCCTTTCATGCTGACAGAATTTAACAAGAGTCCAATATAGTAATTAGTCTCCTCAGTAGAGTCGAACGCACCATTATAGCGTGTATATAGTCAAATACGGTCCAAATTACCCAATATGACAGTCACGATGGCATTTGTTATTCAAATTAGTACCTGTTATACTTTACAAACATTTGGTTTCATACAATTTTCCAGATATAAAAAATTTCCTATCCTACATAAAAAACATAAATATGCTTAATTAATGCTTAATAACGAGATTTATATTAGTCCATCTCGTAGTACTATTTATTTATTTTTAATTTTTTACCCTAATAAATGTGAATATGTAGTATTATTATATTTGTGTTACATAAACCGATTTAAAAAATATAACCTTTGTGTGTGTTAAAGAAAGAAGAAAAATGTCGTGACCCTACTGCCTACTTATGTCAAATAACATATAAGTTACTACATAATACATAATTACAGACTATTATATCATGTCATTATACTTGTATCCACAGGGGCCATTAGGTAAATTACATGGTAGTAGAAAAAATATAAAAGATTAAAATAGTGTGCCAGAGATTACTTGCGAAATTTTATTTTAAATCGTCATCTGTCAATTATAGTATGTATGGTAGAGTATAGGTGCACTCTCCAATATGCTGTTTAAGAATCCATATTGTGCTATATTTCTTAGTCAATAAGGTTGAGATCAAAATATATCGAGTCAAAACCATGTTTGAAAATACACAAATAATATTATTTTGTTTAATGAATAAATAGTTATAAAATATATAATTATAAATATATAATACGTATTTGTTTAGGTAATTATTTCTTTGAACAATTTTTATTTGTAAGGCCTAACTTAATTTATTTTGTAATATAAAATAGTATAGCTTTAAAAAATGATATCATACTTGTATGTATTTTTTATATGACGATCATTTGGCGAAAATTGTTATATTATATAAATCTGATCTACTAAGAAGAGACTTATCTACAGACATAATATCGTCATTTTTAAGTGTATGATTACTATCAATAAATCATGTTAATATCAGATAAAACAATGATTTCTTCCACTTTACTCAGTTAATGTTTACATATATTTTGAACACCTTATAATCTATTATATCCTCTAAAAATATTTAACCCTGAACTTACTCGTGCTTATTTGCTAGCAAATCAGATAAGACATCTTGACATTCGATAACGTTTTGTCTTTTAGAGAATCAATATTATGTCTTTGGTAGACAGACTTTGATTATTTATAAGATAAAATTTTATATAGGTATTAAGATTTTAGAAAATAATTTTAGAATCGCAATAAGCATAAAATCTAGTGAAAGCTATTGTTGTATTCAGTATTTATTTTAACAGAACCATTTGTTGCTTAATAAATATACTGAAGTAGTAAAAAACTATGTATATAACACTTGCGTATCTCTAAATGGTCAATAAAGAAAACCCTCAGGCGAGGGATAGAGAATTATAGCACCACTTTAGACATCTTAGGTATGTGAAGTCGCCATTTCCCGCCACGAGATGCTCTGTGAGCTTATTGTTATCAATGTTAGCTAAATCAAAATTAAAAATTAAGTGTTAACAACAATCAATGATAATTTTGATAAAATAGCGCTTAATATATTAAAATTTATACTCTTTAGATAGGAAGGCAGTTTTCCACTTTCCTCTAATCCAGTATACTACTAAGAGTAAACGACATCTTGCAATATGTAAGTAATATAACAATACAGCTATAACATTACAACAGGAATGTACTGAGTGCCCTTGATATTTTGCACCTCCTCTCCTACGAGTATGTTCGTTTCATATGTCTATGCCGTTATTATTGTTAACGACGTTATAATTACAGAATCTGATTAACGTAAAGTTACATAATAGTATACAGCAATTATAACTAATTTAAATCTATATTTTTTAAAGAGTATATATTAAAAAAAATTGTTGAACAATGTATGAAATTCTGGCATTTAATGTATATATAAAAATGTAACTGATTACTGTCTAATTAATGATATGACAGTCACAATCTGTGTGCACAGATTCGTGAGGAATTCTTGAAGGCACTTATACAATTTTATTACTCACTCAGTTCTCTAAGGAAAGATAATATTTACTAAATAAAACATTTCGCTAAAGTTATTATTTGAAGAAATAACATTTAATTGAAAATTCTTTAATTGCTACTTATTTTTTATATATTATAAGCTGGCAAACGAGCAGAAAGGCCACCTGATGTTAAGCGGACACCTTCGCCCATAACATCCAAACTCTGAGAAAATGTGAATGCGTTGCCAACTAAACCCCCTAATCAACCTCACTTTATAGTGCTTCTTTCACTCTCACTTACCAGAAGAAACACAGCAGCATTAACATAATTCTGTTTCACTACAATATTCTATGAGATCGTGGTAATTACCAGATTCGAGCTTAGCCCTTTTAAGCAATTGGTGTCGGTGTAGCTTGGCTGTACCACTAGCACTTATGTTGTAAGTACTACTTGTGAGTAGTGGAAACAAACGCTGAGTTTTATGTAACTTTACCAGAGCTATACTAGTATCTATACCTCACTACTTTCATACTTCTATATTTTCTATAAAAATTGACAAACTTGTATTTATTAGGAAGTTTCGCTCCGAAATGAACTTTAAAGTTCGATTTTATCTATGGTAAAAGTCCAAGACATTACACGCTAAGTATAGTATAAAGTAGTGCGAGTTTCATTGCGAGGAGCTCAATCACCATGATTTTTTCTCATTTAATAGCTCTGAAAAAAAAAAACGACGCGCTGGATCCAATTAACACGCAATGTCTTGAATTCATGCTATGATTAATGAACGGATCTAGGTAATATGTTTTGAGAGAAAACGTTTTTTGTTCTGTCAAAGTTGATTTGCGGGATAAATCAAGATGATAAACATTGTTTTAAGGTCTTTAAACTTTCTTATGAATAATTATAGTTAGAGACTATGTTTTGATACAATATGAATTAAAACGCCCACTGTTTTCAAGAATTTTATGTAAACTTGTCTACTCGTCTTATCATATTATATGGACATAATGTAAAAAATAATTTTATAGAGTGCTCATCACATAAAAAATTATTATTTTTGCTTACATAAGACATTTTTTTGGGAAACTATCTTGGTTCAACTTATTTTACCTGAAACAATATACACATTTCAAGTGTTCTTTATATAATATAATAATAATAATATTTAATTGACATTAATTGTTAGTTAAAGAAATAATATATCATATAGAAGATATAAGTTCTTAAAGTAAATTAATAGTTATGAATTATAGGATTAAATTGACTATTTTACAAATACTTTAACCAAGTTAACTTTACGGGTGCATTTATTTTAAATGAAATGAAGTATAAATATGAGCTTAAGCTTAATATTTTACATCATATCTTCTATAAGGAGCTCTTGTTCTCACGCCAAATTAATAATTCCTGGTTTATGGAAAGTTGTTTACGGAAGATTGTTTCTATTACGATCACTTAAAAATAATCTTGACAAACAAATATGCACAAAAGCGGACAATAACTTTTTTAGTTCCGTTTGTATAATTTTCCTTATAAAGCTATAATAAGTAACACAAGTGAAAAGAGAAGAAACAACTTAGCGTTCCATGGATTCACCGTGCGGGTGCCGGGCCCATCGTGTTGTAGGAAGAGGAGCTCCGAGCAGCACTTGGGACTTGTGACCCAAGAGTAGGCTTAAATGGCCCCTTTAAAATGCATTAACGCTCACCTTCACTGTCCGAGCTCCTACAACTACCTAAACAAAGTTTAAATGATTTTACCAAAGCGGCCTTCGAAGTGCGTTCTAGAAATGAATTTGTGATAGTTCTAGACAGGCCGAGATCTTTTAGTAAACTATTGAGAGATTTCGCTGTTATACCTCTCGCTCCTACTTCAACCGCATATAAGCTAGCTCTAAACCTATTCCTGGAGTTAGTAAGATCAAAATATTTATTGAGTTTAAGGTGATGACTTTTCGGGATATTTGTCTCCCACAGAACTGTAAGTTCTACCAGTAGGGTAAAACCGGGATAGATGCCCCAGTTTTCGAAAAAGCCTCATTATTTTAATGCTAAATATATTTGCATGAATTGTTCCTGTTATATGGGTAGCTTAATCATATATGTAACTTTGGAACCTATATTTGTTCACTTAATTATTACTGGTTTTGTAAAAATTAAGTTATTGTCAGACAATTTTTTTAGGGATAGATGCCTAACTAACCGGATAGATGCCTCACTATAAAATCGCTTCGAAGGATAGATGCCCTTTTGAACAATTAACAAAAATAAGTAACCATAATGTAATATTTATTAATATCTTTACATATAAGTAATATGATACGCATGGCCATAATTAAATATATGCATCTCTTTAACAAAAAAAAGTTTTTCAGCGATAAATTATTTAAAACGTTCATAGAATCATCTCTAACAAAACATATACATTCATATTGTAACATAATAATAATTATTCAATATTTTTTAAAAATCAACATTCATATGCATCTGTAATCAAATAAAAATTAACAATTACATTTCACTTTAGTAATTAACAGTTATTAATTTTTTTAGGTTCAATCGGAAACTGCTTCGACTTTCCACATGTATAGTAAAAGTGTACTTGTTTCGTGTAGCCACACATACATTAAATCCAATCAGATTTAGACTTCGTGTTATTGTAGCTATCAAAGCATTCTATGCAAAAATTTTCTTCTGTACCTTAGTCTTGTTTTGTTTATTTCTCTTCACAAGTAGACCTTTGGTTTTTGGTCACTATCAATCAGAACTTTGGTCAGAAGTTCATGAAAATTATTCACTTCTTCTCTACTAAGACCTTTAGGACTTAACGCCAGGGCGTTAGATAAACGTTCTCCTTGCCTGATAGATAACTCTGAATTTCGCTCGATAAAACTTTGAAACCATTTATTGCCAGCCATCTATTTTTCATTATTAAAATTGTTTGAATTTCAAGATTTTTGGCGAACTGGTGCACTACTAACTACATATAGTTCGTCTATCTGGGGGTAACCCCGCTCCGCCAAGCTTCAAAATGTGCGCTACCAACCTTTTTTTATTACCTAAACCCAGGGTAGGATGTTTTCCTAAGCCAACTTACTTGTCTTTCTAGTTGCGTAACGTCTTTAATGTTTTGGATAAAATGGAATATTAAATCGTCTGGATATTTCATTGACCCCTAATTCTTTTTATCAATATCATCGAAAGCTGACTGTAGCTGCTCTCGTGTCCAAGATATTACTCGAGCTCGCACACCCTTCCTCTTGTATTTCCTTGGTATGGCTCACCTACATAATCAAAGTAAGCATGAACAAATATATCTTGACATGCAAGTACCCACACAGATATTATATCTACTAGTAAGTACCAAAATAGTCATGACATAATATTAAAACACATTAATCAGGCATTTATAGTATAGAGGGAAAGAAGCCCCTAAGGGCATCTATCCTTTGAAAACTCGGGGCGACTATCCCTTTCGCTAGGGATAGATGCCTCTTTATATTTTGAGTAAAATAAAAACAAAAAATCAATGATTGACTTCTTAATGTGTTCTCAATGAACCAATGTATTAACGTTATTAAAATAGAATGTATTCCATTACTACTTATAAAGATATGGAGCTGTGAATACTTACGTTTGAAACTTTGAAGCGTTCGTTGTGCCCGTTCCAAATGTTTCTAAAGAAATAAGTGAAAAAACGTTCACTAAGCACAACAGTTTACGTGTCACTAAGGTGGTGGGTGCATGTGGCAAGTATATGAAGAACACATACGATGTTTTCTTTTTTGTATATTATGTTTTTAGAACCGAGGCGTCTATCCCAAAACGGCATCTATCCCGGTTTTACCCTATGGGTATCCGGTCTGGATGACGAAACACAAATATCCTCAGAGATTTTATACTGTTTCTCATACGTGTCCATCACAAGTGTCCAATCATTTCATGAATTTGCATTTATTTAGTTTTGTTAAATCATGCCATTTTGTGACATCACTTTGTTATTTAAAGACATGAAAGTAATTAACATCTCAGATTTTTAAATATAAATAATACACATATCATTTGATAAATAAATAAAAAATTATTTTCTAAATATATTATAAATTATTTTAAAAAAGTACGCTAAATACGCTAAACGCTGGATACATGACGTTATTACCACCTTGTCTAATTACGCGTACCTCCTCCTCTACACAAATTGGTAATATTTTTGAAAATATTTCTTGACAAACTGAAATAAATATTACTTTATTTAGCTCGCATATAACTTGAAGTGTATAATTTAGGTACTAGTTACATAAATAAAAATTATATTGTAATTAAAGTCGTTACGAATTTCTGGAATTTTTTATATTCTTTTAATTTTTTGCACGTGATAAATTTTATTACGACTTTTGCCGCCATTGTAAATAAAAATCACGTCATAAACATGTTTTTTTTCTATAAACATACACGAACTGTGATAATCTAATATATTTTGCTATCCTGTAAAGTATTACGGTACGCCAATGTTTACATCCTGACTTGGTGGACCTACATATTATTAAACACTTACTTATGTCGTGTCTAGTGATCATGTGAATTTATGTTATGTATATAGGTATTATATTATAAACAGCATTATTTGAATAGAATTGTAAAATTTTAATTTATTTGTATAGCGTGTTTTCATCGTTAAAGTACAGAGATATTACATAATAATATGAAACGTTAAACAGAAATTGTTATTGATATAAGCATTATCAGCATTTTGATTGTTTTACTCAGATTTCGAGAATGCATAAAAAATTACACCTTTCATTTTCTTTGCTGTTTTCTGTTTGTTATTATAAAAATAACACTGTGATCAATTTACGTTTATAAATATGTATCTTTGATATTTTTAGTTAGTTAAGAAAACCGGTTTATATATATATATATATATATATATATATATATATATATATATATATATATATATATATATATATATATATATATATATATATATATATATATATATATATATATATATATATATATATATATATATATATATATATATATATATATATATATATATATATATATATATATATATATATATATATATATATATATATATATATATATATATATATATATATATATATATATATATATATATATATATATATATATATATATATATATATATATATATATATAATTGAGTTGGTTTAATCTAAAACATTGTAGTAGACATATTCATTTTTAGGGTTAACGGAAACCACAATCTCTCTAAATAGCGAGAACGAATCAAGTTGAAATGAATATGAAACATCCAAATCAACGCAATAAAAAAATATAAGAGCTTACGCTTAAAGTTTTTAGCATTTTATATAAAAAAATGATAATGATACATAACTTATAGCACAACCATATGAAAAAAAATTTGAAAATTGATAATTTTGTAGGAATATCCCAGTAAAAAATCTTTAAAAACATATCTGTACTTTTTCTTATGTAAAGTTAGTGAATATGACCGCAAATTTACGTTTAACAATTTTTAAAACTAATTTTAATTTTCCTCAGTAGAATAGTTACAATTAGGAAATAGGTACAGAATCTTTGTTTCACGTGTACTACTCTCATTTGATCAGTATTTTTTAAGATATTTATTAGATATTTCTACTTAAGTAGATTACTAAAAATTAGATGTAATAATGTACGTACCATTAAAAACTTTACATATAAGTTCGTTCAAGTGCTTGTAGCTAGCAAATTTTACGATTCATTCGTCGATTTACAAACAGCGTCAGTTTACAAACAACGCGCTTTTCAAGGTGTGTATGCACTATTATTTCGATTTTCTGTAGATATTTTACGGCATTTAATTGTTGGTTCTTTGTTTATTATGCATTAAAAAAAATTGTATCGGATAATGGTTTAGTATATTTCTGTTTCTCATAATATTTTGGAATAAAAAAATCGATCAAGTGCGAGATGAACTCACGCACTGAGGCGTAATTTCATAATTGTAGGTTGTCAATTCTGTTCTCTAGGGACAAACACACTGTATCTCGTATCCGAAGTATTTTAATATGATAGCTTGCTAATTGGCATTTATGAAAAAATAACGAATATTTAGGTATATACAAGGAAAGTCTGTGAATTCTGAGCACATCATCACAGAGTGGAACAGAGAGAGAAAAAGTAAGAAACAAGGCACGGTGCAGAAAATATATGGCATATATATACAATACACTTGCACGTACTATACGTCATACATAAATTTAAGTTTTATGATTAGCGTCATAATATTAATAAAATATTGTTTTTATGATTTTTACATAATTTTCAATGAAAATTAAAAGAATCTTACCCCGCTCAAATATGTCCACGAACCGTTTTTATGCAACTTTTTCACTCAGTATTTTTTTATAGCGTGCTTAAGTCGTCAGAAGAGTAATTAATTCGTCTTAATCTAATGAGCTCGGTTTACTTTAAAGGTGGATTTTTAGTAACTAATTCCTATAACCCCTAAAATCGATAACATGATCTTGATAGGTCAGACAGATGGATATCAAAGTCATATAAGGATTTTGTCTTTTTTTATCAAGTACGGAACACTACAAATATAAAAAAATATTAAGTAACATTTCTATTTATTTAATTCAAACTAGTACTTGTACTTGCACTTGCACTTCCATATGTTTGATCTTGGCACTACAGTTGTAAGACACTGAATAAATCGGTATACAACAGTGAAACACACCATTGAACAAAACGAAACCTAGTAGGAATATACTATATTTACTAACATCGTAATAATCATTGGATATTGAAATTAGCTAGCATAAAAACAAAAATCATAAATTGTTTAAAAATCTAAAAAATACACTTATAACACAATATTCAATTAATCCAATAAATATGCAATACTTAATGATTTGATTATATTAAAAGGGAAATATGTAATAAAATAAACGTCTTGACCAACAAAAAGACAGAGAGACGGACAACAGATAGAGTTCCGTTTTTCTTCTTTTCGTAAACAGAACTCTAAAAAGATTTATATTTGAATAATGATAAATTTCTATAGAGATAATAATGATTTAGTATCACATTCACAAATTCTTTACGAATGATTGCGGCCCAAATCCTTGACATATAAATTTAGGTAAACATAATATTTACCAGTATATCTATTAAATTTCTATGTCAAGGATTTAAACATTGGTATAAAGTACTAAGACTGTAAAAGGTTATTTTGTCAATAGAGATTCTTTTCAACAATTCACAATTAACTTGTTGTGTTACTTCCATCTAAATTTCAACTTTAATTGCCTTACAAGCATTCTATAATTATTTATTCAAATGTAAATAATTATTTTTCTTACAATATATAATCTGCATTAAGGGAATGAAGGTTAAAGGTCACATTGATAACAATGTCAGAAAATACAGTCTCGTAGCTACATGCAACCGGAAAGGACGTAGGATACTTTCACCTTTACCTATTTAAAGTGTCATTAATATCTGTTAAAATGTTTGTGTTATGTGGATATATTTTTTACTTTCATAACCGATTGAAAATAATTAAAATACAAAGGTAAGGTTAATTGGCTGAAAATATTTTAATATAAAATAAAAAAGGTAGAATAAAGGAAATATACAACAAAGAAATTTAAAAATAAATAAGAAACTTATCTTTGACATATAACGCGAAGTCTTACTTTGTAGTCCTTAATTTTTACCAGTTTTACCGTAACTACATATTATTATCAAATTATGTTCATATAGTAAATTTGAAAGCTTGTTTTGATTCCATATTTATTGTTGTTATCTTGAAATCTTTATATTACAAATAACTTGGGAAAGAATAAGCAAGTGTAGCAAGCAAGTGTATGTAGCATAGCTACATAATAACCTACCAAAGTAAACAAATAAGTGCTCATTAGAAACAAGGACGCCGTATCTATACAATGTGTTACTTGTTTTACTTGATCATCGTCATTTGAAAGAATGCCTGTCTGTATTAGTAAACTTTGATTAGCTTTGATTCCTTTCCAGAAAGATATGGATTCATACAAACCACTATCATAAATTATGATCATTTATTACCTTCACATATAAGAGTGTGTTATTTTCATCTCTATATAAAACTATAATTAACTCACAAACTCTGAAGGCCTAGAAAATTTTATTATTAGAAAGCTTTGTTGTTGATTTCTTCATCTACCACCAGTTTTTGGCAATATTTTATTTTTAATTGACTAAGTAAAGCAAGGAGTAAATTGTACATCGTGTAGTTACACGTGTATCACCAAAATTGAAGTCGCAATTTAAATTTTTATAACTAAAAGTAAACTTGAAATGCCAACCTATGTTACAGATTTTATTAACAAACCCCTTGAACCCCTTCATTATGATAATATCGGTATTGACTGCTGACAAAGAATTGGTAATTGAAATAGTAGAAAAACTATATAGGTACTCGTGAAAGATGTTCATACATATCTATGGCGAATATACTAAGATTTTTGACGAATTGCTTTTGATTATTTTTATAAATAAATTAAAAAAATACTTTCCTAAATAAATATAATATTTCACAGTGATGGCGCTCACGAAATTATGCTGGAGAAAGGGCGGAAGCCAAAAGTGGTCGACAAACAAGTTAAAAGCCAGGAAGAATATGAAGCGCTCCAAAATTTTCTCAGGAAGTATAAGTTCCACTGCTACTCTACCACCTTACGTAAAGGGCGAAAGTTATTCATCCTGTCGTGGCGTATTTAACCAGGTACTTATGCTAATTTACCTAGGTACTTAAGCTATTTTAATTTTATTTGTTTATTATCTCAATTTTATAGAGGTTATACCGTAATGTATATTTAATGAATAGTAGCAACAAGCCTTAGGTAATTGAAATTATTATGATCACGTATATTAAGGAATCTTGATATATTTCCACCGAAATATGTCAATTATCTTTATTTAAAAAGCTTGAATAGACTAAATCTCATATAAACACGCACCATTTTATTGTGTAATGTTATCTCTCCTTAAACGTACACTCTTCTTTGAGTGTTCTCCATTCAACGTGATATTAGCGAAGTAAATTGTGCTCAACGCGCACGCTCTAAACGCTATAAATAAAGAGAAGAAAACGATTAGGTTCTTATTGAGTGTTTCTTTTAAACTATCCAAATTTACACAAAAAATCAAAAATAAAAATAAGAAAAATGTCGTGGGTTAAGTTGCGCTATGCCAATATGGAAAAGGGAGAATGAAGTGTCTTAAATTTCTTTACTAGTTCCCTTTCGGTTTCCTCTACATACCCTGCTACGTGAAGTACCTATAACCATAAAGCTAAAAAAGAGTGCCTTTAGTACGTTGAGTTCCTCCAATCAACACGCATTGCCTCGAAAAAGGCGGAAAGTGGGGACGGAGAAAGCAGGGACTAAGCAACGGAGTGTCTTAACACTAGGTTCAAATGGTTCCTGCAGTTCCCTCTGCCTACCCTGCAATATACTATAACTAAACACTAAATATTATATAAATTAAAGTAGTAGTAGTAGTAAGTAGTTAGTAAATAAAATTTCTTGCAAAATGCTTATAAGCAGTTTAATTTGTTTTAATAAACTAACATGGTTTATTTACCTTCAAATTAATTGATCCCTCTTAAAGATTTTTACAACTTTCTGTCCTCAAAGGGGCAAAATAACCAAAAATCATCTAATTTTCTTTTATTCCTCCGTTATTCAAACATTTCTTATAAGATTAATTATACTATTAAGCATTACTCAAAGTTGTGAAATCTAAATCTAGCTACACAAAACATGTTATTTTAATATACCAATATTTACCTTTTGTTTTTTTTTTAAATAAAATAAAATAAAGCATAAAATTAAAAATTTTCTACAAGAAATATTAAATATTTATATTTAATAAATTAATATAAACGTAACAATAACCGCCCTCCGGTTACTGTAGGAGTGTAGACACTAGACATCGTTTAACTGACGTCATTCAGCTTAATGGATCAACAATATAAAACAAAGACAAAATGTAAATATCAATTTACTTAAAAATTATAATCAATACTGTAAGTATTAATCAAAAACCTTAAGTACTAGTGGCAAGAAATAAAATAAAATAAAAAAAAATACTTTGTAATCGTTTTGTTATTTCAACGTTGATGTTTATTTGTGTCATACAATTGCCAAGTCAGTATAATTTGTGAATTAAGTGTAATTTTAGATAATATACTTACGCTGTTATAATTATATTATATTGACTATATATTATATTATATTGACTCAACAAAGTATATTACCACGAATAACCATTCCTGAATTCTGATACTATTTATTCAGTAAATAAACATATTTTACAATGTTATTTACCTTGCTCGGTCAATCGCTTTAATTGACTATACATTCACATTTCGTCAGCCCGTCCAAACATCGAGTAAATATTTTAAATAACACGCTCTTATTTCAATTAAATAGTTACATTTGTAAATAAAATAAAATAAAATTGACACGTATATATATATATATATATATATATATATATATATATATATATATATATATATATATATATATATATATATATATATATATATATATATATATATATATATATGTAAGTATATATATATATGTGTAACATAGATTTTTCATTTCCATTTTCTTCGCTCTGAAACTAGGCAAAAGTACTGGCATTGAATTCTGCCACTCGGAAAGCGAAAAACGGAGTGTCCTAACACTAGGTTCCCAGAATTCCTGCGGCTCCCTCTGCCTACCATGCGGGACAAAGCGTAAAGCTAAAAAAATGTGTTTCATAAAAAGTTATGGAATCTAGATTTGAAATATACATGCGTTGTAAGTCACACCTAATCTCTAGATTTTTGCATAAAAGAAAGCCAGCAAAATTGTTTATTGAAGTGCACTAAACTTAGAAACTCGTTTAAACCATATGATTACTTACCACTGTATTTCCTGCATAATGCTTCAGTACGAGCTAGTATTGATATATATTTTTTTATTTCAGTGTTTAATCACCTGCGCCGTTCTTATATTAGCGGCGGGTGCAGGCCACCCCATTGGCTTTTCAGCAGTTGCCTTGCCTCAGCTACGGACGGAAAATTCTTCTTTAAGGATTGACGATGAAATGGGATCCTGGATAGGTAAATAAAAATCGTGAAATATAATTTAACAAAATTTTATGAACCTATTTATGTTTATACGTTGAACAAAGGGAAAAAAGAATAAGAATGAAAAAAAAAATAGAACTAAATGTGAATAAAGAATAATCATTTGGAGGGCTCTGTAATTTTCTCACTGACAACATTTTTAATAAGCAATGTCTCGTCGATGCTTGGAACTGGTACATTAAATAAATGTATAGGCTACATTGTGCTCATTTCCTATTTGTTTTTATATAAATATAATTTATCTTAAAATTGATCTATTATCTAAGACTACTATCGTAAATAACCGCATTAACTAAATAGTTACATACAGAACACTGTTGTCTGGAATTTACAAATATTTTACTTTAGTTTGTCATATTCTAGTTTTTTTAAAGGTTAGCAAGAAAAAATAAAAAAAATTCAATTGATATTAGTATAAACAAGCCTCGTTTCTGGCATAATGACTTCAATTACAAGTATACATTATGGACACGTCTTCAACTACTCTATTAATATTAATGATTGTCCTAACAAAACACTTGTGATAATTAAAACTCAACCATTATTAATTTTGGTCACACGTTTCGATTAAATAGATAAAATATTATTTTAAACTAATATTGCTTTTAGAATAATTAATAATGATCGCTTGTTATTAATTTTATTTTATAATATTTCTATTTTAATACAATTGTTATAACATAACATAGTATTAAAATAGAAATATTAAAAAATAAATACTTAGTAATACTGTTAATTTTATTTCTATCGTAGCTTTTTGTCCACAGCTAGTATTCATTCAGCTGCAACCCCATTAGGCTCAATGTTATCTGGCCCCGTAATGGAAGCAGTAGGGCGGCGGAGAACTCTACAATTGTCTACTCTACCACTAGTACTTGGTTGGATACTTATAGGAACAGCTACTCACCACGCTTTGTTATTATTGGGCAGAATTGTATGCGGATTTGCCGTCGGCATTCTAGCTGCGCCGTCACAAGTAAGCATAATAAACTTGCTTCGCGTATTAATTACGTCAAAAGCAAACAAAGAAAACACTATACAATCTCTTTTAAAATATATAAGTAGATAGTTTATTGTTATTATTAGTAATTATTTAAAAAATATATTAATATTTTATTATACATTTATATTTTACAATAAGTAGTTCGACTTTGACTTCACTACACGTGAAGTTTAAATGCTTTTGTTCTATCATATAAACATACCTATTCATATGTGAGAATATTTCAATGATTATAATTTATTATACACCAAATTAAAAAAGTAATTAGTAAATTTAATAATATTTTACTATACACAAACTAAAAAAGGAATTAGTGAAATTATTAACATTAATTACATTTATTAATTTTTGTATTCACAACAGTTAATTTCGCGTGAAAAAGTTGAATAAATTTCATGAAATCTCAGTAATAAGTTTGGTTATCGCTATTAAATAATGTTTAATTTTGACTCAACTTTATTTTCAATTCTTGTATGAGGGACCTTGCAACAAAAAACAGTTGTGTAACAACTTTAATAAAGAGTATGGAATAGCATGACGCAATTCAATTTTGTAGGTAGTAGATATCATTTCAACAATTTGTCGTTTAGTTTCATGTGGTCGGATATCATCTGAAAAACACTAAGTACCTATAAGTACTTCACGGCTCTTGAGTTATAATTTTTCTTAATTGATATAATTCAAATATATATTTTCTATCTCTTCTCTTCTTATTATAATAATATTCTTGAATATTCTATCCGCAGGTGTACCTTGGAGAAATATCAGAACCAAGACTGAGAGGACTGTTAAATGGCACTCCTTTCGTAGCTTACTCGTTAGGCGTGCTCTATGTATATGCGCTTGGTGGATCACTTTCATGGCGGTGGGTAGCATTTCTATCAATAGTACTGCCGTCTTTTGCATTTGCTGCCTTATGTTTCTCCCCGGAAAGTCCAACTTGGCTTGCTCGACGCGGAAGATTTCACGACGCTATGGCGGCGATGGCAAGGTTGCGAGGAGATCGTGACACCGTAAGTACTTTTGATTACTTAAGTTATTAATTGAAAGGTAACTATAACATTTTATTCATCTTGGAATATATTACATATATATAGTATAAATTAGCAGTTCTCTAAGTACATAATAGATATTTTTTAACAATCGAATTACTCAATCGTTACGTGAAAAGACCTAAAGTATTTTGTTTTTAATATATGTTTCTACTGGAACATTCGCATTTATGCCACCAATGGTTATTAATGAGCTCAATAAGAGCGCACTTGACAATTGATGTTATGTTTCTCGAACGTGCCCACAAATTCAATGGGCTATAACCCTACTCTTTTAAATCGATTCAAGTTTTATTCTTTCGACAAGGCAAAGTTATAACTTTACGCTCATAATTGAAGATATTACTACCGACTATAAAAAGACATTAAACATGAACGACACATTAGTTCTTTCGATGAGTATTAATTTACAAGTACCAGCAACTTAATATATAGTATTTTTGTAATTGTATTCGCACTAACTTATATACCTATTAGAACTCCTCTGAACAGAAAATTATGATACAGCTAAATTAGTTATCTAGTTAAATAAAAGGAATTTATTTTGGATAATAGTACCTAATATTATGTTAATGAATTATATAATTAAATGAAACATTTTTGATATTACATTCACGTATATTTCTTAACTTTTAAATGCCAGAAAAAACTATATTTTTTATTAGAAGATTTCACTTTTAGTTTCTTTTGCATAGTTTTTAATGCTCTTGTGACTTAAGTATTATTCAATGTACACTTTCTTCGAAAGAACCAGACTGTGTAGATTAGACTAGTGATAGTAAACATTAACATAGTTTTACAACAAAGTAAAACATAATTTTCCAATCTCAATTCGCCATATTTTCATTACTGACAGGCAGAACGTGAACTCCACGAATTAATATCAGCAAGGGAAAAAGAAAAAGCAAGAGGAGAGGAAGACATACGTTTCTTTGTCACAATACGTCGTCCATCAGTTCTGAAGCCACTTGTATTGATAAATGTTTTTAACATGCTACAAATATTATCGGGCAGTTACATAGTCATATTCTATGCAGTTGATATAGTCAAAGACGCGGGAGGATCGTTGAGTCCACACGTAAGTAATTACTTTTATTTTCTATAGAAAATATGGGTACAATTTTATGTTTTAAACGCTATTGCGTTGTCTGGCAAATGCAATATTTGTAGGTTTTTTGTTACCACTTTAGAAAGGTATTTAGATATAGGTACATGTATTAGTTTATTCTTTGAAAAAGCTTACGAAAGTATTATTATTTACAAGATTCGCACTAGTTTCTTTCGCAAATATTAAAGTTTAAATTGAGATATTTGAAATAAAAATACATTTTTACGCTAATAAATATTTTATAATAATCACGGATCAACGTCACAAACATATAACAAATCGTACTTAAAATTGACAAACATATTTTTAATCCAGATTGTTCTTTAACGACTGTAAAATAGAAATAATAATTGTAGCTACCTACAATTTTTCATGCAGTAAAAACCAATTACTCGCATCGCATTTCTCGAAGCGAGCGTTGAGCACACGACACCGTGTTATTTTCATAAATGCTCTTTGTTATTAACTCTTTAAAAAATACTAGGTTCTTATAAGGTATATACTTCTTACATTAAATTTGTTATGACTACTACTGAGCATGTAAATTTTATTCATTTGACATTTTATTTGAAAATAACAAATTCACACAAAATTATAGTAACATAAATAATATTAAACTAAATAAAATATATTCAGCTTATAGTTTCATGAACAGTTGTTCCTTCTCTCGAAACATCAGTACTTATTCTTAGTAATTATTTGTACTTGTGATTATTACTTTTCTTATAAAGTAATGGGTATTATTTTTACGGTGTAAATTAATTAAAGTATATCATAGTCTCAGTCTCAGCCGAGTCTTTTGTGCTCCGTATTCGTGCACTATGTAAGTAGTTGTTGCAAGTATTATAAGCAATTTGAAAAACTTGATTTTAAACCAGTTTCAGAACGGCTTTCCAGTTGATTTCCGTTGCATTTCTTTTTAATTATTTTTAAAAGAATATTTTTTCTAATATCAATGATAACTTAGTGTATATAAAATGTCATCAAATCACATGTATCAACATCGTTCCAACTCTTAAAAAAAATATACTATAATTCAAATATAACTTAAATGCTTATTTAATCAACTCTATCATTATTTATTATTTATATGAATGAAGTGCGCTTTATACACGTTCTTAGATATGTAGACATTTATATTGAAAATTTATGAACCACATATTTACTGCATAACAGCAATAAATGTGTTTTATGTACATGTAGTACCATATTCTTACGTATTTATAAAGCATATCTCGCGTGACACCTAAAATATGCAGAGCGAAAATAAAATGTTCAATGACACCAGAATTATTTTTAAAACAATTATATGTCTTTACATAATTAAAAGCGCGTGAGACGTGATATATGTAGTGCAAAAATAAAATGTACAAATGTGACATATTCAAATACGAATAATATATAAGTAAATACGGACTAATAACCTCCCAAACAATACAATATTTTAGTTTAAGTAACTGTTATCAATTTTTTTTAATTAATTTCAGACGGCTGCTAACGCGAGTGCGTATGTAAGACTCGGCGTTACTATGGCTGCATGTGTTCTTCTATTGCAAGTGACGAGACGCTTTCTAGTCATGATGTCTGGTATTGGTACAGCAATCTGCGCACTAAGCCTTGCGTTTCTACTCAGCAATGGTCCTGGAACAGGCGTAGTCCCACCGATTCTAATTCTTGGATACGTTGCATTTAACACTCTAGGCTTCTTCCCTCTACCGGGTCTTATGATTGGTGAACTGCTACCCACAAAAGTACGTGGTCTTTACGGCGGATATATTTTTTGTTTATTTAATACTATGTTATTCGGTTTAACCAAATTGTACCCGATAATTAAAAACAGTATAGGAATGTCCGGAGTTTTCGCGTTGTTTGGAATATCATCGTCGTTAGCAACTATTGTCATATTTTTATTACTCCCAGAAACAAAGGGCAAATCCCTCATTCAAATAGAACAGTATTATCAAAAATCCAATATATTATGGCTTACACGTAAAAAAGCTGAGACACAAAACGTATAACTTGTTGAGTAAGGATTAATTTTATATAAGTTATGTAGTTACTTAAGCCTAAACGCCCAGACCATACAAGTATAAATTATTGTATGTGACGCAGCTCATGTCGAAGGCAAGGTATGTCAAAAATAAATTGAAAACTTGACTTGTTTATATTTTCACTGTCTTCAATTAGACTAGTTAATGACAATTTCCTACAAACTACACGTGTATGCAACACGTAATTTACCAATTGTATTGTATGTTGGTACTGCGTATAATTTATAAATAAATATGTTTATTTAGGTAATGTCATTTAGGTACATATTAAATTGTATATGTCATGAATTTGATATAAACGCATTCATTATATATTATCTTGCCTATATTCCAAATATACAATGTTATAAGATTTAGAAAATATTTTTATAAGTGCATTTTGTCTGTGACCAATTGTTGATGTATAACGTAGATAAAATTTTATGAAAAAAGCTTTTTATATTTATTTTGATAAGCATATATTATATGTAGTGTATACGAGCGATTTTATATTGTATTCTCGAAAAACAATTGTATAATCAAATTTTTAAATACTCTTTATAACATTTTAATAAAATAAGCAATATTTACTATAATTTTTTTAGTTTGTCAAATATAATTTATAAATAATATAACTTTTATAACTTTTCAAGCTCGTATACACATTCCCTTATCGCTATTAGTATAGTGATATTACAAATAGGTTCAACAACAGCATGTGATATGAGATTTTTATCTGTGATTTATAAAATGACCGTGTAGCCATAATAAATACTAACTACTAGGTGCTTTTTAAAGAATTCTTTTATAAGGACATTTACTTTTCAATAAATGAAGAGGACGTTGCAATGTGATAAAAATAAAAGCTCCAAGTATAACAAATGTGTGTTTTATTTTAATTTAAAAATACAAAAAAACTCATACACGTACCTAATTACATTTCAAAAATAGAATAACTATATTTTTATTTGAATAACAATCATTTGTCTCATGACAACATGCATTTTTCTAAAGATAAATTCTTTGTATTAGTCATCTTTACAAAACCACGGCAATTAGGAATTTAAGATAAAAAAAACTAATTTTAAATTAATATGATTTAAATTTTTAATATATTGATTTAAGACATATTTTATATATCGATAAATTATCTATAGATTTTTATTATTGCGGCAATGGATGCCGCAAAAAAATATGCATATTTTCATGAATATTCACAACCTGCCTTTTTTTTAGCTTCACGCTTTATCCCGCACATGGCAGGGTAGGCAGAGGGAATTACAGAGACCGTGGGAACCTAGTGTTACGACACTCGGTTGCTTAGTCCCTGCTTTCCCAGTCCCCACTTTCCGCCATTTTCGAGGCATTGCGTGTTGAGTGGCGGAACTTAACGCCGCGCTTTGCCTACTTTCCAGAGCGGAGAAAATGGAAATAGAAAAATCGATTTTCCTCGAGTGGGAATCGAACCCAGAAACCGTCGCGTTTACAGGCAGACGCTTACGCCTCCATCTTCAATCCTGTCAATTCAAATTCAAAATCCTCAATCTTGAAATTAACAACATGTTTAAAATATCTGCATGCATGTTTCTTTTAAAGAAGATAAATACAATATATGTATCTATCAATACATTACAATGTCACACTATTAATAAACACGAAAACAACACAGAGCGTGTTTTCAAATAATGTTATTCACAATGAGAATACTGGATTTATTTTTTGAACGTCAAAAACATTACCGTTTACTAAAGTGAATGCCTCGACGTAAGAATAACTGGCGCAAGAAACTCATATTATATTTTTTTTAATTGGTCATAGAATTTTATATTAATTAATTTTTGACAATGTTAACATTGAAACAGACTGGAGCCAGCATTTGATTTCTAAGGTATGTTGTCATTTAAAACATCATTGATCAGGTCAAAATGTGGTGAACATTATAAGACGTTTTATGGGATCCTATTGTAACAGTTTGTTTTTGATTTGATTGTAACAGACTGTTCCAAATTTCGAAAGAATTGTAGCCTCTATGTAGTTACAGGACACGGAAAGTTTAAATCTATTTCTAGTATGCATATTATGCAAATCACGGAATTTGGCAAATTCTATTACTGATTCTTTTTAATAAACATTACATTTACCAAAGTATATGGATAAAATATATATTTACTTTATATATATATATATATATATATATATATATATATATATATATATATATATATATATATATATATATATATATATATATATATATATATATATATATATATATATATATATATATATATATATATATATATATATATATATATATATATATATATATATATATATATATATATATAATGATCTTAATGATTTAATAATTTAATTATAAATTCATCGTGAAGATAAAGGACCTGTTTCCCTTTTTTTGTTCAGATTATACCTTTTTCATACTATCCGCATGAATTCAATTTTTTTTTCTTTAGATCTATAGTCATCGTATTTTAACTGCGTATATTGCGTCATGATTCTTATTATTAGGGATTAAAAAGCAAACAAACAAAAACTTATCTTAAAAATCTTTATTTATAATTTTATTGTTAGTTGGTATTTTACATTAAATTTCGAAAATACACTTTATACATATATTATTTTACATAATATAAAATTTTTAAAACAGTATAAAGACAAATATGTAGTTCTATTATTTTTTTTTTATTAAATGGACATATGTATACAATACCATATATTTCATTACTAACACATACTAAAATAAATCATCAACCAATGACATATTTGTTGCGTGTGTCTTCTATATAGTAACAAATTGTACAACATTTCAGCGTAGAGAAGGCTTTACGAATTATACTTTTATACTGTTAATTTTTCAGCTTTTGTTTCTGTTTTTTTTTTTTGTGTAAATGTTACTTTTGTTTATACCTCGTTTATTGAAGAATAAAATATAATAGATAAGTTAATAATAACAACATATCCAAATAATTAATTGGTTGTGTGTTTAAAATATAGCTCTCGCACGTTCAAACGTTTATTCAACCAAAACAACAAAAGCAAATGATTAAATGCTAGATTTTTCTATTTAGTTTAGAAAATAAACTAACTGATTTGTTCAGATAGTTCTGACACTTATTCTCAAGCTTTCCATTTCAGCTCGTTTCATACTAAATTTAGGATTTGAGACTGCACTTTGTCTTGTCATTCACTCAAGGCGGCTCGAAATGATAAAAATGTTTACCCATGCACGTGTCACGAGGCATCTGGCAGACGCTGGTACAGATGAGGGCGGGAGGCGCAGCCGGGGCACACGTGTAGTGTGCTAGAGATAACACCTTCGCACTCCCAACAATAGAACTCGGTACAACGAGTACATCTATACATCTGGAACAAATATGTATAGAACTAGATGCATTGACAAGAAATTTCATAAATATGTAAAGTAACACAAAATAAATATCCAGAAACAATACAGAACTGATTACGGTCGTCTAACAATAAAAAAAATCGTTCTGAATACTGTAATGCACGGTCATATATATTTTATATGTCAATAAAAATTATATAATTAAAGTTTTCGTTTAATTATTATAGTGGCCATTTTTTTCTAATATTAATACTAAATATATTCATATATAGTATATAAGTTCATATTTATCTATTATTCAGTGTGCAAAGTTTATAAGTTTTATTTATAGAGCACTGACCCAAAATCATAATAGTAAAGTGCACTAAATATGGACATTAAGATAAAAACGTTTCTTATTTTCTCGTAATGTCAATATTTTTTGTGACATATTCGCTTGTGAATGTTTCGCTTAGAAAAAACCTTCCGTCAGTAAATATAGAGTCCATATACAGAGTGTATCTGACGCAGCGGCCGTTATCAAAACTACTTATAGGGGAAAATATTTCAAGGCTATATACAAAAAATAAATTCACAATTATCAATACTTTAGGCACAGGATCATTTTTCCCACTTTACTATATTTATACGTGATGAGTAACGAGTGAGGTAGACATGATTAAATACGAATGACGTATAGACCTCTTACTACACGTTGTCAATCTGTCGCCTTTTATTCAAAAAAATAACCTAATGAGAAAGGGATATGTCTCTTCCTGCTCTCACAGTACACTATACGCTTTCGTAATACTTGAGAAATGGCGTTTTATTTTGGAACAATAATTTAATTATTTATTTTGTTAGAAAAAAAATATTTTTTTATTTTTGAAAATTTTACTTGTTTTATGATTTTACCAAGCTTATAAAGGCTAGTTAATACTATGCTTTAAATGAAGGTCGCGGTAACATCCACACCTGTATATAGTAGATGTATGATGTGTTACAATATAAGTCAATACGAGTTGAATTTCATATTTAGTATATAAGTTCATATTTATCTATTACATAATGTCAATACCGAGGACCGTCGTGGCGCAGAGGCGCAACATCTGCCTGTAACGCGACGGTTACTGGGTTCGATCCCCAGTCGGAGAAGATGGATTTTTCTATTTCCATTTTCTTCGCTCTGGCATCTAAGGCAAAGCGCGGCGTTGAGTTCCGCCACTCAACACACAATGCCTCGAAAACGGCGGAAAGTGGGGACGGAGTAAGCAGGGACTAAGTAACGGAGTGTCTTAACACTAGGTTCTTATGGTTCCTGCAGTTCCCTCTGCCTACCCTGCCATGTGCGGCATAAAGCGTAAAGCTAAAAAAAAAATAATAATAATGTCAATAAATGTATTGACATGTCGTATTGTTGAACGAAATGTCGTTCTTATTTAAACACAATTACATGGCATTTTTGAATGTAATATTTCGTAATGGTTATTAAAAATAATATTTCTTAGTACCCTTCCCTAATTTTGCATGACATAACGACTCTACTTCCGTATTTTAAAATTGTGATTTTTTCAAAAAAATATATAATAATAGCCATTCTGATGTATAACACACAATTCTATATAAAAAGCGTTTTGATCTTTATAGAAGGTATGTTTCTATAGGAATATTTAAATATCAAAACAATATACTTATATAATAAAGGTATTGGTTAACCACAAGACAAGACCTGAATGTGTAATCTAAGTACACAACATATTTTGTTTATATATTTTGTAGACTACCGACGTCTTGTTATTATAAACCTAAGATTTTCGACACACATAAGAAGATTTAAAAGCTACTGGATCAAATTGATCTCGGATATTTGTGTAAAATAAACTATGTATAGAGGAAGGGCTATAAATATTTTATAATTATTATTTTGATAAATAGCATTAGTCAGAATTAGTCCTAGTTTACTACGCAAGCGAATGCGCTGATAGAAACAGGTGTTACATATGAGATATTTTTTAATTTTAGTTTTAAGCTTTATCCTGCATTTAGCAGAGAGATAGATAGATAGATTTAATTAGGATTTTCGTAAAGTCCTTACAAAACTCCGTACCCCGCTTTCTGCTTCTCGAGACATTGCGCTTTGCGTACCACGACTCAAAGCCAAAGCTTAATTGTGAGGAAAATTAATAAAATTAATTTTGCCAGAGTCCAAATCGAACTCGCGTTTATAGTCAGATACTGCGCCGCTGCGCCACGCTGATTTCATGTATCATAATTTTAAATATACTTAAAGGCCCGAAAATAGACAGTATTATTTTGCCTGCTTTCGACAGTCGTGATTGTTTTTAATAGAAAATTATTTTATTGATTTTTAATAGAAAACTATTTTATTTTCATTCAATTCTTTTTCATTTCAATATAATAAAAAAAGTTGTCGACAAATATAAAATCAACAACAATCTAAAAGTAAATATCTCAGTAGCATATACATAATTAAAGTATACAAACCGTAATATTAATATTAATTTTCAAATTAAAAACTAACCTGTTTGTCGAGGTCAGTGAAAGATCTTAAGCATGCGAAACAAAATTGTGCTTGACCTTCATTGCTCAGTTCCTCGTAGGGGTCAACGGGAAACAAGTGATGGTATGATCTATAACAAATGGTTATTACCTTTTTGAATATTTACAGTTTATCTTACAATAATAAGGAAAGAATATTGATTTTATTACTATTCAAGTTTTATTAATAATACATTCGTGTAACTGGTTGAGATAACGACTAGTTATATTGGCTCATATTAAAAATATTAATACATTCATTTATCGATCTGCACATTATACGTCTTTCAAGACGTAGGAAAATAGAGTGACTCGACAATTTATTTGATAAGAATGAAAAAATGTGAAATGTGTTATTTTTAAAAATCGCTAAATATTTAAATGCCTTTCTTATGAAACAAGAGAAGAAACTGCTTAGCATTCCATGGATTCACCGTGCGGGTGCCGGGCCCATCGCGTTGTAGGAAGAGGAGCTCCGATCAGCGCTTGGGACTTGCGACCCAAGTGTAAGTTTAAAGTGGCCCCTTTAAAATGCATTAACGCTCACCTTCACTGTACGAGCTCCTCCCACTACCTAACCAATGATTATGTATAATGATACCTAATAAATGATTCCGCTAATGCTGCCTTTGAAGTACGTTCTAGAAATGTATTAGTAATCGTTCTAGACAGGCCGAGATCTTTTAGTAAGCTAAAGAGAGATTTCGCTATTATACCTCTCGCTCCTACTTCCACCGCGTATGAATTTACTCTAAACCTATTCCTGGTCAGTTTGTTAGTAAGCTCGAAATATTTATTAAGTCTTAAATATTTCCAGAATTTATTGTAATATTTAAGATTTCAATGTTGTTAACAACCTTTGCTCTTTTATTGACTATGTTCACTAGAGTTATTTAGTTCACTAGAGAGCTATAAAATTATATCATCATAAATTTAGATCAAAGCACAAAAAAGTCTACATATTTTATTTTTCATATATAACTTTTAAGTCACACATAAGTTTATTTGAGGAAAAGAAAAGTTTTTTGAAACGTTATTGTGCGTTGCACGGGCAAGTTGTTTCGGTAAACACCTTACGTACCTATACTAATAATAATTATAAATATTCTTTATTGTAGACCCATAGAAGATAATGTTGATAATATAAGAGAAAAGTTCAAAGGCATCCTTACCGCTTAACTAGCTATCTCTATCAGGCGACAGTAAGGTTCTGTATTAAAAAACTTGCCACACGTCTTCTTCTACTTAAATATAAAATTTGGCAACTAAAATTTCCCATATATCAAATTTTAATTATTTTAGAGGTAACTTTTGTAATATATTGTGCACGCATTTTTTCAAATAACTTATTTATTTTATTTAATCTTGGAATACTGTTTTTACAAATACAAATACTAATTTTTACTAAATTATGGCTTGTGTATTAATTGTTACGTAAAATTTTACATGGGCGGAAATTAGGTGTTCTCAAAACGAAAGAGCATCATGTAAATTATAGTCAAAAATTAAAAATGTTATGAAATTATATTACATAGAACCTTTTTTAGCTTCACACTTTTTCCGTCATAGCAAGACACGCAAAGGGAACTGCAGGAATCGTGGAAACCTAGTGTTGAGACACAACTTTTTCAGAATCTCGAAGCATTGCGTATAGATTGGCGGTACTCAACGCCACGATTGCCTACTTCCTTAGTTAATCTATCTTCTCCGAGTAAAAGTCGAACCAACAAACTGTGCGTCCCTGAATGGTAATTAATTTAAAAATTTAAAAGTGCCAAAGGTACCTGGCGAGGTGCGGCGCGGAGGCCAGCGTGAGGCCGCAGGTGCGGCACTGCGCGGGCAGCGAGCAGTACTTGCTGCGGCACTGCGGGCACAGGTGGCCCTCGCCGCCGAGACCCTCGCCCTCCTCCAAGTGACTGAGGAAATTGTGTTACTCTTTTTTTTTTTTTGTCTTCACGCTTTCATCCATCAAAAATCCATCTTTCCCAAGTGGGAATCGATCCCACAAACCGTCGCGTTTACAGGTAGACGTTACGCCTCTGCACCACGACGGTTCTCAATTGTCTACTGTATTTATATATTTTTAATTAATAGCTTAATAGCTTATAAGTTTTTAATTAATACCTTCGACCTATGTACTCCAAACTGGTACAAACAGGTCAATTTAAGGCAAAGATAAAATTAAAATACTTGTATACATACCACATACAAACAGTAATAGGAGGATCTGCATCAGGCTGCGTGGCTTGCGGCGTATGAGGAAACCCCATCTTGACGAGGCCCGCGTCGAGGGCGCGCGCTCGCGCCGGCGGCGACGTCTGCTCCAGCAACAACGACCGATAGTGCACGTCGTCTAGCACCACCTGATACAACATTTTTAATGATAAACGATGCTTTCTTATTGTTATAATAGTTTATAGGCAATTTCCACACTCCATCTTTATATGGAAAAGTCGACAGCTTTTAAAAGAATATTAAGTAGGTTCTTCTATCTATAAGTATTGACAAAAAAGTTTAGAATTATTGACGACCAAATTGGCCTTACTTATATATTATAGAATTAAACACTATTAGTCACTTTAAGTTGTAAGATAAAAGCATCAAACAAAAACAGACAAACACAATTTTTGACTAGGGCTAACACACTCGGCGGACACCTTAACCCTGTTTAGGGGCAAAGCAAGTTTGAGATAGGTTGTCCCAACCTCATCAATCGCTCTATAAACACCTAGATTCGCTAAAGCAAACTTTGGGTAAATCACACGATGGTAATAATAATAATAATATTCTTTATCACACATAGCTAAAAACATAGCATAAGGAGTAAAAAAAAAAGCAGGAGGAACTCAGGCATTGGAGGTGAGTGGCACAGTGAATTCATAGAGTATTTGGAGTTACTCTACTCTACTTTTGGAGATGACAAAAAAATTTAAAACTTTTTTAAGGATTATATTGCTCACTATTCATCAATATTCTCTTTTACACTTATGATATAATACAGGGCCAACAGAGGAGGTGAAGAACACACATAGGGATGGATGCAAGGCAATGTTTAAACTGATCAATGTATTGAAGGATGAAGATAAACATATAAAAAACAAAATTTAAACTATGCATACCCCATAGTCTCCCCCAGTGTCTTGACATAATTTCTTACAAATTCTAACTTCAGCTGCCAGACCAATCACAGAGCATCTTATTCCATCAGTCTTTAAATTCTGAAACCAAATGAAAGATTTAATTTAATATCTAAAAAATATATATAACTTCACACTTTACCCTGCACATGACGAGGCAGAGGGAACTGTAGGAACCAAGTGTTAATAAATCTTATCACCTGCTTTCAGCCTTATTCGAGGCATTGGATATTGAGTGTAGTAAATCAACACTGCACTTGCCTAGTTGCCAGAGGGATGAAAATTAAAATGGAAAAATGCATTTTTCCCAAGTAGGAATTGAATCCACAAACTTTCACATTTATAGGCAGACTCTATGCCTATTTAAAAAATGTAATAAGTTTACACTAGCTCACAAATAAAATTGCAATAAACAAGATTCATAAAAATAGCCATATTACTATAATATTACCTGTACAGTAGTATTAATATCTCCAGGGTCACAAGTAGTAAGAGATCCAAATAAGACTAAAATTTCTCTTGAGGCATGACCAGGAAGAGGTTTTAATATCCTTCCTGCCAGTTCTAGTGTGTTTTGTAATGAAGGTTCTCCTGACAATGCCAAGTTAGACAAACTGAAAAGTTATTGATATATTTTATTTTAATATATGTAAGTGAACATTTATTTTACAACTCTATGTCGAAGGTACATTTATTTAATTGGATTTGAAGCCATATTGGATTTAAAACACATCTAAAAGAACATGCCCATTCAAAATTTAATCGGTTTTATTATGAATAGATTGATGGGTGGATTAAAAGTGGAAACTGTCTATATCAGTCCATGAGTGATATTAGCTTGAGTTAAGTTTCATTCATTACTTAGTATTTAAATTATTTATGAACCGGTATAATATACCAGCATGTGCAACTTGTATGTTATTTCTTGACTGTGCATTTCATGCTTATATTCATTTACATTCTCCTTATTCCCTTCAATATACTAAGCATATATTTTACCATATATATGTCTATTTAAAATTAGTTACTCACATAAGTAAAATAATATAACACATTTCAACATTTTGTAAATATAAAGTAAAAGTTACCCTTGTACTGCTTTAATGTGTTTTCTAACATTTCCTGATAGCTCTGTAATTTTTTCAGCTCTTTTATTCTTTATTGCAAGTAACCCCAACTGACTTAATGGATTCTGATCAAAGAATTCTTCAACAAATTTTTCTAATAACTGGAAAGACAAATAGCTGTAAAGTTTAATTTACACAAGAACTTACACACTTACACAACATTGGCATATATAAATTGGCATTCAAAATGTAAACATTAAAATAATATTATGCCAATAAATGTCTTTTAATATAAAGGTAACATTTTACTAACTTCACAATTTTAAAATATATTCTAACCTTTAGAGTGCATAAGAATCTTGTAGGTTTTAAATCCTGGCAATTCATAGGATCTGAACAATCTATAGCCACTAGCAAATGACGCATCATGCCGAGGCGAACAGGTCCTTTTCGAGGAGCTGCAGTTTTCCGAGCAGCTTTTTGAGCGAACTCGGCCACCAGCCCTTCAACCAGGCCATCTTTATCCTCTTTAATAGCCTCCCTACGGGATAATATGAAGTGAATTTCATAAGACCTAAGTAAGTTTTTTAATTATAAGTACGTTTCAAATATTTAAACATACCAAGTTTTTTCATAGCCCGTTTCCCATCGATATTCTTTAGGGTCCTGATCTTCATCTGCCATGATAAATTATACTGTTTAAAAACAATTTACGTCAATTTATTAATACTTTTCCTCTCTTCTTATTTTTTTACCGGTTTTGTATTATTGACAACAATTTTAAATAAGTCTCTTGAGATTTAAGGTTAATGTTTGGTGTCTGTCAAGTTGTTGTTTGACTGTTATCATGACAAGTAATTATAGTGTATTAATTATTACAGTAGTCTATGACACTTTCTGTTAGATTTATAACAATACTTTAAGTAAAATTTGTCATTGCTGACGATGTCACCGTTTAACCCATGTGAGAAGAAATATATTATGTTAGTTAGATATCAAAGTTTAAACCATTCTATTATTCTTCAAACACAACATAATATATTAATCCAAGGTGGATAATTTGTGTAAATCGATTTTTTAAAATATTATTATCTCTTCACAATCGCTTGTATATAGTGAGTAATATAATTTATTATATGGCGAAAAAAAAATTAGAAATCTCATACTATTCGAGTTCAAGATATCTGAATTTTTTCGCCATATATTTATTAATATTAATAAGTCAAATATTATCTTAATATATGTATCTAGAATAGAATAGCACACATTTTAATACTTTACCTTAAAACAGCCCACAAATACTACTATTTAAAAGAAAAAGCGTTAAAATTTGATTTATTTTAATATCTGGACACTGAGTAAGTTTTTTTCGTTCTTGTTCATAATTCATATAACCGTTTGTACTTATTGTTGGTATTTTTTTAAAATGTAAACAGTCCAAATTATGTCTTTCTTTTTTACTCGATGCTCGACTTGATGCTTTTTTTAGACGAACGAGACTTTTGTTTTTTTTTCACCCTCCTCTTCAGATATTGCGTAAGTTCTATATGATTGAGATCACTTGATTCATCTTGGCACAATATAAAATATGAGAAATGCCCATTTTGCCCGAGATTTTCCTTTAAAATGTTGAAATACTATTTGTGTCCATTATATTAACAAAAAAAAAATAGTTCGATCGTTCAAAAGCAGAAATGCACATAAGTCGATATAAGTTTTTATACTTAAATTCTCATTCTTCTTCCTCCTCCCTAAACTTATTCCATCTGATCCAATAATGTTGAATTTATAATATTATAATCGGCGAAAATTGCGTCATTCAACTATGTTTTCACCTTCAAAACGTATTTTTTCCGTATCTTATTCTTTCAATTCTTTTTATTCACATAGATACAGTTTCTTTCTACACTACACTCGCCAGTTATACCCGGCTACATTAAACCACTTCTAATAGTTTGAGGATGTACCGATCTCCCAGTCGGAGCTAATTTTTATGGTTTTTTGTTATTAATGTTATTTTATCACATACTTCTAAGTTTTTTAGTTGACTTTCTTGAGGTATACAATCTATATGATCCTCATATTTATACCGATTGATTATCGCCTACAGTATTTAATAATAATCTTAAGTATTTCTGCAGTTGTTTTATGTGATTTACCTTTGACATCATGAAAAATTGCAAGTTACCCGATTTAATAACTGGTATACTTTGCTCGTTATTATACAAGTGAAACGTAAATAAGTATGATTATGAACAAAAAAAAACACATGAATTAAGGCTTAAATTTATCTCACTGAACGATCGACACGTTTGCAACTGAACACTGCATTTAACTTGGCTCAAATATTTAACCAAAGCACTTTGTAAAGCGACCGGATATTATAGTAACATTAAAATTTGGCGCACTTTTATTTAAATAATAGGTTTCGAGGGCTATTTTAAGATAAGTCATTATAATGTAAGCTATTGTATTTCCGGCACATATATTAAAATAATATTTGATGAATTCTTTCACTTATTAATAATATTGATATGGCGAAACATATCAAAATTCTCGTACTGTGTGCATTAATTATCTTTATAATTAGGCACACAATATTTTTTTTTATTTTATTATATATTTACACATTATTACATATCAAATCATTATAAACGAACAAGGTTGTTGGTAATGGCAACAGAGCAATCGAGCCACCGAGGATCATGAGAAAGAAAATATTGGTCGCAGACAATGTCAACGTCCGGCGCTTCAGCAGGGCGGTTGATATTACCCTGAAGGGAGCATGGTTATCTTTGCACTACCCATAAATTGTCTATACTCTCCCAAATTCCCTATGAGTCAGTGCATACATATGTCAGTCCATACAGCAAAGCGCTTTTATGCTTCTAACAACATCAGACATATAGGTGATATTAATGAATATTCCAGAGGGATACTGTGACCAAGACTAAGGAAAGTTAGCCATTTTTAGCAGCGCCATAAATGCTCCTCTAGTACCTAGATCCTGGCGGATTACCTACATTGGCATAAATTTTAGTAAATTACCCATATTTGCATAAATTTTACTGGCGATGGCCGGCTCGGCTAGTGGTCCGATACCACGTAAGATCATAAACTGTAATAGCGATGTCTGTGCAACCCCCCTCAGCATTAGCCACAATGTCTTTAGTGACTAAAACCACCCCGGTTTCTCCTCACACGTTCACGTGGGGCCGCGGGAATCCAAATTCTTCCGTAGCCCCGCACTAGTGCTGGCTCGATCCATGCGGGCCTCATCTTTCTTTCATTACGCCTTAGAGTTGCGCATCGACACACGCACCCGCCTCCATCTCGGGTCTAACGAATAGGGGGCGGAGACTTCCCCAAGTCCCTCGCCCCAAGATTAGTGACTAAATCACTGCAACCATCTGCAACCTTCTAGCAACCGCTCCACTAGCAATCAAGCACCCAAGACTGCTGCCCTTGTATATGGAAATTTTAGGTACTTTAGGAAAGGCTATATCTAGTGCCGTCGTTTTCGTTGCGTAAATGTGCGTGAAGACTTTCCCTTGTCTTGAAGACTTTCTAACTGATGTGATTCAAGAACCATCCTTTTTTTCTTGGCCGTGATTTCTCTACAGAAACACAACTGATAGCCACTATGAAGTAGTCTTTGGGTTCAGGCTTTTTCAACTCGGTTCTTTCGGTTTCCACTTCTTTTAACATAGTCGAATAAATTTCCACTGTTGGAAGGTGATATAACTTTAATAATTTCTACTTTAGATACCAATAAAAGATCACATTTTAGAATAAAATAAGGAAACTTTTGTTTGTCTCTTATAGAAGTAGAGAAATAAATACAATACATATATATTATATATACATATTAAATAGCCAGCAATAATTTGAATAATTTACTTGTATTAATATCCCTTACATACAATAATATTTCATATATTTTTGTTCTTTGAGGACAATTTAAAATTATAATAGTTGGACCAATTCATATAATTATTTATTGGACACATTACAATAACCTTAGTTAATAAAAACATTTCAATTTTTCTTACATATGTTTTGTTGTCATATGAGATGTATGTGTATCTTTTGTATGATAGGGACTGAATTAATCTATGAGAAGTAATAAATTATTAAAACAAGATATTTTTATCATTTATTGTGGTTAAAACTAACATAAAGATACAAAAATAGATTAAAATTAAAATGTAGTTTTCCTTTTCACTGTCTCTAACATAATAAGGACCCAATTGTGCATATCTAGCTATCAAGCTGAGTTAGTATATTGACTGCAAAAATGTACATGAGTCTAAATAATACTATCTAATGTTTTGTGAGTATACACATGTTTCAAATTTACTTAAATTAAATTGATTTTGATCAGAGATTTCTAATATAGTAATAAGTTAAAATTTATTACTTAACCTGTAATACAAATGCTCCAAATTTTTAATTGAACATTAGTGGTACTTTAATTAAGCTTTTTTTATGTGTGTTTTATTATTTACCATCTTTTATGACAATAAATTGTAAAACATGACTTAAACCTAATCTTCTTGATTGATCAACTTTGTAGCAAGACTGTTATTAAATTAATGTTCCATAACATGCCAATATAACTATACATAAAAAAATTTGCCCTTCGCTACATAGATGATCCCTACATTCACATTAATGTCAGGAATGTACTTTTTCACTCTGTTGCTGCCATAGCTCGTGCCTGTGCCCTGACTCTCTTGTCATACTCTAATCTATTTTGACTGTAACAAAATATTTTTTAATTAAATTATTCTTAAAAAATAGATTTTTGTTAGCTTGTCCTAAATTTGAAATATTTTTTTTGTAAATATAGATAAATGTGACATGAAAAAATAAGAATAATAAATCAAGTTCATATGTGAAACCATACCAGTAAATTGTGTAAGCTTCAGCTTGTGCAGGGTCTTTTACATTAGGTTCATTTAGAAGATCTTGAATACCAAGAAGAATTTGTTTAATAGTGATTGCTGGACGCCAATCTTTTTCTTCATCAAGTAGTGATAAGCATACTGTGCCAGAAGGGTACACATTGGGATGAAACAATGGTGGTTCAAACTTGCATTTTGGTGGACTTGATGGATAGTCATCTTTGAAAATCATTCTTAATTTATAAAGACCACCTTCCCACGGCGTCTACAAAAAATCATGATTATTATTTTAATATTAAATTAAAAAAAAACAGTTACCATTGCATTTCTATCTAATTAGCTCAAAGAAAAAAATATCACCAAACGTTCTAGAAAAATTACAAAGTACGTAATTGAAGTCTATACTAACTCCTTTTTTGCCAGGAATCGCACATTCCCAAGTCATCAGATTTAATGATCCATCAGGATTTTTCATTGGTCTGGCAACGAAACCCTAAAAAAGAATTAAATGTTTTATTTATTTAATAAAATTTATTGTTAGACAAAGTGTACCAAGACACTTACAAAAGGATGGTCCTTTCGCCAGGCTTTCCTTTCTTCGGCTAAACGTGCACTTGCAATACCAGACATAGCCTGAAATTAAAAAGATAAGTAAATTTATACGAATTTTGTGTTTTATATCATTGTGCAAAAGACAACGTACTTCTATATTACAGTGAAACAAATATGAAAAATAAATTATACAGCGCGAATAAAAGCGTCCCACGATGCGTCAAGTAAAAAACCACAGATAATAACAATAGCATAAAGTGAGTTTAATTTTTTACTAAACTATAAACAAGTTGTAGTGCGTAAATTTCATAAATATTTTTCATTATAATTTTAACATTTTTTGATAAAAAAACTACACCAATTCTTTATTGAGTAAAACAAAAGAAATACCTAATAAATAATAATTTTTAATCTGTGGACGATATACTTTAAAAAATGTAATATTAAAATACATACTGTTAAAATAACTAAGTTATTAATTAAAAAGAATTGCAATACCGTTGTACAATTATAAAACAAAATAGAATACTAATTCATTGAGAAGAATTAACTGTTACCAGATTTTCAATTTTGCAATTTTAACTATTCACAATTCTACGACATACGAATTATACATTGAGATTGTAATATTATATATATATATATATATATATATATATATATATATATATATATATATATATATATATATATATATATATATATATATATATATATATATATATATATATATATATATATATATATATATATATATATATATATATATATATATATATATATATATATATATAGTAAGAGTTAAATAAATTATTATCAAAAATAAAATTTATTTCAAAGATATATTTGAAAATGTAATGAAATAAATTATATTTTATGCTAATAATATAACAACATTATTATTATTAATCTAAATCTTTGAACCCTTGAGTAAAAAATATGAACGAAATACTGATAGATATCTTTCAAGTATATACATTTCTGTATTTACTAAATTGAACACTGCCGTTGCGTCACTTGCGTTTGACTAATGGTTGTGGGTTCGATTCCTACTTCAATTCGGTGACTACTCAACACGCAATATTTCGAAAATTAAACAATTTGGAAATTGAAGAAATTTTATAAAACGTAAAACACATGGTAGGGAACCTAGAAGTTTGATAAGATTTAGTAAGAACCGTTATATTTAAAGGTAAAGATTTGCTTTTGCGTTTTAGGAAGTCAATGTTAGTTACACGACAAATATAAGAAATTTGCTATATAATTGTGTAGTTTTTTTAAAGAAATCAAGTTTTGTAACAATACATTTATTCCAAACGCAAGTTCACACTAATCTTGTAACATGACGACCTGCAAAAGTTCTCGTTGGTATTACGTACCTTATCCAAGTGTATATTTTTAGGAGTATAACAAGTTATCACGTAGAAATGATAACTTTTACTGAGAGCTCGGTTTTTGATCGATGCTATTAATGTAGAAAAAATGTCATTCATATATTTCATTTATTACTATATAGAATTAAAGAAGACGACGAATTTAATATCTGGACAGTTTAATAATTTCACAATATTAAATTGTTCAAATATTTTCATCACCTTTAACGCAGAATAATAAAAAGCATTTTTATAGTATTAATTTCAAAAATATTTTAATCTTCAAAGTATCAATTAAATAAAAAAATCAACCTAACTTCATCCAAAAAATTCCATTCAGCTAGTAATATAACAAATTAAAATAATGCTAACTGCCACAGTTACGTTAGGATATATATATTTAAGAAACACTGGCTTTTGGAAGTAGGCGCGCAGGGCTATTCCGAGTGGAATTTCATACATGAGTAGAGAATTAGCCATCCCACTTACAATGTTCCAATTCAAATTATGTATTTATAGTTATTGAAATATTTATATTTTGTATTGTGTTTTGTTTGATATACATTTACAAGTTGTATATACATTTTTTATAATAATTTTATTTATTTTTTATTATATAAATATGTACCTATTAAAAAAAATGACTGTAAGAAAAAATACTCACCACATACATATATATATATATATATATATATATATATATATATATATATATATATATATATATATATATATATATATATATATATATATATATATATATATATATATATATTTATATATATATATATATATATATATATATATATATATATATATATATATATATATATATACATATATACATATATATATAGGATATACATACTAGTGATGTAACGAATATTCGCATTCGTATTCGCATTCGCAGAATTTTATTTCAGAAAAGAAAATTTGACGACGATAATACGTCATAACAATTAAAATCAGTTTACTTTTTGTTATTTAGTTCAAAAAACAATTACTTAACCTCGTAAACACATTATTATTAGTCTTCATCATATCTCATAAAATTTTTTTTAATGCAATCTAAACAAACAGAAATCAATTCTCTCTCCTTTCTAAAACAGTTTTTCATAATCTAATGCTTAGGTTTTATTGTTATAATCCAACGTGTTATCTTGCTTGCCGTAAACAACTGACGCCAAATTTACAAGAATTACTGAATATTCGCATTCGCATTCGCGAATGTTAAAAAAATGACATTCGTTACATCACTAATACATACTAATGTATATCTATATATAAAATAAATTAAAAACTATCTGCTGTCTGTATATCGGGGAAATAAGGCTTAAATTGCGATAATATATTTAAATATTGATATTAGATGTACGCTAAAAATAAATTATGTTTAAGTACATTATATTATGTTAAGTTTTTATTAAAGGAGAAAATTAAACAAATAGTTAAAGTAAAACACTTTAAATATTTGCTAAACTTTCAGTTATTAAAACAATATTTCAATAATTTATAAATACAATTTACCATTAAAAATTATAGAAAAATATAATATTTCAATATTCAATTTAATTACTTGTAATATCAATTAGAAAACATATTTCAGTTTACGATTAATAAATTTAGAAATTTAGTCATTCAAATTTGCAGTCGCGTTTTCGAAATAAATTTCATTTAAATATAAATGAAACCTACTTAATCAAGCTTCTTATCAAGCACCATATAATGTCGAACAAATATGTCGGCAAAAATATATTTTCGGTCACTTACGTCGACATTAAAATGACGGCAAGTCTGTTACGTTATACCATATTGTTAACTTGTTTCTATTGGTTCAAACCATACTGTAGCCTCTTTACTATTGGTGCATTGAATTACAATGCGTAGTGAGAACGAAGTGTGTCGGCCATTGTCCGAGGGGTAGTGAGGTGATGTCGGCATAGTTTTTTTTCATCATAAAGCGTTTGATGCTTGCTTTAGTTGTTCCGTTTTTCGTGTGCTTTAAAGTGTAATTTATAAAAAAATATAATTTGACATTGTTTTGGTGAGTATATTTATATTATTTATAAACATAACTTTAAATGAATAGAGAAGATTTATAGTGTATAATTTTCAAATATATAATTTTATCACGGTATAGTGAGAGAAATGAAAGTCAATAAGCGTCGATTTGTGTTATGTGTCACATCATTCTATAGATTAGAACTAAAATATGCGATTTTCATATAAAATATTAAGTACTATGTATTTTTTACTATAATGCAAGGATAATTATAAAATATTTTACATTTGATACATAAATTAGAAGAGAACAGTATTTTTATATCGGTGAATAACTTAATGTAAAAAGTTGGCGGGAATTTCATGTTTGTAAGGTTAAAAATATTTGTTTACTGTTAATAAGGAACATATTTCTATTTTAGTAAAAAATATTACCAAAACAACAATCACAAAATGACAACAATGGAAGAAGGTGAATCTCCTACAGAGGAAATACCGACAGGGAATCCAGAGGAGTTAACGAAAAATCCCACTGCTTTAAAAGGTAATTTTTTTAATGTTAACAAAATTAAATTTTCGATATAGTATTTTAGTATATTTATTTTATTTTAATATAATATTATTTTTATAGAAGCGCACGAAGAAATGGCTACTCTTGATGTACTTGTATGTGGTCAATGCCATTCAGCATTTCACTTTATTGAAGAATTTAAGGACCACAAAAATGCCAATAACTGTACTGGTAAATCTCCAGTTAGAGATAGTGTAAGTTTATTTAAATCTGTGATATAATTATGTTTTAAGTATTATATACATAGGGTTGTTGGCTATTAACATATTCAAATTAATTAATTAATACATAACCTATAATCTTTTTGTCTGGGACATGAGGAAAGCAGATTAATCAATTAAGCTGGTAATGAGTGGAGCTTTGAGTATGTTTTTTCTATACACATTTTTTGTTTTATGTCAAAATGGTAAAGACAACCCAGTAACACATTCTAGAATACAATACCACTATGTCTGAAAAATATAAAGAAATGAAATCAGAAAGAAAAAATATTATTTTACCTATAAAAGTAAGGAGTAGTTGCTTTATACCTATATGTATTTCTAAAAAACTAAATTTTTATTTAATTTACTCTGGTAACAATGCATGGCATTAAGTCCCACTGCTCAAAATACAATATATTAGAAAGGCAGAAAATAGGAAATGGAGTATCACAACATTAGGATCTCTCTGCCAACTTTTACTATCTTTATACTATGAGCCTTACTGCTTAAAGAAACAAATGTAATATAAAATATTCAAATATTACATACATATTAAACACTAATAAATAAACTTATAACATTTTTTTATTTTTATAATTATATATTTCATAGTATAATACTTGTAACTTCTTTGTAATTAATTGTCAAATACATATTTAATAATTCCAGAATGAAAGTAAAGCACAAGTGTGGGCTTTTCTTTTGTGGAAGTGCTCTTCTGTTAGGGATGGATCAACATCAAATGCAGACAACAGTTGGAAATTGTATCAGCAATGGTGTAGAATGCCGGAGGCCCAGAGAACTGCTTGGATAACAGCCGGGTCCAATGTACAGTCTTTGTCTAAGTTTGCACATGCTAAAGTAGTAAGTTTAATAAACTTTTTTTATTGTTTTGAAGGCAATGTTTCTTAGAAATTACAATTAAAAATAATATGCAATAATAAAATAGCATAATTATTTAAAAATAGTTTTTCAAATATATTTACATATTAGCATGAGATCCTTTTACTGTACAGATGGAACTTAAAACTGAAGATCAGTTGGTACCTGTACAAACAGCAGCTCCAGAAGTGAAAAGAAGGGGTAGACCAAGAAAAGTTGCTAAAGTGGTAAATATCATTAAATTAAAAATATTATTTTCATGTTACTATATTCAGTATGATAAGGAACTACCAATATAAATATTTATTATAATACTAACAAAATATGTTAACTGAATATGCATCAAACAATTAAGTATTATCAGATTGCCAAATTTATTATTTATTGACATTTAATTATGTTTCTAGGAAGATAACGAAGCACATCCTTCTGGTGAAGAAAGTGATGAAATTAGGGGCAATTCAGCCCAAAAATTGGCTAATAAACTTGCAAACATAAGCAAAACCAGAGTAAGTAATTTTCAATTTATTCAGTCATTTATTTGGAATAAAATATATATTTTTTGTCATGCTTTGTCAAAAATATCACACTCAATGCCAATGAGGTGGAGTTTTGTACAGTTAATATGTAACTATGTGTTGGTTATAAACTAGGTAATCTATTTTTGAACTATTTCTATTTACCTCTCCAATAACTGATGAATTATGACATTTTGATCTTAGTCATCACTTTATCTATCACATACTCTTCTATAATTGAAAAGGTAAAAAGTAAAATTTATAAATTAAATTTGGTCTTTAACCTGTACTAAGTGGCAACTAATAAATTTGATGTTAATAGCTGACTTTTTAATCTGGACAGGATCTATCAGTAGAATCAGTCCGCAACGCCCAAGAGCGGGTACCAGCGGAGGAGCGCATCGCGCGCCGGTCAGAGCGCGAGGGCGGCGCCGGCGCGGAGGCGGGCGAGTACGTCGTGGAAAAGATACTGGCCAAACGGTTCAACCCACGACGCAAGCATTATGAATATCTGCTCAAGTGGGAGGGATATCCACAGTAAGTGTTGTTTAATAATTGAATAATTGGAGATATACAATTGAGGTATTAATTGTAGTTGTTAATATATATTTTGTTCATTATTGCCTATTAGCTATTCAATCATATTTGTATTATTTCAATTCTATCCTGTTAGAAATATGACAATTGTAAGCATCTAATGAAAATTTAAATAAACTAGTGTAGTGCCATTGTTAAATCATAAAATATTGATAAATTTATAGATGAGTTTGAATGTGTATGTTAGTACATATTTTGGCTAATATATAAGTTTATTTATAGTGAGCAAAACACTTGGGAGCCAGTGGAGAACATGGAAACATGTAAGCATCTTCTAGAAGCGTTTGAGAAGCAGCTAGCGCGGCAAAAGGAGCTCAAAGCTCTTCGCGCGCAGCAACAGCAGCAGCACCCTGTACAGGTATGTTTATTTATAATTCAGAAATTAACTAGATAATTGTATTAATAATAACAATATTTCAATCTCTATAATGTTGATCAAAGATCAAAGAAATAAATTAAATCAGAATAATAAAAATTAAAATAGATTAGTGCAAAGGTTCCATCTAATTTATCTTACCTAATATTCATATTCAAATATATATATTTTTTTACTCTACAGGTTAAACAAATGAGTACTCCAGTGCCTCAAGTTGTAAAGCAAATGGTCAAGAAGACTGAAAGTCCAGTTTTAACACCAACTGGGTAAGAATAAATTATATTCATTTAAAATTAGATTAATTATAATTCATAAATAAGTAACTGACTATGTAAAGTATACATACTAGGACAGGAATTTTAAAGTAATACTAGAATATACAAAAACAGTCTAACTGGTAATTAAAAAAATCACATTCAAACAAGATAGAATTTAAACATTTTAATGTAAATTTCTAGTATAGATTGAAATTGTTTTCATTGTTATTAAAGTAATATCAAATTTGTTAAAGTTACATTTTTTTGTAAATAGGCGTCTACAACGCACAAGCAAGGCGCGCGCCCTCGATCAAGTGAAGGCGTGGTGCGGCGCCGACGACGAGCCCGGCGCTAAGCGGATTAAGCGCGAGATGTCCAGCGATGATGACTTCTCGGATTCGGATTCTATGAGAGGTTTATACGCTTTTATATGCATATTATTTATTTATATTAGGTAATGTAACAATTAATGTCTTCTCTAAATATGAAGTGAAAAAACTGAATAAATAATTTTTTATGACCAATCTATTGTTATCTCAGCAGCCAGCAAAAGTGATTCATATATATCAGAAGGTATGTACTTTGTTTCAACAAAATTTATATTTCAAATAGAGGTTGGACTGAGAAAAAATCTCAAATATTTATTTAAATATTACAAAAATTGTAATTGTTGTTACAGAGAAGAAAATAATGAATGGACAGACTTCACCTAAGTCAAACATTGATCCTGAATTAGTGAAGTCTTTAGGACTGGGCGGCAAGGGTATGCCAAACATAAAAGGGGTTATCAAAGTTGATCCCAAGCACATGCCTAATCTAACTACAGGTAATTAGTAAAAACTTATGAAATTAATGAAATATAATATAAATCAGTAGCAACTAGAAGTGTACTAGAACTGTACTGTGTAAAGCAAATTTTCAAGAATTGTTTGAAACTGTAGAACAGGGTGTTTTGATACTAGGTTTTCTCATTTTACTTCATTATTTGCGTGACAAAAGCTTAACCTGAAGTAATAAGAAGAAAATATGTATTATAAAGTTAAATTTTTGAAACAAATGAAATCATTGTTTAATCAGTGCTTAATTTATAGGAAATTTTTAGATTGATAAAACTTTGTTGTATGCCTATACAATTTTAACCCTTTTCTAGGTGTTTATATAATGTCAAAGAGCTCTGGAATCATGAAAATAGATTCACCTGGGAAATTGGGTCCAGGTTTAAATATTGATCAAGAAGTTATTAGAAAGCAAATTATGGCTGCCAAACAGGTAACATATTACATAGTATGAAACATAATAAAAACTATTGTAATATTATTTATATTAGGGATTTTTATGGTTTAGCTTTGAAAACATATCTAAATTGTTACAGAAAAAAATGGAAGAGGCCAAAAAGACTCCCAGCACACCATCTTCACAGGTAAATAATTTCACCCTTCATACTTTTGGAATAGTTCTTTACTAATTACATTCCTTACAAAAATAAACATAATAATTGTTTAAACAGATTAGAAAAACATATGGATCTGGAGGTCAACAAGTAACAGAAAAAACTATCATAACTCCTTCTGGACAGAAAATAATCCAACGCACCATACAGCGGCCCTACGGCGCCTCCGACGGGAAATCCCCTGTTACAATATTGAATAGGAAACTAGCACAGGTGATAAATATATTCCAATGGATTTTATGTTTAACATTTTTAATTTTTAAGTATCATGTAATTGTATTTGAAGCTCATTATAAGTTTATTTATAATTGCTTATATTCTTGAACTACTTGGATTCCATTACCGAAATACATATAATATTAATGTGCAAAAATTAGAAAAAAAAAAGGATTGATTTAAGATTTTTATCTATAAGATATCAGAAGCTGTAAAAACCTCTCATTCAGATTATGAGAAAAATGATAATTGTATTGATAAATATACTGATAACATATTTTATTTCAATTGATGTTTTATTTTTGCAGGGTGACAGCCTAGTCCGCGGTACGGGGAGCCCGCGCGGCGGCACGCGAGGTCGCGGTCGCGGCTACTCCGTGTCCACCGCTGCCGGGAACATCGTACGCATACGCGAGAAGCCTGTGGCTGTTGAGTTTGATAAGGTGATGAATTGTAACAAATATATCCAAGAGTAAAACAAATATTATGTGCGCAGTGGCTGTGCATAATGCTTACAAAACAAATTAATAGTTAGTGAGTGGATTAAATATTGGGATTTGAACCTAGAACCTTAATATAATATTATAGCCATATGATTTTAAACATTTGCAAAATGTCGGCGGTTTACTCAGTGGGAAGCGTCGTCTGAGTCGTCGGACGGCGTGGAGGACCCGTTCCCGCGCGACCTCGGTCCGCTGCCGTCGCCGAGCCCTGATCGGGAGCTTACGCTGTGCCCACTTACTGGGCGCCGCCTGGCACGCGCAGAGGGTGAGCCCACGCCGCCGCCTACCCCACCGCCCGCGCCTGCGCCCGCCACGCCACCGCCTGACGCGCACGCCATGCTCATGAAGGTATGCTTGCCATTTACACCTTGAAACATACTGTTATGTTTCTTCTTAAGCTGCTACATTAAGTGACAACTCTGCCAAAACTCAGAATGTTTTGATCGTTATATATCCTATAACGATGGATCTGATGAATGTTTTGATCGTTATATATCCTATAACCTGGTAGCAACTGTTTTCATGTGTCAAAATGACATTTATTTTCATTTTTAATTAGATTTCTTTTAAAATAACATAGACTCATTTTTATATATTAGGTCGAAATTTCACCTGGAGGTACAACAGGCATGTTGGTGCAAGGAGATGGGGCACAACCCTCGTTACCAGTACTTACCGACGAAGATGGCGTAAGTAAATCTGTAAAAAATAAATAAATAAAGTACTAACGAGCCTCTTAATCGATTTTGTTTTTTAGAAAAATAATGACAATTTTCATATTTCTTTTTTTAAGTTAGTTTTATTTTTAATTACGCATTTTATCATCACATTTTTTGTTAACATAGACGGAAGTTAAAGTAGAGGCGAGTGCGGTAAAGCAGCTTCTTGAAGAGGGAGTCGGCGTGGACGAGGGCGAGGAGGTCGGCCTGCTGCACGCCGCGCATCCTCCCATCATGATACGGGGCGAGGATGGTGTGCTCTACCAAGTTAGTATTACATTTAAATTAATTCTTATTTTAATAGTTTTTAGTATCCGTAGTTAAGCTACTAAGATTTAATTTAGTAATATATTCAGAAATAAATTAAAAAAATAAATCTCTTACCACATACCTTAATTAAGTATATGCCTAACTAAAGTAAGTAACAGCTTACACCAGATTGAGATGTATTATAAAATAAATAATTTTAAAATAAACTTAGCATACAAATTTTATTATCTATTATGTGATGCTATAATATAATTAAATAACATTCTTTAACCAGGTGGCAGGAGAGAATGAAGCTGGCCAGACTTTGCTTGTAGCAGCAGAGGGCGTGGAGGGCGCGGTGGAGGGCGTCGAGGGCACAGTAGAGGGGGAAAGCGAGGGCGTTATGTACGTCACCAGGGAAGATGGACAGGTAAATGTTGTGTTTATGATATACAAGCTTGATATACTACCTGCCCCAGTTTCGTACGGGTGCAATGCTGATATTAAATATACTACTGAAAAACTGTGAACGTTGTATATAAAAATATGGCGGCCCGCTCCTTTTCGCAAGAGTATAAATTATATAGTCTATACTGAAAAATATTTAAATTTAATCCAGTAGTTTTGATTTATTCACTGTCCATGGCCATACGTGGACGCGTTAAATTTGTAGTAAAATAGTTGCCCTTTTCCCATGTCATAAAGATTTACTACCATCTTTCAATGTATTTAAGGTATTAAATTGGATAAGGATCAATGTTGTATTGGGTAAAATCGCTTCGAAAATTAGCTATTATTTTTTGTAAAAAGTAAATGACAAAAAATATTATTATGGGATATCTATAAGAGATAGACATACACCGCCGCGGAGTTTTTTGTAGACTATTTCAATGTGTACAGTACTTAGTATATTATTTTGATAAATCTCATATTTACGGCATCACATTAGAAATTACAAAAATAACAGTATTTCTACTCTATTTATTGGTTGTTATTATAAATAAAAATCTTCTTCTTACATTACTCTATTAAAAATCTGCATCATAATCCGTTGCGTAAATTTAAAAATTTAAGCGTACATATAAGGACAGAGAAAGTCATTTTATTTTTTAAATTGTAGTGATAAAAATAAAAAAAAATGTGTTTAAATTAAAACTCATAATTTATTATGATAATTTTTTAGTTATAACATTCAAATCTCTTGACAGACATTACTGGTTGCCACACAAGGGGTTGAAGGTACTGTTCAAGGAGTCGAAGGAGCGGTTGAAGGCGAAGGTGAAGGAGTCACATATGTCACGAGAGAGGACGGACAGGTATATATCCTTATGTTCCAAACATAACATGCAACAAACAACTTTTCTAAATGTAAACATTTATATAGAAATAATTTTTATTTACATGTTACAATAACTATAAAATAGCCATAGCGTTTATTCGAACAAAGGTTTAATAACAACAAATACTATAATAATTTTAAAAACGAAATACATTTAATTAATATTATTTAAAATACTCTAAATCTTTGTAAGAGTAAACATGTCACAAAGTGTGTAGTACTTTGTTACTTGTCACTATAGTGCACGCTCAATGTACGAGGGGCGTTCAATGTATTCTCGGTATAGGTATGAAGGAAAAGGCGGAAAATTCTGAATAAATTTTATTTTTCAATATACTCTCCTAACATCTCAATACATTTATTTGTTCTTGAAAGTAACTTTTCAATATCCTCTGAAAAATATTTTTCTTCATGGTTCGTTTATTGCTCCCTATAACTTTTCATCGTCCGAAAAATGCTTTCCACGAAGGTCTTTTTTAAGATTAGGGAATAGATAATAATCACTAGGGGCCAGGTCCGGACTGTAGGGTGGATGATTGATTTTTTCAAACCCATACTCCCGCACAGCTGCCTGGGCAAGGCGCGCCTTGTGAATCGGCGCGTTGTCGTGAAGCATCAACACACCTGCGGTTAATTTTCCACGTTTTTTTTCTTTAATTGCCTCCTTTAAATCACGCAGGGTGGTTGCGTATCATGCAGCAGTAATACTTTGACCTTTTTTTGTGTACTCGATTAGCAAGATTCCCTTAGAATCCCAAAACACCGTGGCCATGAGCTTTCCTGCGGACGGAGTGACTTTGAACTTCTTCGGCGGGTCTGATCCTTTTTTGTGCCACTGCATAGACTCTTGCTTACTCTCAGAGTCATAGTGATGAACCCACGTTTCATCACCAGTAACAATCCGATCGAAAATACCTTGCGGATTTTCACCACAGAGGTCCAAAAACTTCTTACAACAGTCAACTCGCACTTGTTTTTATAGCGCGGTGAGCATTCGCGGCACCCATCTTGCATCACCTTTGACAAATTCAGGCACTCATGAAGGATTGTGTGAATGGTACCCACGGATAGCTTAGTTATTTCTGCTAATATTTTCACTCTTACACGGGCATCTTCAAGTACAAGTTTTTCGACTAATTTGACGTTTTCTTCAGTAGCGGCACAAATTGGCCCACCAGCGCGGGGGTCGTCTTCAATGCTCTCTCTACCCCGTTTGAATTCACTTGACCACTTCTGAATTGTAGATAATGATGGCGCAGAATCTTGGTAAACAGCCACCATTTCTTCATGGATAATTTTTTGAGTTTTTCCTTGTTTTGTAAGGAATTTTATCACTGCGCGATGCTCGATTTTTTTCATCATTGTCGAATCAGTCATGATAGTTTTCTTTTCACAATGATATCTTGAATACTAATGGTGGTAATTAAATGAAATTTCGTATTTATACCCTCAAAGAGTGTCATTAACTAATGAGATAATTAAATTACCCTTATCATTAGTATATCATCTCGATACCGAGAATACATTGAACGCCCCTCGTAATTAGAATAATAAATATTTATTTTAAAAACTACAATATTTTTAATATACCTATGTCCTTCATATTAATTGTTTGAATACCATAATTGCAGGACGTACTAACAATCGACCCGGCACAGCTCGCGCAGCTCATGCCGGGCGGCGAGGCGGGCGCGCTGCAGCAGGTGGCGGTGCAGGTGGAGGGCGAGCCCGGCGAGGACGCCACGCAAGTTATAGCTCAGCTCGTGCAGGCTGACTTACCTTCGCCAGGTAAACAAATAATATATTCAATAATAAAATCTTACCCTTTGCTAACTTTGTTTATATGCGAGATAAAGATATTTTTTCCATATATATTTTGTGAATTTACTCAAATTATGTATATATGTTTAGGTGGGACTAGACGCGTAGTACTTCTTCTACCAGATGGCAGTCTCACAATGACGGAACTTGACAAAGAGCAATATGAATCAATCACAGAGACCAGTAAAGCACAAGAATGATCCAGTGAAGATCACGTTTCGTGACATTATGCCCCAAAAGAACTGAAGTTTTTTCAAGTGCTCTAAAATTCTTAATTTTAATTATCACTAAAATGCACTATAATGCCATGTGGTAAAATCTTTCAAATTACCCATGTGTTTTATTAAGTTCAGTTTTAATGATATTATTTCAAATATTATAAGATGCAAAAAGTATATTCAATTTAAGAATTTATTTTAATAATAAAATGTACGTTTTTCTTTTATATGATCTACACGTAGGTTCAAAAACTTGAAAGAAGTAGCAGCTTAGATAAAATTTTTCGTTAATATTTCTTTTAAATATTCAGCTAAATAAAATTATAGGAATATTTTTAAGAATGTAAATAATAGTTAATTTCTTAGAATTAGACAAGTTCACTAGTTTATAAGGTTGCCTTTCTTTAAACATTACAGATATAATGTGATTGTAACACAGAATTCTGATTAAAATGTTAAAATAAAAAACAACGATGATGCTACTGGTTTTGCGTTGAAAGTAAATGTAATAATTTAATATTTACGAAATGTATTTAAACATATTAACACAAGCAAAAATATACAGTGTTTTGTCTTTTGAAACTTAAAGATGTTTGGTGTATATAACGCAAATAATGTGACTAAAATAGTAGAAATTACTAATTATGTCATGGAGTGACTATTTAGTATACAAAATGTAAAGTTGCAGGCATTGCTGGTGTAATTTATATTTCATTGGTAACCAGGTGGTGGGTGATCTATTTAAAAGAAAGCCATTAATTTCTAAAGAAGTTCTAAATATTTGAGTCTGGCCTAAAGAAAAGAATTTATGGATTGATTTAATTGAAGGGAATAATGTAACCCTTTTTTATTTTGGTAATTTAAAAAAAGCCTAAGAGGAAGAAGTGAGTACTGTATATCAACGTAAATTACGAATTAGTTAAAGATAGATAGATATATTATTAAAGACAAGTTTAAATAAAAGATATAGAGATTTGTTACATTTTTTTAATTCAACTATTTATTGTTTCAAAATGATCATCCTCATACAATGTGATAAATTGTCTTTAATCTACAGTCACGTGAAAAGTGTTAGCTAATTTATTTTAAACGAAAACAGCATTTTAACATTTATGACAATTTATTTTTCTTACTGAAATTGGTGTATTTTTCTCTTCCTAAAAATGTCAATGTATCACATTGTGGCAAAATTTCATATATATATTGACTTATGACTATATTATAATGTGACTATATTATTAAATTTTATAATATCGATAGTATAAAACAATACGTAAATATATTTTTGGAATTAATACACATCTCAGTAAATATGTTCCATTTCTGTACCATTGTATGTTAAAGTTGTATTACTAATATGACTTGTTATTGTAAATATCGAACACACATTAGACATGTTCATTTATCATTGTATATAATCATTACTTCTCTTGACAACCAACACTAACAGCATAGCATTCTTAACTTCCCTATGAGTTATTTTACTATGCCTAATTTATAATTTAAACCTTATTTTATAAGAGTGATTTTATTAAAATTAATTTACAATAAACAGTTTATTATATTATTTATATGTTTATTTGATTTATGTCATAGTATTAGTTCACAATTATATTTAGTGACCACCGCGGAGGCTGAGATCTTGACATTCAATGAATACTTATGAGACAAAGGTTCAAGAGGCCTTATGAACCAAGCTGTGGTAGTGTAATAGGAAAGTGCTTGAAGGTGGTTAGGCAGCAGTGTTGTTGTACGTTTCTCTCGTTATCTCAATACAGACTTCAAGGTACACTGACGAGGCACACATTCAAAGGTCTTAAGGTCTTTGACTTTCGTCCAAAGAGACCATGGTAGTCATGGTCGTGGATGCAGAAGTCTTTTTTTCCTGTATCCTTCCCAAAAAAGTTTTGAGAGCTAAAATAGAGGCCCTATTGCTTGATCTTGGCTGAAATTCATATTGACTCTCAAACGCGTTAAAAGAGTTTCACAATATGACTTGCATGATCTTAATGCCTCAATAACTACCGTAATTTTGCATACTACCTCTTTTCTTCTAAATAGACAACAAAACGGCGCCGCGACTGACTTGGCCTCGTTACAATATTCAAAATACGGTGTGCTAAAGTAAATTTTCTGATTTATAAATTATAAAAAATTTCGTTCAAAAAATACCAAACAATCTCGAAAATTACATTCGATTTTCATTTTTATGGGCTCTGCTGCGGACAACATCAATGTTACGCGATAATCTCTTATCTAGCTATTTTAATCATAATTTTAGATAGACAAAACATCGTAGAATCATTTATAAGATGATAACATTTAATTTCAATTACTATTAATTAAACAAGCGTCACATTACATAAAGCGATGATTTGTTATATGAGGGGGACAGCGCGTACGCAGTCCCCACTACCAAAAATTACGCGTCCGAGTTATCCGCATTAGGGATAATCGCAGAGGTCAACCCAACCGCAGTGCAATGGAAGGGCCTCGCTCTGGGGGAACCGCCTACATGATCACGGTATCCCCTACGCCAGGTAAGTATGCTGTGGGTTTCGTCCATAGAGAGGGTCATGTTTTGTAAGATAATTTTACCAGCGCGATTCAGAAACTGCGATAAATAGTACAACGCCATCTATTAGCACATTTTATAGTAAATGCCTTCAACTAAAATGTGGTATTTGTCAATGTCAAAAATAAAGGAATTTGGTGACATGATAAAAATATTCAGTAATTCAAAGACTAATTATTTCTATTTGTGTTATAATTATGTACTATATTAGTACATGACATCTTGTATATTGAGAAAATTTTCACAAAATTTTTATTTTATTTTTAATAATTTTTCATTTCATTAACAAATAAGTAGTAAATGAATAGTGTAAACATTTCATTTTGGTCGATGTTTAATTTTAAAAAGTTATATTAATAGAAATCAAATGTTTATTTACATCAAATATGAAGTATGATCATAGTACTAATGTAATATTTGTTTTCGGTTGCATCGCAAACCTACTTAAAAAGAGTTAATTATATTACCGTGTCCTTCTCGTTACGTTTTGAAATTTATTATAACTATGACAATTTGTGGCAAAATTTTAGCTTCATATCATTTTTATCCTTAGCTTAACTATTGATTTGTCAATAAAAACAGTATTTAAATTTAAGTTAAAATCATTCATAAAATAATTTATATTTGACAAAAATAACACCAATGACAGGAGCCTTCCTTTCGGTACTCTGTCACTTAAAGGGCCGTTACAATGTTTTACTCTACGTTTTCACATATTGACATGGTAATTGGTAGTTCCTTGTGTTCATTTGTATACTACTTTACATACAGTACAATATATAAAAAATTGAAACAAAAAAGTAAAAGTAATAAGTTTTGTACGTTTTTTTTGCAGTTACAAACTTATGCTTAGCTAGTTGAGAAGACAGAATATTGTGTTTTCTTTTGATTGGATAAATATGTATAAGTCTGAGAATATTAACATAAGCTAAATATCAGATATTTCAAGTGAAGAAAAATATTTTTTTGATATAAAATAATAAAGTAATGTATTACATTACAAGCCACTTAAAGCCTAAATATGTCAGACACTAAAGTTGCATGTGAATTTTATTTTGAGGATGTTTTACAAAACCGTAAAATATTGTTCAATAAAACCTTATTTTCGGCTGTAAATGGAAGAGTTTTATATATTCTGCCAGAAGAATTACATGAACTGCCACAGTTGTCTCAAGACGTCAATCAAATTGACATGCATTATATTAAAATGATCACATTTGTGTATGCACCTTCTTTAAAATCCCTCTTAGAAAGTCTTGTAACCCTACCACATTGGCAACATATTCCATCTACAATAATTCTTGACAGCCTAAGTGATTATTGCAACAAAGATAATATTTCAAATGCATGTGGAATTATTGCCTTTTTGATTGATACTATCAAAAGTTGTGGTAAAATTTTAAAATGTCCATGCCATATATATGTTTCTGTACCAAAAGAATTGTTAGGTGAAGATTTTTGCATGTTTTTGAGTGATGTATATGGATATTGTGATAAAATAAATTAATTATACAACAACACCTTTAATTTAAAATGTCTTAAAGTTTATAAATAGAAGTCCTTATTTACAAGAGAATACAGAGAATACTTGAATATACATCAATTTGATTTTAACAGAACTCTTATCAATATATTTTTTTCATTGAAAAATATAGTAGGGTTGTCAGCAAATGCCAACTATATTACAGTATCACTCAGCTTAAATCTTAAATATGTTGGACAGTTTTAAATAAAATTATAAATTTAACATGTTATTTTCGTTTCCTTATTGACTGTTTACTTCAGAATTAAATAAATTATTTACAAATAACTTCAAATAATGTATTTATACAATTGTATCATATAATATATTTATAAACTGATAACTTTGTGGAAAAGAGTTTAAATGGGTTTATCTGAATTTTAATACAATATAGAGCAAGAAAAATACAAAAATTGAAAACAAGAATAAGTAGAAAATGTAATAATTGTGATTTCCTTTGCCTAATCTAAGAACTCTTCCCATTGTTTTTCCAAGAAAACCTGAACTCCTATCAACATCGTCGTCTAATCCTCTTAGTATCTGATCTTGTAGGCGCACTTCATTTCCAATTTCAATTGACATATGTTTTAATGTGCTAATTTTTCCACTTAGCTCCTGAGCCATCCTTTCATTTTCATGTTCAAGCACGTCGTCTGTAGGTGCCCTTGGTATGGGCTGATACTGATAGCCCTCACGAGCTCTTCTCATGTTGGTAATACTTCGTCCCGCCGTCTTGACACGTAATTAAATTGATAATATATATAATTTGCTTATAATCGTGAAAATATTAAATATTTAAATTTATGCTTATGTTATTTACTGTGCACGTATTATCAAGTTTTAAGCTTTTTTTTTAATAATGTAACTTGTTTGAAGTAGAAACAAACACATCAGCAGTTAGCTCCTAGTAACTGTCACAAAATTGTCAATTATGACATTAGTATTATTGACGATTCATTTTAAACCGTAAACTATAGAGAAGAAAGAGTGTTGCCGTTATAAATAAAATTCTTAATTTTTTTTTCTATAGTTGTAATGGAACAGGCGTTTGTCTCCCATCTCACCTGATGGAAAGTGTAGATGAAGACGAAGGTAGTACACGCCCATCCAGTAAAAACCTGTTCACTCTACTCTTAAAGGCTCCAGGGTTAAACTTATCAGGAAAAATAGACGCAGGCAGGTAGTTCCAAATCTTGGCGACTCTCACCAAAAACGAGCTGCTAAAACGTTTAGTTCGACATTCGGGTATGTCAACCATGTAAGGATGAAACTTTTGCCTACGCCTAGTTGTCCGATAAAGGAATGGATAAGGCTTAATCAGTTCGAAAAGAGCTTTCGAGCACTCTCCGAAGTGCATCCTATAGAAAACCGATAAGCTGGCAACTTGACGACGATGCTCAAGGGTGTGTAGACTGCTATTTGAGAGCTTTTCATTATTAATTAATCGACGGGCTCTTCGGTCAACTGAGTCTAAAGCCTCCAGATGATATTTGGCTGCACCATACAAGAGGTGACTGCAGTACTCCATGCAAGATCGAATTTGAGCAGTGTAAAGATTAAGTAGCTGTTCAGAGCTGAAGTACTGCCGAACCTTAGAGAGAATTGATATTTTCTTGGACGCAGATTGTGCCATAAACTCAATTTGATGGCCAAAGTTCAGGTTAGAGCAGATGATAATACCTAGAAGCCCTAGATGGTCAGCAATCGGTAAGGATACACTTTCGAACGTGGGTGTTAAGTCGAAGCTACTTTTTTTCGCGGAGAAAAGACATACCTTTGTTTTGGAGGGATTAAACTTAACAAGATTAGCGTCACCCCAATCGGACACCCACTGCAAAGTAACGTTTACCCGTTCAATCATGGACTCTCTTAAGGACCGTATTTCCACTGGACTAGCTCGCGAGTTCAAATATTCTCTTTTTGCAGACTAATTGTCATCAACATTGTTTTGACAGGTCAAAACTAAGCTAGTTAAAAGATGTAGTTCACTTCACACAATATTAACAACAGTATTTTCCTCGGTGGAATACTTAGTTAAGAAATTGGTAGAATATACGAGTATTAAGTGAATACTGCTCGCACTTCACCTATGATTATTGTAATATTTTACTATATTCTTTTTTCTCTAGAATCCGAGTATACTTAAGATGTAGGTATAATATGATTATATATAGCTTCTATAATAGTAATTCTTATAAAATTGTGGTACTACGTTGATAATCTTCACGTATGTAGTATACGCAGCAACTGTTGCTAAGCTTTCCTTGCGCATCCCGTTTGCATTATGCGTTTTTATGTCGTGGCATATTCGTCATTCGTGTTCTTTCTCATCTCTCTTCATCTCAAATTAAAAGGAACAAGTCATTACTCTTGTAATATTAAAAGAATTAATTGTATTTAATGAATCTCACCAATGACACACAAAAAGATGTTTCAAAAAAATTATTTTATATTTTATTAATATTATAATACAACTATGTACAGTTTTAACTAAGGCAATTGACACCTGTCTTAAATAATTACATACTATACAGTCTGAACAATAAGCACATAGACTTTTCAAGTACAATCACCATAATAGACACACATGATGAAATTTAATATAATTAGCCTTACCATAAATCAAATCTACTTTAAATTAAAAGAAAAAGTGAACATTTTGCAGTTTTAGTACATAATATATAAAAAATAATTGCATTGATTTATGATTCGCATAGATTCATATAAATATATAATGTTTGGATAGAAAACGCATGAACAATAAATACATACTAAATCTTTGGCTGCAAGGCCCTCGGTAGTTTAACTAATCCTACTAGGAATGATGTAAGGGCCGCCCACTTTGGGGAGATTCCAGTTCAAAAATATAATAAAGTAATGCGAGAGAACTTGTGCTTGTTAAATTTTGCACTTGTTACTGTTTCATACTATTCTATAGTGCAAATTAAATACAGTGATAATGACTAAACATTCGCTACAAGTACCATCCGGGATCCACATTATATCACTAGGCGGTTCAGTCTTTTAAGCCGCGATACAATATCCCATTGCACGAGTTTCTTATTATTACAACAATTTAGCACTAATTAAACAAAAAGCCGATACAGACATATAGTTTTTAAAGTTATGATAGTATTATACATAAAATTGTAATACATTTTAGATATCCTTATATATTTTGTGTATTCAAATGAAATAGCATCGCGGCATCTACGATGTTTGTAGTTTGGCGATGATTAAATAAGTTTGTTATATACATTATGCATGTGTCGATGAGTTAAGCACGGCTATGTTTCGAGCTCCTAGTACGATATTGTGAACGTCATATATGCACTGGAACATGTAGCAGTAACGCATCCAGGCGCGGGAACTCCAGCGAGCACATTGCGCACTTAAATGGCCCTTCATTTTGGTCCGCTGGGGACGGTGATGTGGGGGAGGGCGGTGAAGGGGAGAAATTAGTGGGTGGAGCTGACTCTGGGGGCGTCGGGGAGCGTTGGCCAATGGCTCGAAGATCGTCTGCCGGCCGCCTCGGAGGTCTTCGACTTCGGACCTGATATAGTAAAAATTTTGAAGTAATCGATATTTATAATCAATTTGTCCTAGATTAGCTTGACGATATTTCCCGAGCAAGCAGAGAATTTAATTTAAACATCAAGACGTATAGAAGTTAAGTTCGATGCTGTTTAACCAGAGGGTTAATATGAAAATGCAATCATTTCTCTGACGATCGCAATCACGACCTTCATGTTTACAGTAACATGATTTTATCCTGCGCCACAACAATCATAACGATGGCTCCTAAGATTACAATTTCTTTTTACTTTCAGTATTTTTTATCTATATTACTTTAACTGTTTATTTAGCTCAATGAAATTTGCTAGTATTATTTTATTTGGAAAACTTTTTAAATTGTAACCTGTTTAGTCCTCGGTCGCGGTTCCTCAGTGTGTATCATCTTAGGGCGGGGCGGCGGCGGTGGGGGCGCGCGCCGTCTGCGGCGACGCGGGGACAGTGCGCGGGCAGCGGCGGGGGCGGCGCGGGCGCGGCGCTGCGGCGGAGACGCGGGCGGGGAGGCGGACGGCGCGGGGGAGGGGGAGCGCGCTGGCGACGGCGAGGGCGCGTCCCAGTCGCGTCGCGCCGGTGACTCTTCGGATTTTATTTTTCTTCGACGCTTGTACTTTCTTGGTCCGCTCTGTGTTCATGTTTGTTATTAAATTGACTATGAATATAAATTTATTTTAAGCCTTGAAGTAATTTATTAAGCAGCCATTTTTAATCATTTTGTGATTTTGGAAAATGACAGATCATATATTTGTTTTTATTTATATCTATCGTTTTAATGACTATTAACAATAAGGAAGATATGCTTAGTGGGTATTTTTTACTTTTAAATTATTAATATTAGACTTTATTTCATATTCAAGTTAGTAAAAAATATTCTAATACATGTATAAAACTTACCTGAGGTTGTCTTTTCAAGGCTGTGTTTTCATCACAATGCTGTATAAGATGTTGAACTAATTCAGCACTAGAGTGCATCGGTCGTCCACATACTACACAGCAATACTGATATCCACCTGAAATAAATTATGAAAATAGAAATGCTTAGCGCTCAACTAACTAAACTATTAACTATATTATGCAATTATACTACGTTATAATATTAGTTTATCTTTAGTCATGTATTTTAATGTAACAAATGTTGTTCATGTTAATAAAATATTTAAATAAGTAGATTGCGTTGCGATGTTCCGATATTACACGTAATGCCTTGAAAGGCGGAAAACGGGGAATAGAGTGTTCTAACACAAGTTTCTCCGGTTCCCTCTACTTACCCTGCTACGGTATATAGCATGAAGATAAAAGATAGATAGATAAATAAAGCAATAATAACCATTAGCACGTCTGTCGGGCGCGGAGTGATGCGAGCGCACGTGCTCTCGCAGCACCACACGCTGGTTGAACGCGCGCGGGCACACGGCGCAGGCGTACGGCTTTTCACCTATAAAATAGTTCATTATTATATATAAGTAATATTATAATTATATATGAATAAGTATAAATTATTTATTACAATATGTGAATAAGTGCAAGAAACTTGAGGCCATCGTGGCGTCAATATAAGTATTGTCATACGAAAAAAAATTAATATTTATTAAATTTAACTAACATTGATTTCCATATTTAGCCATATAAAAAGCCAATTAGTTAACACTAAATTATCTACTAATCACATTAGATAGTTCCAATTGAATTTGATATTTTAAAGACATTCATGTTATCTCATTATTACTCTAAAATAAGCAAACGTTGAACAATAAAACACACCCGTATGTATTCTCTCGTGTTTGCGCAACGTGCCGCCGTCCGCGAACGCCTTCCAGCAGAAGCGGCAGGCGTAGGGGCGCTCCCCGGTGTGGATACGTATGTGGATCTGTTGAGAACTGCGCGAGCCGAATACTTTGCCTGTAATAAATTATTAGTTTATCTACTTAAGAACTAGTGGATACCTGCAATTTTGTTACTTTGCAATATAAGATGTTCTAGATGTTTGAAATTGTATATATATATGCAAATATAGAATAGAAAACGTTCATCAAATCTACGTGTAGTATTTCATATTGCAGTACATGATGGTGCTTTATGACAAGTTCCAGAGCTTAGATTGTAATAATATATATCTTAAAGAAAAATTCTTATGCCGCTCAATAAGTTTTACTTAAGTAACTATCTGATTTCTTGTTGTATAAATATTCTATTATGATTCCACATGACTCTCTATTTTTATATGTCATAGGAAAGCGCTTTTGCTTTTAAACCATTCTTTGGCTATCCTATCCTATACTGTGATGTTGTATCACAGTAGTACTTTCAAGACAAGCTAAATGTGCCTCTAGTAGTTTTGGTTGTAAGCAATTTAGTATTAAGATAAAGGCATACGTTAGAGCAGTTTAGCAGTGGGTGCCCCATTGCCTTGTCTTGGGCACGTCATCTATGTCTTCTCAACACGATTATGTAGCTCTTGGCTGTAGTTTAATTTACATTACGTTCATCATAACAACGGTCACGCTAGTCAGTCCTTGAAGTTCTTGAATTATCAGTTTAGCTTAGCAGGAGTTTATTTCTCTTTCTGTAGAAACGTGCGGTAATGGTATTTTTTTTTGTAACAAAGATGTGTTTTGTTATCGCCTTAATGTATTTTAAGAAGGCGAAGGTTTTAACTATTTTCGAGAATAAATCCCAGAATGTAGATAATATAGAGGTTAGTGACGTCCATGGAACTTCCGCGAAGTTCACAATAGGTTCAATAGATGCCTGATTCTTTTCGTACTCTGTTAACCACTATTTAAGTTTTAGTGTGCATCTTAGAATCCCTATAAGTTCCAAAAGTTTCCTAAGTCTTAGGTACCTGTTCTCATACACTATAAAGCTGAGCAAAACCATTTTTGAGCGTTTTGTGTAGTTTCAGTAAGTCTGTGATTTCCTCTCTCATGAACATACGATCTCGCACAATTTATTGAGCAGTTATTGAGTATTTCTTGCAAATGGCGTTTGTTTATGCCATTCGAGCATTGATGAGGGACGCCATCGGCAATAGGCTATCCGTCCAGACCAGGCGAAATCGGAATTTGAGAAATTTTTGATACTTTCATCTATAAAAAGCAGCACCTAGTCTTTCATCCAAGCATGGTTGTTTGTACATGTTGAAGAAATTGGATAGTAGTGACCAGATTTATTTATTACATATATTATTTATTGTGTATGTGTGGGTGAGTGCGCACATGTATTAGGGGTCAACTTATATTAACTTTACTCAGCAACGTAGCATTACTTACCGCACTCTCGACATGGAAACTGCCGCGAATTGCTTGATGAAGTATTGTTTTTTCCCCTACCCATCCTTTTAAGCCTGTTAAATAGAATACATTTTTTTTAATTCTTTTAAATCAAAAACAAAAATTTATATTTCTTTTTATAACATAACACACATAGGTAAATTATATAGCTAATCTAATTAAAATTAGCACTTCAGTAAATATTACTCATTTCAATTATATCCAGTCGTCGTGCTTAAATAGATTAAAAGCGTCATGAATACCTAGACGCGCGCGGCCTCTCCGCGTGCCTCTCTGCGTGCGCCAGCAGCTGCAGCGCGTCGGGGCAGCTCTCGCCGCACACGTCGCACGTGTGCTCCTGCTCCCACGTGCTGCTGGTGCTGTCGTGGCGCTTGTAGCTGGGGGCAGTTCGTTGTACGTAGAAACAAGGCAGTTGACGATATTGTTACTCAATTGATTTTTTTAAATTTAAGGTACGGTTGACATTACGCGATTATAAATAAAAAAGGAATATATTTAGGAAAGTCTTTTAAAAAGAGGGTAACGTTAGATGATAATTGCTATAAAAGCGATGGATTATGCAGCGGCCCGTACTGCAAGTTGTAGCACAACATATCCCCTTCCTTTTTATTAGTGTAGATAAATATATAAATCATATATATCAACACAAAAAATAACTAGGCTTAAACTATTTTTCTGAGTAGCATTACAATACATCAGTATTTATTTTATACCACTTCACTAATACTAACAATATCCACATAAATAAATATAATGTAAGGGACATTCCACTTTCAACGATAGATCATGTATAATATTGAAAATTTTTGAGGTTTAAATTACAATCAAATAAGAAAAAAAAAATTAATTATAACATGGTGATGATAACGATATTAAAAACTATTGAAGACGAAAGAAATTATATATGTAAATATAAAAATGTAACAGAACATATTCCCCTGCTAGTACACACCTGTGCGCAGCGGCGACGTGCCGCCGCAGCAGGTCGGCTCTCTGGAAGGCGACGCCGCAGTCCCCGCAGAACAGCTCGGGGCCGCGCACGTCGGCGCGCTCCGCACGCTCGCGGCCGCGCGCCCCCGCACGCGGCTCCGCGTCGCCGTCGCCTGCCTCGCTGCCGCTGTGTGCGGCCGGCGACAGCCGGTAGTCCATGTCATCGCCTTTTCAATAACAGAGAAGAAACGGTTTAGTTTTCTATGAATTCATCATGCGGGTACCGGACCCCCATCGTGTTGTAGCAAGAAGAACTTCGATTAGCTCTTGGAACTTGCGACTCAAGTGTACATTTAAAGGGCCCCTTAAAGTGCATCAATGCTCATTTTCACTGTTGGCTTTTATTTGCGGTGAATACTCACTAAAACTCTTATTGAAACGATTAATATGATTTAATACAGCCTGTAGCTTAATATTACTAACGAATAACATATTTTATATGGAACACTATCAAAATCTCATTAAGTGTAGACAAATTTACTATAATTGGAGTTCCTTGTTTGAAATTAAAAAAAATATGAAACCAGATTATAATTGTACTATTAACTTCATTATATCTTAGGACTGGGTAAATCATACCAGAGTTACAGTCGTCATAGCTGGGCTCTCGCTTGGGCGCGGGCGCAGGCGCGCGCACGTGCGGGTGGCGCGCGGCGGCGTGCGCGCGCAGCCCCTCGCGCGACCAGCACAGCTCGCCGCACTCGCCGCACTCCACCGGGGAGTCGCCGCCGTGCACCTGTGTGTTTTCGAAATGTGAGTTTTCGAATTTAACTTTAACTTCACCCATAGAACGTAATCGATATAAAATACATATGTTACATATTTATATAGAGAATATGAGTTATTTTACAGCTTTAAAATATTTTTAAAAACAACATAGTTTGGTATATTGTTTACATTAGATTGTTAATATACCCTAGAATGTGACTGAAGCGCCTTCTCTCTCGCAAAGCCAACCCCGCAATGTCGGCATACAAAGGGGCGCGAGGGGTCGGCGGGGGGCGGCGGCGATGGCGGCGAGGGCGGCAACGGGGAAGGCGACAGCGACGGCGAAGGCGGCGAGGGCGGAGATGGGGGCGGCTTGGGCGGCGTGCGCGCCTTTCGTGACCACTGCTGCGTGCGTGCTGACGTCATGTTCTCCCATACACCATTCTAAGAATTTTTATTACAAGCATTAATATTCGTAATGAATTTATTTAAACATTAATTTATTTGAGTATTGGTAGTATTGAATACTTACCTCAGCAGGTTCAGGATTCTTTTTCCGTCTACCCCGCTTTTTCTTTATTTTTACTATTGGACTATGTGCTCGTTCATCTTCTGCAAATTAAAAGAAAATATAACGACTTTTAGCTCAACTAAAACGCAATCTAAAAAAATGGGTTCGAAATCTCTATGGAGACTAAACATTGTTAAATGACATTCAGTATATACATTAGTATCAAAAAATATTTCTATTAAACATATAAGGGGCCTTTTAATATAACAACATGAAAAACTACAACTAACCCTGTTGATAATCCACCGGATCCGGGTCAGGCACGTACGCGTGCACCTTCAAGTGCGCCATCAGATCGCACTTGCGCACATACCGCACGCCGCACAAGTTGCACGCGTGCGGGCGGTCGTTCTGGTGCGCCACCATGTGGTTCATCAGCGCCGCCTTTTTGCGAAACCGACGGGAGCAGAAGTCGCAGGGCCATGGTCGCATCGCTGTGTACTCATCCTTGTATAAATATTATGTTTTAAATAAATCCTTTTTTAGTAAATCGTTGGTACTTTTGATAAGACCGGAATAAAACTTGTCTGTCTTTATGTTTTTTTATCTGTCAAGCTTTCTTAAGATCAAAAATAAAATAATTATATAGTTTTAGCTAGAAGAGAATGTTTACATAAGTAAATTTCTAAATTCTATGAAATGCTTAAATGTTTTAATTGAATTAATAAAAGGTTACTGTCTTACTTGATCAGTTGGTAAAGGAACATCAATATCATTTTCTTCTTTAATATCTTGAATAGGATTTACTAAGTGTTCCATAGGCACTTCCACTCTAAAAGGAAAACTGCATGCAATCACTTATTATAAAAAACATATTTTATACTTTCAAAAAAAATATTCTCCAATATAAATAATTAAACCACCATTGAGATGCTAGTTGCACAAACAATAATAATTTGTTAATCATAAGTGAATTGTACCTTTCCTGTCCACCAGAGATGACCCAGTCATCAGTTACAACTTCTTCTGTTACACATTCAACATTGGGATCTTCTGCTAACTCAGCACTCTCTGTATAACTGACTACATCTTGCGATAAGTAAACCAGATTCTCTGCAGCTATTTGGTCAGTATCGGCTATTATTCCTTCTGTTGTCTGTGTTACAAAAGTGATAAAATGTATTATAATTTGAATTATAAGACTTAGCAAATATTATCACTGTAATCAAACAGCATTTGACTTAAGAAAAAAAGCATCAAAACCATTCAACCATTATATCAAAAGTGGACAAGATTTTGTTCAAATTAATATTTTTTACTTTGGAAATCAACATTTTCAGCTTTAATTGTTCATTAATCTAATCATTTATATATTGTATATAATTAGATTATTTGAAGATATTTTTTATATATTTTATTTTAAAAAAATATTACATAATGCAGTATTAAAATTTTCACTCACAATACTTTCATATTCAACATTGTGAACATTTTCAAGGTCACATATGACTTCTTCACTTGCCACTATTGTTGGCTGAAAAATAATAAACTAAATATTATGTAAATTCTTCATTAAAAAAGAGTGAGGAAATAAGGCAAAACATTGTAGAATTATTGTTCATGAGCGTAATTTAATACCAATTTGATGCTATAGTATATGTATATACTTTTAACTTTTCTAACAAAGGAAAAGGACATTTTCAAAAGAGTTTACTGTGAATATTAAAGTTTTAAATAAGCATAGTACACATAATATACCAAATTTTAAATCTTGTACTAACTAACCTTTACATCTTCCCATTGAAGATGAAATTCTTCACTTTCCATCTTAACAGATATTAGTTAATTTCATAAAAGAATTATTTCCATTGTAAACTATCAATAGATCCAACCCACAAAATGTAAGGTGAGTTATAATCGTCAATTTCAACTTTTATTTAGTGACATTTTAACATAATGATTTTAATGTCATTAACTGTTTTAAGAATATCATCAAAAAATATATTAAATACTCAGTTTGTTTAATTTATTGTCTTCAATTTAAAATAAAATACAATTTGTTTGTTATAATCATTATAGAAATAACGTATTCATGAAATAGACGTTCTATCCCTGTCAACAATTTTATAATACATCTATCATCTGGAATCAAAACATCAACATAACCTTATCAAGTAAATTTAGTAAACTTTGCTTAGTAAATACTTAGTGATAGTTCGATCACGTCTCTACATAAAAGGAAAATTTAAAAGATATTCTACGGCAATAAAGCAAAGCTTGGACAAAAATGGTGTCAAGTTTTCAGATATTACGATTTGAATACTGAATAGGTTATACTTGTCAAACATAAAGGTTAAGCTATATATACAAACTAGGACTTTATTGAAAATTTATCAATGGATTATAGAAATATACATTTTCTGTTGAAATTCATATTCGTCATTCTGGAAAGTGCAGATACTCTATATATCTATACGTTTACATGACGCAATCAGTGAACTTATCAATAGTTAATATGGACGAGAACACAATATAACCAAAACTGTAATAAAAATAATAATTTTAATCACTGTAAAAGGTATTTAAGTAACAATATATTTTGTGAATAAACAATCACTATGATTTTAAACGTGATAATTGGTTATAAAGCAAATGGCTATCTTGAACTTTTCTTCCGTTTCCAAAATTTCAACCATTTACCACAGATATTTAAATATTTCTATAACTTAGACCAGATTATACAAATATAAAAAAGAGTAATAAATATTGTGTACGAAGAATGTGAAACTCTGAATTTATTTAAGTACACTGATCAATACATTTTATTATTTTAATCATTTTTATACTCAGGTAATTTATTAAGTCCAAGAAAAAATATCATCAAATCGTTAATGATACAATTAGTTTTAAAATAAAATTATAACGTAATTATGAAGTTTATATTAATTAGATATTAAGCAACGTAAAAGTGATGTTAACGAGTAAAATAGAATGAGTTAAGACTTAGTATTATGAATTTGTTTCAATGGTTTTTTAATTTCATTGTATGTACGATTTAGTTGTCAAAGTCATACGTGTACTGTGCTTTTACCAAAACTTTTTATTTGTCAAAAACAAAATTTAATTGAACCAATATAAAAAATATTATTTTTTAAGAATTCCTTTTCTTTAATAAATTTTGATTGCTGATAACGTTTATAATGGTATAACTTGTTATAGTATAAGATATTGCGTATGTATAGTAAAATAAAGTATTGTAAAAAACACTAGCACATCATAACAGCAATGGCTCAAGAACTCAAAGATCTTTGTCAACTCTTATTTCCAGATAGTAATACAGGTATGTATGTTCTATTATTTATGTAGACTTATTTGAAATTATAAACAAAATCTAGTGATAAAGATAAATGTCATTAAATGTATATATATATATATATATATATATATATATATATATATATATATATATATATATATATATATATATATATATATATATATATATATATATATATATATATATATATATATATATATATATATATATATATATATATATATATATATATATATATATATATATATATATATATATATATATATATATATATATATATATATATATATATATATATATATATATATATATATATATATATATATATATATTTTAACGTTTTTAAAAGCTTATAGTTTTATATAGTTATATGCTTATTTTATATCGTAATATTGCATACTTCAAACACAACAATCATGTGATATTGAAGCATTAATTAATGTGTGTTAGTACACATTAATTAATTCATCAGTTCTAAATCAATAAACATATATATAATACTTTAGTATTCATTATGTTTGTAAATCTTTAACTAGGATTTTGTACATTAAATTGATAATATTTTTTTTGGTTTCAGAAAACGCTGAATATTTTAGTGATGTAACAGATTATATCAAAAAATTAGGTGGCCAAAGTTGGGAACAAGTCCAAAAAGAACCAGACAGACTAAATGAAGAAATGAAGCATCTAACAGAACAGACTCAAGACTTAGCATTTACAAATTATAAAAGTTTTGTTGAAACTGCTGATATTTCAAGAGCTATCATGAAAGATTTAGAGAAATCTAAAGATTCTCTAGCAAGAGTTCTGGATACCATACCAGAATTTGTTGAAGAGTGTGAAAATTTTTCACAAGTATCTGGAAATATTATCCAAGAAAAACGGTTATTATAATTTATACTATTTGGTTATGTAAAGACCAAGTGTTAATGCAAATTTCAAAGGAAACCTCTTAATTATTTACTTGTGTTGGAAGTTCCAAGTACTTTAAGCTCCTTTATAATTAAATTATTTGTGGGTTTGATTCCCACTGGGGAGGATGGATTTATTCATTTCAATTTTTTTTTATTCCCTTTTGAGTTTCACCATTCAATGTGCGATGAAAGGCAAAACAGGGAATAGGTTATCATAACAGTAGGTTCTCATAGTACCAGCAGTTGCCTACCCTGCTGTGTGTGGCATAAAGCATGAAATTAAAAAAAATCTTACTAATATTCTTTTTTATTTAATTTTAGGAGATACAGTAGCATAAAAAATCAGAGTGATAAATTGTTAGAACTACTAGAGCTACCTTCATTGATGCGGGAAGCTTTGAATGCTGAAGATTATGAAAGTGCATTAGATATTTTTGCATTTATCCGTAATCTGTGTAAGAGATACTCAGAAATACCAGTAGTGCAGGTATTTATTGTTACAATATTACATTTAAATGTTAGAAACATCATTTCAAATGTTTTGAAATTAGATGACAATGTTATTTTAAGTGTTACCTATACTATTCTTATTAAATTTATTTCTCTGTAATCTGTCCCAATAACCAAATTAAATATATTTTTAGTACAAATCACAATGTAGTAAGCAGACAATGTCAATATCATCCATATATTTTTTTATGAATATGGCAACATATAAGTAATGTATTCAAAATATAATCTAAGATATATATCACATATGCATGAAAATCTTTTTCCTTTTTTTTTATTTTAGAGTACTACAACAGAAATTATGACACTATGGTTTGAAACATTATATTATCTTTTTAATCAGCTCCATTATGATTTACCATTGCCACAATGTTTACAGGTAAATAATAAATTAACATAAATTATAATATTTGTTTATTAAGACAATATATAAATCCTACAAATTTGTGTTAGATTTTAGGGTATTTACGCAGAGCCAATACTGTATACAAATCAACTGAAGATGATCCAAATAAATTGCAAGCAAGTGGCATAAAGACAAATAACAGTAACTCTGATGGCTTACATTTACATTTCCTTAAAGCAAGAAATGCATGGTTTGAAAAAGCATTGGAAGATGCTCATACTACAGAGAGTAAGATTTTTTCATACTTTGTTTGAACTAAGCAATTATACATTATTACTATAATAGTAATCAAGCAACTTTTAACCAACATTTATATCAAAAGCTTTTGTCACTTGTTTTGCAATTTTAAAATAAATGTTATAGTATAATTTTATGACATTGTCCACATATTATTTTAAAATTAATTCAATTTTTAAATTATTTACAGCACCTGAGAAGTTATTAAGAAAGATGGTAGAGTTGCATAGAATTCATTTGTTTAATGTCATAACTCAACACAAATCCATATTCTTATCTGATGCTCAAGAATCAAAAGTTAGAGATGATGAGTTAAGTGGTACTAGTGCTTTGTCATGTTGGTTAAAACAAAAGGTATAATATTGTACAATATTTTTACGATGCTTTCAAAATTTTAAATATTTAAATGACATAAAAAACGTTTATGCCAAAAAACAATAAAAACTAACAAGGAGGTAATAAAACTTTCTGAAAAATATAAAATCAATATTTTGTCTATGCTTGAATATGTAAAAATATAGACTACTTTTGTATATAAAATGAATTTGTTAAAACTGATTTGTTTTAATCTTCTGTCTTTACTACAATTTATATAATTTCAGGTTGAAGTTCTTGCAAACATGTTAAATCAAAATCTTTGGAAAGAAGATGAGTCAAATTTTGAATCACTGATGAATCAGTGCATGTATCTTTGCCTTTCGTTTGGAAGAGTTGGTGCTGATTTGAGATGTGTCCTTACACCTCTATTTCGAAATAATATATTGATGCAATTTAATTCTGGAGTAGACAAAGTTGACCATCAATTTGATGGGCAGATGAAATCATATAAAATACCAAGTATTAAAAATGTACAACGCCCAATAAACGAAAATATGGCGTCGGGACCTCCTGAAATCTTGTTGGATTATTATCCATTAGCAGAGTATTGTAATGGTTTGTTAACAGTATTAAATTCACTTAGAGTTACTGCCCCATTAAATATTGTTAAAGATGTATATAGGGGTTTTAAAAAATCTTTTGATAAGGCAGTACTAATTTTGGTAGCGTATTATCATAGGGAACAACAAGCATTCACTGATATAGAAAAGCATAATTTTTTGTCTCTTTGTATATGTTTCACTGAGGATTTAGTACCATATATATCAAAATGTCTGTCCCAGTCATTTCCCCCAACTCAAGTAGCAGAGTTGCTTGGGGTCACATTGACTGTACTGCAAGGGAGTAAAATATTATATTTAGATCAGATTGAAATATGTAAACCATTAAGTAGTATCACTGGTCTTCAAATTAGTTCATTAACACCAGAATAAAATTTACAAAAACATACTATATTTATTAAATATTTTGCAAATGTAAATAAAACAATTTATATAGAATATAAAAAGCTTTTTATTTCTAAACATATTTTATATCTTATAAAATATTATATAAGGCACTTCAGCCTTTTTAACAATAAGAATAATAGAAAGGAATAAGGAATGACTCACTTATATTAAAAAGAAACTAGGTGAACCTAATTTTTTTGACTCTAGATTTACCTTCATCATTTCTAGATACTTCATAGTAATGTGTGACTTTATCGATATTTCCTAAAGAATCTATAAATTCTTTGTCGTGTGTAATTATAATAAACATGAAGTTCCTTTGAGTCATTCTCTCTTGCACTATTTCTCCGAGGGCGGCACACAAGCTTTTTACGTTTTCGTGGTCTAAATTTGTCGTAGGTTCGTCTAAAGCCAAAATGCCAAATCTAAAAATATTTACACGAATTAAATTATTATATTGTTCCCATATTATTTCCAAAAAAACTTGCCTATAAAATGCAGGATGAAATACATTGCAAGAAATCTATTGAATTTTTATAGTGTAGCTTATTTATTAAGGGAATCCTTTATTTTTATGTTTTATTCGGTTACAATTAGTCTATTATAATATTATATGTTATTCAAAAATTTCGTATAACTCAACTTACCTCGAACTAAATGTTTCCGCTAGCGCTAGTCTTATGATGAGACAAGCTAATACCTTCTGCCCGGCGCTACATCGCCCTCTCATATCAATCTCTACTCCATTTTTACATTGAACAACCCTTAAAATAATACATTATCTATAATTTTATTACATTTTTGACATACATTTACAAAATCTTTTTTGGACATGTAATTTGAATAATGAAGTTTTGTAAAAAAAATTTACAAACAACATTTTGGGTCATTAAAAGTCTTAAAATTAGTATTAAAAGTCAAAGTACCTGTAATCATATTTTCGTCGTTCGGAATCAACAGTCATACTACCTTCAGTCTTAATTTCAATATAATCAATATCGTTTCCTCTATATATTTTCCTCCACATTTCTCTGAAAAAAAAAAAAGAAAACAGTTACAACTTCATTTTAATAATATACATTTATTTAAAATAAATCACATATACTATTAACTTTATTAACTCCAGTAAAAAAAATTTGTACATTTACTGGTATGTACAGCAATAAATTGAATAAGAGGGCCCACTTAAACTGATACTGCGATGATAAAAATATTAAAGACCAACCTTATGATCAGATTTATATTTTCCATTTTCTCTCTATGGAACTCCATTAAACATTTTTCTAAGGCAACAGAATAATCTCTAACATCTTTATCTATGGCTTTAGTGACGTGGAGCTCAAAGAATTTCTGCCGATAAACTGTTTCTACATCTTTGTTCTGAGCTTTCTTAAGTTCCAGTTTATTTTGTTTCAAATTGTCCTAGTCATATTGAATAAAAATCTTTTATTATGTAATTGATCGATAATTAGCTTATTTGAAATCCAATAAAATAAAAAAGTGATCTCACCTTTAATCCCGTAAGATGTCCTTCTGTTTGGGCTTTTTCTCGGAATATTTGGGTTTGCTTAGTAATCAAAGGTTGCTTTTCAGAAATCATATCAATGTTGACTCCTCCCAGCCTCTCATTGATATCAGCTAGATCTTTCTCACAAGATTCTATTTCCTTTAGCGCTTTTCGTAATTTTAAGTTATCTTCTAAATTTCTTTTGTATAGCTAAAATGAGAAGTATTCGAAATAGAATACATTATTGATGAGGTTTACCGTAAAATTTATAACACTAATTAAATACCATAAAAGGCGAAAATAAAATATTAATATTAGTTTTATTAGTTGGTGTGTGTTTGTATGAACACATCTCCTGAACGGATTTTAATAAGCTTGATTGTATAGATGTTAACTTGATTGTATAGATGTTTGGTCAGCTCTGGATCCACGCTATAATTTAATTTGAAGCATGCTTAATGCAGAACCAGAGTAGGCCAGGAGTATTAATGGAAATAATGCTATAATAAAATCAATTGAATGGATATATTAAATATATGACTACAGCCAACACAGGAAGACTTATGGACAATGGATAAGGAAAGAAGACAAGTGTTAATTGATCGACCCAGATTTAGCAGTGGGTGATTAAAGTCAAGATTTCGAGGCGCAGCACGCAATACTCTAAATTCAGGTAGGGCATTTAAGCAAATTAGTTAATGTCTTGTAATTGACACTATGTTCTTTATACTTATAGTATATACAAATATTACCTCTTGCTTTGACAATTCATCTCTTAAGCTATCTATTCTTTTTGTTAACGTATCTCTATCATTCATGATTTGTTTCTGTCTTGATAGTAACTTTTCGTTAGCATCCTTAATTTTGTCCATTTCTCGCTGTAAGTTCCTTTCCTTATGCTGTCTAATGTCCAAATCTATGGCCTTTAATTTCTCATATGCATTTTCTACTTTGACTATTTCGTTCTTTTTGGCATCAATTTCGGTCCTGGAAACATGTGTATTTAAAAAAAACGTAAAATTACCATTGATAACATCTTGAATGAGACAAAAATTCTACGTAAACCAAATGTGTGAGACCGTTAGCAATAGAATTTTTATATTACTATTCAACTCAATAGTTTTTAGATCTATTTTTCATATTGAAATTGACTATTTCTCAATATGTATCTGTATTATATTCTTACATTTAACAAGCGGTACAAAGTTCAAGTAGTATTTATTTTGTCAGTTGAGACATAATATTGTAGGTAAAAAGAACTCGGTGAGAAACTGTCGTAAATATTTATTTTGAGCATCAAATCAGCATACCTATTCTTTTTCACAGCATCACTTTTTGTATGTTCTTTTTCCTTAAGATCTAATTCTAACGGCGCTGTTCCATCTTGTAGCTCTTTTAGTTCCACTAAGTATTTTTCTCTATTTGATTCCATTTGCGTTTTCGCTTCTTGTAAATTGCATAATTCTTGTACCTATACAAAGAAATGACACAATACAAAAATTAATTCACTATTACAGTTCAAAAAATATAATTTACAATCTTAGTATCTGAAATCATAATTAGCATAAAATTAACTTTATTTATGTAGAGAGAAAACGAAAATTTTATCTTATAAATGAAACTTCTGTATTCCAAACAACTGTCACTTACTAGTACTAAAAAGTTAAAATATATATTGTTATAAATCGTTTGATCAACCTATTAACACTCTCGTACAAAAAAAAACAATACTAGCCTTTTTCTGTAGATCCAGCAACTCCTCCTTTAGCTTGTTCTTGGCGTCGGCGGCCTTGTGCAGGCTGCGCGTGTGGTCGGCAAGGCGAGTGCGCGCCGCCCGCACCCGCGCCCGCCCCGCCGCCACGCGCTGCCGCACCTCCGACTGACGACTGCTCGCTTCCTCTAACGTTGTGTCTGATATTAGATCTGCGCATTGCTCTTTTATGGCTTCCAGCTGTAATTTTTAATAGTTTGTTTTATCGTCTTTATATATTTTACTAACAATATATAAGATTAAGAGTTTTTTTAGTTCAATATGCTAATTTAAGTAAAACTGCAACTACTATGGGCAGTAGAATGTGTCAGTATAATTCAACTCAATTATTTGAATTTATGAAGACTATGTATAGGAAAAAAATAAAGAAAAACATCTATAAAGTACAAGTTATTGTTGTAAGTGTAGCAAGTAGAAATTATCTACACTTAAATAGAATGAGACACTATTTGAAAAACAATAAGTTAATATTAATTCTAAATGGTGATTTGCAGTATCATCTGGTAAATATAATATTCTTTACACTTACATTTTTAGTAGTAGCTTTAATTTCGTTAGTGAAGCGATCTATAAGCGGCATGTCGCCTTGCAGGGCCCGTGCTGTTTGCAATTTCTGCTCTGGCTCCATTATAGTCATCGATAATTCCTCCATTGATTCAGTCAGGTTTGATATTTCCTACATGATAAAAAAGAACATAACAAGGATGTAATAAATATTATATATCTTTATTTTAGGGATAAAAATGTATGTAAAGTTAAAAAACTAGGAATTATAAATATGAAAAAAGATATGCAATTTGAAATTTAATAAATATTATTAAAAAAAAACGTTTGACAATGACAATTACCTTGTCAACATCACTTAGGCGTTTCTGAAGTTGTGGTATATCAGTTTCCTTCAAAGTTTTTATAGTTTCATTAAGAGATCTCATGCTTAACAAGTCATCCTTTTTAGCGGAAGCACGCTGTAGCTCTTCTGTCACTTTTTCTAATTTCGCCGGCACGTTTAAGACTTGAGTTGTTAATTGTGATATTAAATCTGTAATCTAAATAATATTTGTCTATTAATAAAATGTGATATATGCAAATTTTATAAGAATACATAGGGCACGTGCCCTGAGCCCCCAATCTTTAGGTACAGATATGTAAGTCAGTCATACTTTTTCAAACTGGGCTTTAAACTTAAGTGTCCAAGTGTCCTCAAAATGTATTAAATGTGTAAAGTTGTGTTGTAGTTAATTGTAAGTTGAATAAAATAAAGAAATAAAGGTAAAAATATGGTAGATATAAATGGTGAATAATAGTAATATTACCTCAGATTCAGTATCGAAGCCCCGATTGCAGAGCGGGCAGCAACTGTTGTCTTTTATTTGTCCCTTGTATTTTGTTATAATAAACATTGACGACTGCAATATGTTTTGCTCTTCCTAAAACAAAAAGTTTCATTTTAATTTTGAGTATTTATCAAATTTTTGAGGATCGTCGCGTCTTGAATCATACGATAGGTTCGATTTCCACTCGAGGAGGATGGATTATTTCATTTCCATTTTGCTTCGCTCTGGCCACTAAGCAAGTGCGGCGGTAAGTTCCACCACTAAACACGTAACGCCTTGGAAGGCAGAAAACGGGAAACAGTGTCCTAACACTCGGCTCCCTACGAGCGGCATAAAGCGGAAGGTAAAATAAAAGGGTCTCGATAGTTAGTTACTCTCCAGCAGGAAGATTCGAAGGCATCACCTGCAGCTTGTCGACGGCCGCCGTGGCCTTGGCCAGCGCCTGCTCGTGCGAGGCGGCGCCGCACGCCTGGTACATGCGGTCCTCCGCGCGCGTCAGCTCCTCGCGCTTGGCGCTCAGCGCCTCCCGCGCGTGGCGCCGCTCTGTTTCCATACGTGTTATCTGCAAATGTTATAATAATAATAATAATAATAATTTATTGCCCAAAAAACAAATTACTTTTCTAACAATATATTTTTAAGAAAATAATATACAATGGCGGCCTACAATATTTATCTATATAGTTATTTATATTTATCATTTCATTTATTTACATTAAATAGTACATTATTACAATACATTCAAGAGGTTTACATAACGAATTTAGAGCAAGAAAATCACTTGATTATTTACAAAATTTGGATATCTCAATATTCATATAGAATAGTACATTAATAAACGATACAAACCTCGTTTTGCTTGTCGGTCATTCTTTTTTTGATCGATTCCACTTCTGTCCTTATTTCGCATTCAATTTTATTGATGGAAACGGCGAAATCTTTCTCCAGCATGTTACCGAGCAGGTCTGTGATGGCCGACTTGTGTTTATTTTTTAGTACTGTCATCTGTTTCTCTTTTTGCTTTAATGATTCTTCGATCATATCTTTTTCTTTTAATTTTGAACTCTGTTTTTGTAATTTAGCGACCTGTAATTATGGTTTAAGTTTTGAAATATTTACCATAAAGCAGTATTATTTTAAACTTAAAAGAAATATCTTATTTTTTCTTAATAATATGTATGACAATACAAGACAATATAATAAATAGTTCATAATGTTCAAAGAAGTATTTTAAAAGCATTACTTTATCACTGAGCTGTTCAAGTTCTTGCTCCTGTTCTTCAACAAGTTTTTCATCTGCATTTATTTCATTTTGACAGTCCTCTGTGTTCAGTTCACTAGCTATTTTTTCATAATTCCTTGTAAGTAAATAGTTAAATTACAAAAAAAAAGTGTACTCATGTAATCAAATAGCAATTCCAATATTGTTACTTTAAATAAGCATAATTTAAAAGAAAAACTATATAAACAAATTAGATTTATGGCTTTAATATTTTACATACTCTTCAGCAGTCTTCAATTTTTCTTCTAAAATTTCCACTTTCTGTTTCGATTTATTCGCATCATTTATTTGTTTTTCTATCTTAATCAGTTCCTTTTTTACATTTTGAATCTCAGATTCCTTGTTTGATATTTTTTGCTTATGACGAGACTGCAAAATATACAATACTTATATAAATATTACTACTAATTTACTAAAGTAAGAGATATATATTCAGATGTTTATTTGTTTATTATTTGTTTTTTAACTTCATACTTTATCCTAGAGGGGTAGCCGAAGGGACCGAAGCGCCAAATGTCATTCACCTCATTATAAATCTCTTAGTAGTTTTCATTGTTTATATGCAATCTCGTTTAGGTATCATTGATACTGTGTACTCAAAAGTTACTTAAAGTATTTCCACTTATTTTACACCTGCCTTCTTATATCTTCTTATTTTAACAAGACAAAATCACATTCTTGTAATTTAATGTACAAAATGAAAAAGAAAACAAATAGCTTTCTAAAACTTACAAGAGTGTCCCTGCATTCATCAATTAATTTCTGTAGTTCCTTTTCACGTTGATCACTAATAGATTTTTGTTCCTTCAATTTTTGTTGCAATTCTTCAATTTTGTTGCTAATAGCATTCATACCGCTCGCTGCTTCTTCAGTTGTTTCTATTTTCTCGAGTTCAAAGTCTTAAAAATATATACCAGCAAGATTAGCTATATTTTTTTTATGTCTTCACGCTTTATCCCGCACATGGCAGGGTGGGCAGGGGGAACTGCAGGAACCATATGAACCTAGTGTTAAGACACTTAGTTGCTTAGTCTTAGCTTTCTGTCATTATTTATTTATTTACCTTATATATTAGTATACGATTAGTGCTCCGCACGCATATCAGATTATATTACACAAATATTACTATCTCGTTATTTACTCTATTTTGGTGGATATGTTTTTTCTAATATTGTAATTTTTTAAACTTTATTCTAATAATATTTGGATAATGTATGCATGTTTCATACACATTAAACATCCTCTAGAATCACTTTGACTATTAGTAAAAACCGCATCATCACCTGTGTTTCACAGTGAGTAGCAGAACAAAAAAACGTATAATTTTAGAAAAAAGGATATAAACACAAAGATATTCATACTAATTAATGTTATCTCATGAAAACTGTAAAGTCTGTATGTCTGATACTTTTAAAAATGTGTAAATAGCGCAGAAATACTATATTTGTAATAAAATCAAACATCAGGAATGAACCTATTACTCTTCTTCTTCTTGCAGCGCCTCTTCACTACTGAAGGTTCGCCGTTAGTTCCCTGAACCTCTCCCTGTCCATGGCCAATCAGAACAGTTGTTCAACAGAGGTGATGTCTGTCCACTCCTTGATGTTTTTGAAATTAACCTATTATGCAGATTGTAATTACAACTTACCAGCAAGTTTAGCTGTTTCAACAATCATTACATTTCTTTTGTCTATTTTATCTTGATTTTGACTCTCCAACAGAATTAGTTTGTTGAATTTTACTTCATTTGCAGTTTTTTCATTGGCTATTCTCTCTTCTTCTTTATTAAATGAGAAATTCTTTTTGTATGAATCTTCCAATTCTGCTTGCTTGGTTTTAGCCGTAGCACCATAGTTAGCTAAACAATACAATAGATTATTAAAAAGTATATCATTAATTAATAATATAGATCTCAGCCTCAAATTACTATGATAATTTAAGATGGGCATATTATAATGAAGAAAAACTTAATATTATAATAAACTGTATCTTACAAATTGTTGGGTAGGTAGAGAGGACCTAATATTAAACTTATTCTCCACTTTTTACCTAAAATCAAGTAATTGTGTGGAGTGCACTTTGTTTTACCAAAATGAAGAATGAATATAACTCTGACTAAACGTAATTGAAGCCCTGCGCACCGTGTTAGCTTTAAAACATTATTTACTAATAAAAGTATTATGATGATATTTGGTATACCTATATTCTCTTGGAGTTCTTCTGTAGTTCCTTCATAAATGCTTTGGATTGATTTCTTTAGGTCTTGTTCTTCATTTTTGCTATGTTCCAATCTAGAGTACCATATTTTTTACATTAATTGCTTTATTGTACTCCAATATTTAATTGTCAAATGTGTTATACAGAGAAGTTATAATAAAAACAGATATTGGTTTAATGAAACAAGATATTAAAATAGAAGTATAAGATTTAGGAAGCCAATAAATATTAAGTTATATAACAACTTTTTATATTGTTGTAAGCAGCCATAAAATAATAAAGTAGCCTATATTTTGTTTTGTTTAAAAATTATATAAGTTACTTTGAAATCAGACAGCAAATACATATGTTTTATTATGAAATATATAGCTTTAATAATATTTATTTACCTAGTCTTGACTTTTTCCCTCTTTGTTTCAAAATCCACTAAATTTTTTTGTAATGTTTCAATAGCATTTAATTTCTCTGTTATCGGTTTTAATTCATGACTTAATTTGGCAATTTTAATTTCAGCTTCAGAAATTTGAGACTCCGTATTAACAAGGTCTAACTTTTTCTTATCTAAGTCTTGTTTCTTTTCTTTTAAGAAAGACACTTCCTGTTCTGTAATAGGTAATTCATGTTAAGGTAAGTCAAAAAAGTTGTGTATATTTTAGTCTTAATAAAAAAACTATAATATTAAATGTATAAAATGTTTTACCCAATAACTTAATATTAGTAGCATACTCTTTTCTTATCTTCCTCAGTCGGTCAAAGCAATCACTATACTTATCAGCATCAAAAATTTCATCAAATCTTTCTTTAACTTTTTTTCCTTCATCTAAAGGCCAACTGGAATCTTCTTGGTGGCAAAATATGACAGAGTTTAATATAGCTTTGGATACTCCTTAAACATAAAATAAATATTTAGGATAATAATGTCAGTTATTATAAACATGTGATATAACAAAGTTACAAATAATTATCTGTAAAAATAGATTTAAAATATTATTAACACACAATTACTTAATTTAATTTTTATATTCAAGTTTTGTAATTATCATTTATAATATTTGTAATACAAACATATGCAGGTTTGCATACACTCTTTTATACTTACCCAATTCTTCATGCATAACAAAATCTAGATCCGCACATCTAGATGAAATATCTTTTGTTTTACCACTTTCATCTACAACTGAAAGGAAAGACTCCAAGGTTTGAAATTTCGGCTTTTTATTCAGATAAGCAGTGACCCTCATAGATCTAGACACTTCTAATTGTTTATCTTTTGCATTAACAATCTAAAATTTTGAAATATATAATTGTATAAATATTTCATTTTCAGCAATTGGCAGTGGATATAATTATCAAAAAGGCAAAAGTAATATTTTTATTTAGTAAATAGAGACTTAAATTAGGATTGACCTTCAACTTTACTTGTCCAAGAACTTCCGTAGATCTATTTACTTTAGCATCATGAACAAAACATTCATTTCTACTACCCGGTGGCATTTGGCCAGTTATAGCATATCGTAAGCATTCAATGATAGTAGTTTTACCACAACCATTTTGCCCAAGTATTAACGTTAGTGGTTTCTCAAAAGAAATTCGTTGTTCATCATTATCTTCTGGTCCAAAACTTCGAATTCCTCTTACTGCTAAATATTTTATTCCCGCCATTTCAATTTAATTTATATGAATGAAAATGTACAGCAACAATATTTTTATTAGCATTGATCAATATTCTTTTCATATATTGCCAAAAAAAGAATTGAAAAATATGTAAAACAAGTTCTAGATTCGCTAAGAAATTGACTTAGCTTTTAAAAATTAACATTCCCGATTAAAAATTTTCGTGTTGTTAAATTTTGACATTTGAGTCATAGAGGAATCTTTATTTTTATATTATCTGTTTCTTCAATCGATTTCCACATTATATTTAATTTCATTCATTGTGTTTCTCGAATATTTGTTACTAGTGAAATTAATAAATTGTCCATGTTTTCATGTTTGTTAATACACCTAGCAAACCATGTTTAAATTGTACCTGTTTAGTTTTAAATCTGATATAAGACTTACAGACTATTTTCTAAAAATATATATTAATCGGATAAATTTCCTAAAAATATATAAAATCTTTAATATCATTATATAATAAAGTATATATACATTAAATAATAAAGTACATATACGCCAGCGACTGTTGGTATTATCTTGGTACTCTCAAAAGTTTCATTTTTTGCGTCTGAGATGGTATTGCCATGTTGACGTTAGTAACTATCTCGGAAGACAATGCCTTCGCATCCTGTCCCTGGAGTGAGACCCCCGGATGCCTCAAGAAGCGATGACTGGACATCGTGATGCAGGACATAAGACCCAATATCATATCAAGATTGTGATGATGATGAGAGTCTGAAAGCAGACTCTGGCAATAAGCCGAGAAGCTAGCTAGAAAAAGAAGTATGCAACATCAAAGCAACATTTCAAATTATCAATTTATATCTATGGTATAAACATCATTAATTTTCTATCACGAAATTATGAATACCGTCATCGGGGATAATAATAAAAAAGATTTTTACTTAAAAAAATATGGCGAACAAAATCGAGTAATACGATTATTTACTTAGTATCGATAAGAAACTCGAAATTTCGATGGGGCAGTCGACTAATCGCAAGCATCCCTAAATTAAATTTGAGATTTAAGAGAATATGTTATTGTGTCAACTATATGATTTCTCAATTTTGTTGTATTGATTTTATTTATTGCTTTTTGAGTATTGTTTATATCAATGTGAATTATTTTGTTTATAAAGATTTCATGTAAGTTACGATAATATTGAATTTTATAATGTAAATCACTGAAACAATGGATTAATTGCTATTACCATGTAAACATTTTTGTGATTCATATTTAAGTGTATCGATATTTGAGATATGACACAATATAAGTTTAATTATTTAAGCTCTGATACATAATTTAAATTGTTTATTTGTAAAGGACTAGTAATCTTTATTAATGATCTCATATTTGTACATATACTGAGATGTCGAACAATCCATGTTTTTATACATTCATTCTGTAGATATGTACGTTTCATATATTAAAAACGTAAATTGTAATGAAACATAAAAATGAATTCGAAATATAATTTCTTTACTTAGAATACATGTTAATGTTATAGTTCATAGAATTTATTGTTACAGGTAAAAATATACAATGATGGCTTCAACTACAATGATTGAGACAGTAACAATTACAAGGCCACTTAAAGTAAGTAATTGATAAATAATGATATATATTGAATTTTTATTAATTCTACAATTTTTTTTCCACTGGTACTTAAGTGTATTACCTTAGTATATTTTAAGTACTCTTAAACTCTGATGTGAGTTTGGCTTGTTCAATCATTGAATATTGTGTTTTGGGAGATTAGATGAATGTAAGAGGCTGTCTATAGAGATCTATGATTGTTTTTAATTACTATTTAAAATTTTGAAAAATCTTTTTATTTGCTTATGTACTTCCACCAGTTTTTTTCATGTATATTATAACATACTTTTGGCACATTCACAACATGACTTGTATAAATTTCTGAACTACAAAAATATATTCAAGTAACTAACACTACGAAACATATAATAAGCAATAGCAATAACTTAACTATTAAAATATTAAAGTTATATATGAGATATTGTTTGTCTATAAAATTGTCCACACAATTAGACATAACTGTCTATTGGATATATGTAAAAATTTTTTTTACTTGAATAGTAATGTGTATATGAGCCCATCAGTGTACACATCGATTAAGTCCATTAAAGAAAAAGTTAAGAAATGTGATGAAGTTGTTTTTTAAAATTCCTCTGATAATATGAATTCAAATATATAATGTAGAATGCATAATGTCAGATATAGCTTTCATCTAATGATATATAAAATTAATAAGAAAGAATAGCCAATAAACAACCATCAGTAATGTTACAAATGATAGGGTTTAGACCTTTCCAACTTTATCCAGCATATTTTGGGCCAATTTACTGATCACTGCTATACTGCATTGCGCTTCTTCTTAGCTGTTTACCTATCTGATTTTGTTGCAATTATTGAGAGGGCCCTCCCTCTCAATAATTGTAACAAAATCACATAGGTAAACGAGAATAAAAATCATCTTAGGCTGTTTAAGAATCAGTAAGAGTTTATGCACAGCCAGAACAGATAAAGCGTTACTGGAATGATTTACATGAGAGTATGGAGTAAATCAATGTAAATGGCTTCTGTAATAAATTACTTATTAATTAATGGTCAAAAAATTTGCCTTTTTACAATACTAATCTTTATTATTCAGGAAAATTATTATAAATATAAAAAGTTATGACTATACCATGGTCTTTGCATTTGACACTTAAATTTAATATTTTTAAAAAAATGGAGTTATTATTGATGTGTGCACTGAGCAGCTCATATATAAATACAATGTTGAATCCGAGTGTACAAGCACATTTTTTAAAAAAAATATATTTTTAATATATTAAATATTTTAAATTTTTAAGTAAAGATAGAATTTATGATTTAGTCACATTAATAACAGCATTTTATGAATTTTTGTTATAAGTTAGAAATTGTATAATTCTGACTTTAGATCATTTTTTAAATAATCGGCACATTATTAGAAAGAATATAAAAGATAGTGAGATTGAGGCTATCATCTCACACTTATTACTTTATACAACTACAAAATTATGGAACCTAAATGTAGAATAACCTATCCTTTAACTTTTTCATTTATAAGAACTTTTTTAGACTTTATTTCACATATAGTAGGGGGTTGGCACAAGTAACCTTTGTCTAGAAAATGACACTCTTACACTTTATCTCAATTCAAGACATTGCATATTGAGTGTCCAATATTGTACTATGCCTTGAAAGAATCGGGAATTAAAGAAAAACGGCACAATGACTTTAAATATAGAATAATAAATACTCAATTAGATATTTATTCATTGGAAAAGTTATTCATAATCTAATTACAAAGCGAACGATTATAGGTGCACGTTTTTATCTGAGAATACTGACAAGTGCGCAAAACCTTAGTATTGGATTAGCCCATATGCTTTGCACCGTTAGTGATCATTAGTATCGTGATGCAAACACACGGTAACTTGGCAGCTAGTTCTTTGTGGCAACCTACGGAACTTGCGAGACGTATGCTAGGAGAGCGACCGTCGCCTGTACCCCCGACAAGGGAACTCTGGCCTCCGCCAGAACCTATACTAAGTATTAGTACACTGCAATTGGCCTATCAACGAGATTTTCAAGATGAAGACCTGTCTCCGAGGCGCGCGTCAACGCTGTCCTCACAACCTTATGTTCCTACTACTATACCTATAGACAGCGATGATAGACCACGTTATTGCACTGTTGGTACAAATACGGAGCCTCCACAAACAATTATAAGGAAATTACGGCGTCTCTTTCGAAGAGATGATGAATTTATTACCTTTCCAACAATACAATTGAGTTCAAGGAATATGGAATCTCAAGTACAAAGTTGTGATGAGCAACCAACAGTTCGCGCGGTTAATGGCATAAAGAAAGCAATATCGGGGGCAAAATATCGTGTCGCGCCAAATTCTGATAATATTGATAGTCCGAAGATAGTTTACGACACATCTAAACCTGGAGACCGTATGATTGCCACGTTTGGAGCGAGTAAATCTTCGAAATGTTTTAAATTTCCATTTAAATTGGATTGTACTCATAATATTAGAGCTCTAAGAACCTTTTGTGGTCGACGACGTCGACAAGCGTCCCAGCGCGAGCCTCCTCATCCACCCTTACAAATTACTCAGGTGTGAACAACGAGAAGATTTCTAAGAACATGTGATTACACGTGATTAATTATTTATCGTTATTGTCCGCTTTCTTACATGCACGACGCCCATTTTACATAATATTAATGTGCTTAAGCACTGTCTTTAAGTGTGGTAGAATAAAACTGTATAAGTAGCAGTCTGTGCTAATTAATGTGTCTCTGTATTTTGCGTTTTGTTGGAGTACGGAAGGGTGGCAGAAGCAGATGTGAGGTGCAGGGGCGACGGGCGGCCAGTCTCGCGTCAGGCGTCGTGCCGCCCGGTCTTGCCGCCCAACAAATACACCTTGTTTTAGAATATAATCATACTGCTTGTTTATTTTCTTAAATTATTATTTTCTTCAGAACTTAATCTATTTATAAGAGCTATCAGTAAAATCTTTTGAAGGTGCGTCTTTTTTAACAATTCGTATAGAATCAGAACAGATTTTTGTGTAGAGCAAGCAAGTCGGCGCGTCTCAATGCGCAAAACTCATAAGCTTAATAAAAAAATTGGGCAAAATAATGGAATTTTTAATTTTTCTACACAGAAATGATAAATATTTTCTCTATTCCTTTTTCACAACACAATTTATTACAATTGATCGTGATGACGTAAATATTTTGAAGAGCTAAGTGCGTCTCTACGATACCATTTGTTACTTAAAACGTCATTGTTTGGCCTAATTTCGTGTACTCAATCCCATGACACAGATTTTCAGATTTAGTACAAAATATATTGCTTATATTTACGTTACTTTTTTGATAATAAACAGCAACTTATTGTGGGTTTATATGTTTGGAAGTAGAATGAGTACCAGATATAACTATTATATATACAAGACTTATTCACACTTTGCCTATGCTTAGGTTAATTATAATATTGTACAACGCGTGTATATTTTTAAACAATGAAATTCTTTTTTTATCATTCACACATATTGTGATATCATATTTGTTATTTTATTCGGAAATATGTTTATGATCTTTCAAAACCTACTTAATGTTTATTTATTATTTCATGGTTTTCAGAAAAGCTTTATGTAAAGTTTGACAAAAGATCATATTATATTATTGATGGCAATTCGCGGAACTTTGATATTTGTTGCGTGCCTTTTCATTTATTTTGCCTTTTGTAATAACTTTTGTTTTGTTCTGTTGTTTGAGTTTGAGTTCTAATAGTAAAATCAATAAAATATTTGACAAGTCAGTGGTTTCTTTTGAATTTCGTTGGTTTACAATCTTTAACCTACGAAGGGTAGATAACAGAAGTCAAGTTATTATTATTTTGTAATTTCTAATTACAAAATATGTCATATTTATGACTTTACTATGATACAAATAACTTCAAATTAAATTTATGTAGTTATTTAGCTGATTATCGCACATAACAAATACATTTATTTTAGTCTATTATAATAACAAATATATTGTAAGATATTTTTCTTACAAAGTTTATTACTTGCCATTATTATTACTATTTCAATTTATTTTTGCCCAAAACGAATCCCGTGCACGTATCTATTCCTTAATTTAATGTAAAATTAAGCTATTTATAATTAAAATACCTTTTATTTTGTGTAGGTTTTACATTCCAATTATAATTTTAAACTTCAAAATAAACTTTATCTTATATACTACCGTGATATATACTACCAGTGAGCGTTTAAAAAAAAGTGACCACAAATCATCTATTGTTGAGTAAATAAGTATTGTTGTGCACAACGCTAAATTACGTGACACGTGACAAGCAATGTGTTAAGCGTGCGCCACTTGTGGTTTTTGCGGTTCAGCAGAGCGTGCGCGCATGCAGGGGCGCGCGGGAGCTAGCCCGAGCGGGCTCCGCTCGCACCCGCGCGCCCTGCCGCCCGTCCTGCCTCCGCCGCCACAGTTCGCATCTGAGCAAGACGAGATGCCGGCCAATCAGATTGCTCAGGTTGTTTTTTCATGTTTCTAGTTTGTGATAATTTCATTTTTGAAACAATCTTATAGTATTAAACTATTGGTATTTAAAGTGCGTTTATCCCAAGTTGTCTTTAATTAACAGTAGCAGAGTAGATTCACACGTGGAGTAATGGATAAAAATGTTTATCACGGCTTTCATAAAAATTTCGGCTAAAAGATTTCGAAAGCTTGTACGTTATCTTTGGAATTATAGTGGAATAAAATTGTTTATTCTTATTTCATCGTTCTTATTTGTTGTTCGGGTTTATGATATTTTAAGGGAAATTATCTAGAATAATAAAATGAAATGTAGACCAAACACTAATCATTTAAAATTCTGCCACGAAATACGCAAAAAAGTTCACTTATTAAATATATATTTCTTCAAAAAAAATAGATACTTATTGGTATATACATACCTATTAAGAAATGCTTCTGTTCATGCCATTAATAAAATATGCATCGACCTATGCATAGAAACAGGTTATAAGTTATTATAAAACGAAGTAACTTACTTTTATTTGAATGAATTAAATTTTCATACATTACCTATATATGGTATTAAATTTGGTCCCAAAACTAAACGTACATTTGTTCTCTATACTATACCCTATCTACGCAACCACCCATAATTGTTTTTTTTTATTTAACTCATGAAAACAAAAAAGTAATGTTTATAATTACATATATTAACTATTTGTCACTAGTGGGTTAAATTTGAAACATATCAATTTTTAATATATAAATATATATTCATACCGACACCAGTTCAAAAGAGCCAGGCTTAAACCGGATAATTATGATGCTTTCACAGAATATCGTGGTGAAAAAGAAGCATATTATTGCTACTCTTTTTCGTCTGGTGAGTGACAGTAAGAGAAGTCCATAAAGGGGGATAAGTCTGGGTTTGTGGCAACGCATCCACATCCTCTTAAGTTTACTTAACATCAGGTGGCCCTTCTGCCCGTTTTCCAACTTCTAATATATGTAAAAAAAACCATGAATGCCTTTTCTTTTTAAACATCCGTAACGCCGCTCTGTATGAAACATTTTTCCGCTCTTTAAAAATAACTGTGTGAAATCGTAACAATATATATTTTAAAGAAAGATCCTCTTTACATACATTACTGGGATTATAATAAATTTTCTTTTAAAGAAATGTATTCACAAAACTAAAATATACATATAAAAAAATCACAAAAAGTGTAAGTAGCCAGGGATTTTATAAATCATAAAGTCATATTGTTATCATACTTTTCATAAATTCTGTTTTTAAATATCGTTACCTTATTCAACAAACTAAAATTTTTAAATTACGTTATATGTATATGTGAAATTCCCATGTTACGATCATGACTTTTATATTCAAGTAGTTTTACGGTATTAGTACATTTCTGTCTGTACTTTCGACTTTCGAACATGTAAGCTGTTCACCCTTCTGTTTACAAACTTTCACCCTGAGCAAAGTACCGTTTTAACAACAGTACTTAGCTCAGTAGTTTCCATAAGAGTGCACCACTTTGTTTTAAAAGTATACATTGTTTGTATTGAGTCAAAAGTTCCATTCGTTCCTTGGCATATGAATCACTGATGAATCAATAAATATATTTTATAAACGTAATCGGTTTAACGCATGCCTAAAAAAATATTATATTAACGTATAGCATATAATTATGTTTTTTATGAATTAAATTTTGCTTTTTAATTCTGCCTATGCATTAAAGCACATTTTTCATTTCGTCCTCGTCATCTTCATCTTCTTATGTGTATTATTTTTTATATTCCAGAACTTTTAATTATTTATAAATCAACTATAATAATTACAAGAAAAAACAATAAAGAGTTTTACTTATTTTTTTTTATTCTAATAGTTTTCTTAAGACGTTTGATTCCAATAACAGCTGATATCAGTCAAGTACCGAGCGCGCAGTCGGCTCCCGATCGATGTGCCCCCACAGCCCCCGCTTCTCCTCGAGACACCCATGCGACATACCTCTCACTTTCACGTTTTTCTTACCCTTAGAGTACAATCCGTATAATATCGAGTTCCACTTTGGCTTATTGCAAGGCGCAAACTTGATGGATGACGAACTATCCAAGTCTGACGGGCGAGAAAAGCTTTGTCTTTGATTCTCATTGTTGAAAACTTTTATAATGCGTCTACTTATATTCACAGTAGATTGTATTAAATTGTACAATATATTATACAATAGTATATGTTGTATGGCAATATTAAATTATTCTAGCCTTAGACATTATTAAATTAATTTTATTATATTTTTAAATATATTATATACAACTAGTAATCAATAAAAATATTATTAAATAATTAAGAAACTGTACGAACCATTTGTGGTAGTTTCGATTTTTTTATTTAGCAAATCCTAATAATTTCTAGCAGGATATTATTTAGGGTTGCGACTTTATTTTTGTTTAAAATTTCAAGTTAAGTAAAAAATTATGAAAGTGATTGTGTTTTCAGTGCACAGTTAACATGACAATGTACATATTTTTTTAAACTTGTATTCTTTTAATTACCATACGAGATTCCACCTTCTGACGCAATGTTTGTTAAAACATATTATAAATTTTTCAAGTGAAAACTACGACAACTATCTAGATTCATTACATAGAATTAAATAGGTCTCACTAACGACAAACAGCACTCTAAGAGGTAATTTTCCATGCACGCTGGATTTATATGAAAAAAAAAACAATGTATTTACATTTTAATTAATGTTGATTTAAAAAGTGACGTACGTAAAATCATTTAATGAAATAAACATTTATCAAGTCTTAAATAATATATGAGAACGGCACAGAAAACGTGTAGTTTAGACCCAAAAAATAATTCCAAAATATTTTCAATAAATTGTTATATTACTTACATCGATAAATAACATAAAGTGTAGTGTGCCAGACTGGGGGGAGAATGAAATAGTTTCTTTTTTGTCGTTCTGGTAACTGCCAACAACAAAGCAAAGCGCGACGCTGATTCCCGCCACTCAACACGCAAAGCTTCGAAAGGTGGAAAGCGATAAACGAATCGTTTAACACCAGGTTTCTACAGTTCCCTCTACCTACCCTGCCATGTGCAGGGCAAACCGTACAAATAAAATTTATTTATTTCAATGCTTATATGGTAGTAATGTTGTTATAAATGGAGTATTTTTTAAAATTTTAATTGTATGTATGTAATTTTATTGTTTGAGTTTACGATTCTGCTAATTCAAAAACCTTTTATTATATTTCAAGTAGGAATTTGTAACTATTGGATAATTTCGTTTATATAACTTAAGGCGTTATTTTAAGTTTTGTTTAAGATGAAACGACAGGGCTGTCAAGAATTTGTTGAAACATAAAATGATTAAAATATTCATTTTTAAATTTCAGGTAATCGCCTTAATATGCGGTCTACTTGTAGTGATACTAATGGTGTTGGGACTGGCGTCAGCCGACTGGCTGATGGCGGCGGGCTGGAGACAGGGATTGTTTATGCATTGCATAGACCCCGAGGCGCCGACGCCGCTCCCCTTCGACATAACGGCTCAACCTGGTTGTTACGCTGCGAGACCTGCGCCGTATATCAAGTAAGTCACTTATATAAAGTTACAAATTATATATCCTGAGTGATATAAGTTTTAATAGAAACCTGATACTATGTATGTATACGTAATTTTTTATTGATCATAAATTCATGAACTACCAGAAATTTCCAATTTTTAAAATATCAATTATCTGTGTCATTTATAAAACCATATTATATTTATTAAATTTATTTGACTTCTCTAGTTGTGGTTTTAACGCGACACTTATAAACGTTTATACAACATTTTTTACTTTATACATGGTTTTCCATAACATTTATTTCTTCGGGGAAATAGAAAAAACCTCTTGAAAATGTAAACATTATATTGAAAATGTATCTTGTATTAAGGTAACTTAAGAGATTAATGTAAAAAAATTGAAAATAATGAGAATGTATTCTTTTACGTTTTTAGAAGGGCTCTTAAGTTTTTCTTCATCTTACGTTATGTACCTGTATAGCGGTTACGTGATCTAATATGGGTTTCACGTCGACACTTAACCTTCTGCATGGTGTACATGACACGTTACATTTTTTACTAACGATTTGCAATTTTTTCTCGCTTCAAGGGAAAAAGAAATCTTATAATTTATAATTGGGATTATCATAAATACAATGATAAAAATACTCTACAATAAAACAAAATATAAAATCTGTTCCAAATGTTATGTTAGATTATTGATATAAAAATGCATTTTTATCAAGGTTTAAGTGATAATCTCTAAAATAAATTTCAAGATAAAAAATACAGCTCGTAACGTATTTCTTTCATTTATTACAAATATTACACGAAAAATAAGTATTATGTAATTTTTATATTTACGATTTTTATTGACATTATCACGCTTGGTGTACGTCTAGTACTTTCTATGTTTTTTGTTTTAAATTGCCTTGTTATGTCATAGTTCACAAACATTTTTATATTATTATCGATATATTAAATAAATTCGAATCTTATTCCTCTTTTTACTTTTCAAAGTCTAGGGAACACAATTTACAATTTACGTAGAAGTGTTAGTAGATGCAGCCCTATTGGACTAGTGGCTGTAGGGCTACTACTAGTTTTTTTTGTAAAATATTTTAAAAAAGCGATTTTTGCGTTTCTCACGCTTTATTCCAAGTAAAACCTACAAAAGTGGTGGTAGTGGTACCACCACCTTTGTAGGTTTTACTTAATACCTTTGTAATTGTTTTTAGTTATATTTGTGATTAAAATCAGCAATTTGCAGTAATAAGGATAATTAGTAAATATAAAATAAAAATAAAAAAAATAAACAATTCAGAGCGGCGGCGGGACTATGCGTGGCGACGCTAGCAGCAGACGTCTGCGGCGCGCTGCTCACGGGACTTGGCTTGCGCTCCACAGACCATAGAACGAAGTTCCGATATTATCGGTTTGCAGTGCTCGCCATGTCTCTTGCACGTATGTATATTATTGTTAGAGTAATTGTTTCTCTAAGTTATAAATACTAGATAACAGCATATAGATACAGCATGCGACGAATATATCTAAAAATAAAACATATATAATTGCTTGTTATCAACAGTTTTCGTCCAGAATTATCTCTGGTTGAAACATATTTTTGTTTCTGCAAATTGAAATAAGTATATACAAAAATAAAAACACCAGAACGGTCTAGTGAATTGAAAGCTAGATCAAAAGTAACTTTGTATTAAGTTTCATCATTGTTTTAGGTATCATATTTTTGCCAGTTTTATAAGCAGTCTTCCGTGTAGGTCAACCTCGTTTCGTTGAATAAGGTTGAACAATATGACTGTAAATAAAATATTTTTTTATTGAATGTACAAATTAAACAAAACAAAATATTATCTCATATAATATACCTATATTATTATTATATAGGCATTATAATAGAGTATATATAAAATATATACTCTATTAAAATAAATACTCTCTCTAAAGCTACATATCTCGTTAGCGATAGTATGGTAAGAAACGATAAGAAATTAACCAATGATTGTGATATCCATGTGCTCATCAACTCTAATTGATATCGTTTGATTAAAACTATTAAATGTTTGTTTTATTAACAAAAACTGCGGACCTGTGTTATTGATATCATCAATTTCAACTTCTATCCAAGCAATCTTCGCTCGCTAAAAAGTTTAGTATTGTACTAAACTTTTTACGATTTTTCCATACACGATAGTCACAAATAAAATGCTATAATATATTTTAATATATAAATTTTTTATAATATTACTTGCACACTTACGAGTAAGGTATTGGAAGAGAGCTCGATTGTTATTTCTTGATTTATATTATTGATTAATAATTTGTATCATTTTTTTTTCAGTGATGTGCATTTTAATAGCACTAGTTATATACCCGGTATGTTTTGCCGCAGAATTGAATCTAGGTAAGATTTCTCATTTTAATTTATTGTCTTCCTCTTCGATAGATCTGTGATGATGAAATGAAAAAAATGACTTTACTTAATTGTTAAATTAAAATTTTAGTGATGCAAGTGAAAATAACAAGCTAAATTAGCTTGCTGTTTTAAATACATACTTGTTAATTTGTGAATATAAAGCTTGAATAATATATTATTTAAATATCTCAATACTTATTTATATTTTTACAGGTAACAGGTCAGTATGGGAGTTTGGGTGGGCGTATGGTGTGGGATGGGGTGCGGCCATTTTCTTGTTCGGCGCCGTTGTGTTGCTTCTCTGCGATAAGGAGAGTGAGGAGCTCTATTATAAGGAACGAAAAGTAAGTAATTATAATTATGTTATATGCTAGGTTCACTCTGTGTATTATGATGAGCGGGAAAAGCGTGAAGCTACTAAAATAATAATATACGGATCGGTTGGATCTCTGAAATGAAAATTATTTGTCTTGTTTCATACATATTGTATAAATATATACAAGTTGTATTTTTTTTTCCTGATTGCTTATTGGTTTTGTCTGCATTTAAAATTTGTAACGCATTGTATGTTTATAAAGACATTTTTTCTGTCAGCTTTATGTGTTTAGTAAGCTTTTTCAACTGACAGATTAGCAGTTTACAATAAATGAGGGTTACCTAAATTATAAATACAAATCGCAATTTTTGTATAATCAACTAAAACCGCTTACATGAAGTGAAATTAATTTTAAGATTGTGATTTGTCCGCATTCATATTGTGATGTTATATATGTATGTATTGCTAACGCTTTTGTGTTGTGTCAGGTGGTAAGCGGGGAAAGCGGCGGGCGACCCTAGGGTCGTGGGCGCCTGCCCGACCTCGTGCCGTGAGCGCGCTAGCGGCCGCACTCACACACGCACGCACACACACATGTACACGTACACGTACGGACACGGACACGGCCAGTGACGTAGGCTATGCGTTACGTTCCAATTTCGAACTCACTAATATGACGTTTTGTTTTAATATAACGTTTTTTTGTTTTGTTTTTTATATAGTGTCTTGAGGCTCTTTATTTATGTAGTTTTTGTCACTTATTGAAATTAGTTAAGTTAATGTGTTTTTTGTATTAAAGTGAAACAAAACGATACAAGTTAGTTATGTTAATTTTTCATATATATTTATTATGAATAATATTAATATTAGTAGTTCGAAAGTGTGAATATTTTTGGATGAATTTGTAAGACTCGTATAGGTTTAGCTGTTAGGCTTGTGCGGACATTGAAGTATGCGTGTATTTAATGTGATTCGGCTTTCGGTGTGGACGTGTGCGTCGGCGGCAGACGACAGTCTGTGTAACGGTAGTTAAGCTCACGCTAAACACTTTTGTTTGTTACTTCTGCTTCTTTAAATACTTTCGCGTAATTATTATCTGTGTTAAATGTAAATCTTAGTCGTTTAAATTAGTTTTGTTTTTAAAGACGCAATTTTTACGTTTATTAGTTGTTAAACTTAAAAATATGTAAAAACACTCACGATTATTTAATCAGAAGCCTATTTCGATGCAGGCGTCGAGTGCGTGCCTACGTTCAATACACAAATGAGGACCGCCTCTCGGCCAAATTTTTTTAAAAATTATAGTTTTAAGGATTCAAATCACGGCGTCTTCGCTCCGTCCAGTGTTCGATCTGCGACGGGCGGGCGTTCCAAAGAGCGTCGCTTTTATTTATTCGCTTTAAGTTATACCTAGTGTAAATACGTTTAGTGAAGTGGCGATCGTTCGGCGTACACCCGGTCGGGAGCGTGCGTGTGTCGTGCGGCGTGCGGCGGCGCGGGGGGCAGGCGGCTGCGGCGGGGCGGGGGGCGCGCGCGGGGCGCGGGTGGGGGGAAGGGGAGGTGCGGGGGGCGCGCGGCGAGGACTCGTCTCAGTGTTGCACAACTAGTGAAATGTGGATGACGTGTGACGGGTTATGACTACTGACACATTTAATGGAAATAATTCGTTGTGCTCTAACAAGTTACCCCACAGTGACGCGCTTGAAGCGTCAACTATATTGATTGATATTTTGTCGGACTTTTACTGGTTTTTTACATTAGGTGTGATACGATTTGTTTCAATCCGGGTGATATTATCTTTTGGAATTGAATGTTTCTCAATAATATTCTCGATATTTTCTTAACACTGTTTAACTTGATAATTTATACATTGAATCTCTGTAAGCCGCTTCGGCGGTGAGTTAGTTACGGCATGTATTAATGTTATAATAGTATGTTTAGAATTATTAAGAAGTTTCATTAATCAGTGTTTTGGTTTGAGTACTGATATATGAGTTTATCAAGCTTTATTTAAATATTTGATGTTTCATGGCTTTAATTTTCAAACTTCTCGATCTGTGTATTTATTATTTTATACTATGTTATTGTAATTTTTTATTGTTTTTTTTAACATACTTATATACAAGGTTAAGAGACAAATTTAGTATAACGTTCATTCTAACTGTAATTGTTTCGTCTTTTCTGCTCAAGGAAAATATTTATAATACGCAAGTTGCACCAATCGTGTTTTATATACTGAAATATTAAACATTTCATTAATTGTATTATACAGATAAAACGAGTTATAATAGTAAATATTTTTAGAAGTCACAATTTGTATTTTCAATAAATTAAACTGTAATCTGGTTTGAATATACTTGTTTCTAAATATTTAACTAATATTATAGTGTTAACAAGACTTATTTACCTGTATGTAATTTCTTTTTACTCTTTTTTTCAGCTCCCTCGTTCGTATGTTAAGGTAGCAACCTGAGTGATGTTTTTGTTATAATTATTTATATTATAACGGTATTACACTAAGATGCAGGCACATTGATAACTTTATTAAGAATATATGTAAGTAACAACAAAAACTATACTAAATTTCCCTTAATTCGTTTGCATAGAGCATTAACATATATGTAACTAGAATTATTTTTTATGTATCTAAAGGAAAATCATAAATTTAAATAATTCAAAATCATGTTTTTTTAATATCTCATTTTATTTTAAAGTTTTTAAATTACTCTTCACATATCCAGCATTTATAAAAAAATCACTGCCAATGTTATTCAATATCGTTTTACATAAACGTATGTATGTTGTATGAATTATGTGGTCCTTATCATGAGCTACTATAATCGTCATCAAACTATAGTCGCTAACGTTAACGCCCAATTAAATATAGTCGTTTCCTAACGCGCTCTAACGAGTTTCGTGAGTATTGGTAACTCATGATACAGACATTCGATTTATTATATTATAATATATATAAGGGTAAATTTTAAACTGTAATAGTATTCACGTATGCTTTAGTCGTATTTTAAGATTCTAGTTGATGTTCGTCTAACATGCTTTAGCAGTATATTTTGTCAGAAATTAAGTTTTCAACATATACCATATTGATGTTGAATCTATTGTAATAAGCTCCTCGAAGTGTAAGACTCAATTAAGGTACCAGAAAGTTTATTTCCTTAGCCAAATTTAAAGTCATATCAATGAGATTAATAATAAAGTACCTCCTACATAGTAATTGTCGTTTTCCTTTATTTGTCCTTGTAATTAGTATTACCTAGTTATAGTTTGGAAATGTAATAAACCAGTCGTCGGCATGTATCGTTGAGAAAACCATTCCATATGGATTCAGAGTCATAACATTAGATACATCCGGCACTTCACATTATAAGATTTAGGGGTTCAAATATTATTCATCAAGCTCAATGTCCCTAAATTTTTAGTCAATCGATAACCAGGCATATAAGCCTGCTTAAGACACATTTCGATGATACATATACTGACAAACCAGCTTCAACTTCAAATTGTCGTAAAATCTTGATAAAAATTTTAAAAGATTTTGTGTATTTTCTGAAGGTATTTTCCTTCTTTGGTGTGAAATAAGAAATTATCATTTCGGTCAAGCACCCGTAATGCTGCCATGTAAGAAAAAAATGAAATAAAGTATAATTAAAATGTTTATTACAATTATAAATGTATTATCAGGAATATTTTTTTATCATCACAAATTTTAATGAACATATTTTAACATAATTTTAAAATTAAATATTTTGTTAACATTTGGTGAGAGTACAATCACAATATAAATGGATAATATTATAAGAAATCATAATTTTACACATGACAATAATGATACATCAGAAACCAGTTCTAATTGATGTAAAATTTAACTTTTTATTAATATTTAAATTTCAATTCCACTCAGAGCTTTAATGCTTTTGACGAGTTTTGAGTTAGCATCTTTATAGTCAACGGGCTGCGCGCTCACCACCGTAGTCTTCAAACGAGCTTCATCCTAAGGAGAAAAGGTATCTTATAAAATGTGTATAAAGTAATAAATGTACCTTGTGTACACTTTAAAGTATTTATTTTGATAAGCTTGATACTAAAAAGTCCCATAAGCCTATAGAAAAGATTTCATTAGATATTTTTTTTAGGAATAAACTTTATAAATGATATAATTATCATTAAACACACTCACACTATAAGTCTCCATCTTGGTCCTAAATCTGAACACAAAAGTTTTAAACTTGACTTCCTCAAACAGTTGTGCGTAAGCATTCTTGTCGTATTCTATTAATTGTCCTATTTCAGCCGCGCTTTTCCCGAGCATCGTTTCGGCGGCTTCATTGAATGCGGTTATACGCTCATCTCCTGTAGGGTCTGATACATTAGCCTGGAATTAATTTTTAATTATATGTTAATTTGTAAGAAATCCCTAATATATAATTATATTGTGTAACACGCATTTGTTTTACAGTGAATTTACGTGCTAGAGAAGAGTTGGCAAGATTTACATGGTAAGAATTTTTAAAAGGTTCCTTAGATTTTATTCAAATAACATGAAAACCTGCAAATACACAGATTAGCCCGAGTCAGCAACACGCTCTTGCAAGAAGAAGCTTACACTCCCTCCCTTCCCACTTACATTTATGCACTACCAAGAATTTAGAGTTCACACTTAAGAGATCACTTATAGTTATAAGATAGATTTTATAATAATTGTTTTTACACAATGTTAACTTTAAAAGCCTATCATTATCAATTTACATATAATTATAACAATACTAACACCTAGCAGCAGTCTGTACTTATAATTGGGATATTCTCGATTGCATTTTTCACAGCGATATGATCCGTTTTCTTGATCTACAACTTTCTTATTACAGGCTTCTTGAGGGCATGCCTTATATAGGGCATTATCGGAAAAGGTGAAAGTAAGAACTCCTAGTAGGGTATAATAGTCGCCTTTGTCGCCTCCGCCCAGTCGTTTGGCCGCAGCTTCGCTAAAGGTCAGCCACTCGCCGCCGCCTCCCGCGCCGCCGTCACCCGAGCTGGAAAAATAAAACAATTATGTTACACCAGACGGGAATAGGTCGATAGCACATGGCAGGATAGACAGAGGGAACCGCAGGATCCATTGGAACCTAGGGTTAAGACACTCCGTTTCCTCCGCCTTTTTCGAGGCATTGCGTGTTGAGCGGCCAAATTAAACGCCGCGCTTTTGCATAGTTTCCATGCGGAGAAAACGAAAATACAAAAATCCATCTTCCCCTCATGGGAATCGAACCCACAAATCGTCGCGTTTACAGGTAGACACTATGTCTCTGTGCCACGACGGTCCTCACAAATACATGGTTATCAACAATATGACAAGACTAGACCAACCGTGCGGATATATTGTGTAGCGGTGCGAGTGCGCCGGCGCGGTCGTACCAGCCGCGCAGGTGGTGCGCCTCGGGCAGGTCGGGCTGCACGCGCAGCAGCGACCCCGCCAGCAGCGACAGCGACTTGCCGCCGTTGAACTCCGACACGCGAGCGCCCTGCACAATATATGTATTATACATACCTACATCATAAAAGCTTAGACAGAATAAAAATATTAAATTCATAAATTAAATATTTTTATTTAGCTTCGCTTCGCTACGCCTTGTCCCGCACATGGCAGAGTAGGCAGAGGGAACTGTTGGAACTGTGGAAACCTAGTGTTAAGACACTCATTGCTTAGTCCCCTGTTTTCTACGTTCCCGCTTTCCGCCATTTTCGACACGCATTGCGTGTTGAGTGGCGCGTTTTGCCTAGTTGCCAGAACGAAGATAGAAAATGTAAATAGAAAAATCCATCTTCCCGAGTGGGAATCGAACCCAGAAACTGTCGCGTTACAGACTTTAATAAATTTGACATCTCACCTTAACCGCAACAACAGGGGTAGCACTGCCATCAAAGTTCTCTGCATCATTGCCCCAAAGAGTCAGGGTTACCTAAATCAAAATCATATTTATATATAGCATCTAAATATTTTTTAATCATAAGTATATAAAAGATGAGACTAATAAAAAAACCTTGTATTAATGGAATTTTATTACAATAGTTACTAAAAATGACATTTATTAATGTAAAAAAAACATCAAAATACCTTAAATCAGGCAATATACATACCGCTGCACTAGATGAATCAACAAGTGTGATTTCCCTCTTTTTAAGCAATTTCCCAGTACTTTTAGCAGTTAATTCTTGAACATCAGATGCCATCTTACACACTCCTATGATATCTGTCATAAAATTACTTATTAAAAACAAGATTCATTAAAAATGACTAAAGCATTTATTCTGAATATTTAGTGCAAGAAAATATTTAAATTTGTAAGTAATAATGTAACTGGATTTCGACTGTTAATTTGGGTGTGCCAATAAAAATATGTTTAATTTTCCTTTCTGCTTTTTTGTCATGGATGTAATTTCATTAAATATAATGGTTGCCTGTAAGAGATCGCCATTGCACAAATATTTGGTTTTTTTGCGCAATAAAGTATTATTATTATTTAAAACTAACCAAGTAATGTATTAGCGGGTTTATCAGCTACATCCGTTATTGGCACAAAATCGTATTTGACAGTAGGCATAGTGGAGACATCGTCCATACATTCCGCCACTATAGTGTTAGCCGTGAAGGTCATCTCGTAGTCATTCTTTAATGTGGAATACTGTTTATTTGCTGTCTTCAGTTGACAGCGGCTAATGTAGTACACTTTATCTATCTGGTAACAGAAAAAATATGTTTAAGTATATTATCGTTTATTGTCATCAATTAGAAAGGATGTGTGCAAGTCCTGCCAGTTAGCAATGGATTTAATTATCTATTAGAATCTTTTCTTTGTATAAGTAAAGACAAAACTAAAAAAATTCTTGCTTATAAAGCTAAAGATAAGCTTTTTTTTGGACTTTTTTCTTATGTTAAAAAAATGTTGTGAAAAATAGAATAAAAGAAAAATATTACAAAGACAGTTACCTGAATCATATCATAGAATTTATCACATTCATTTTTAAATGCAGTAGCTCTTATTTCACCACTATCATCACACAAGTCCATACTAAACAGTTTACCTTCACCCTTTGCATTACTCCAAGTACGAATAGCTGATTTATTCATCACACGCGCCTTTATTACCCATCTAAAAGAAAATTTAGCTTTGATATTTGTCTGTATATAGCGTAGAAGACGCTTTTTCTAGATGTTAAAACTCTGTTGGCACTTACTTTTTAGTAATAAAATTTACAATGGTCATGTTTACACGTGTGAAAGGTGCCTAAGTTTTAAAGTTGGTGCTTTTCTGGATTCCATATTCATATGGAGATGACAGAAATTTCAAAATCACACAATAATAATAACAATTGATTTATACTATTTCCTACATAGCAGGGTAGAAACGAAAGAACTAAGTGTTGTACAAGATACTTTCTGTCCATTTTTTCCGCTTGTCTTTTTGTTAGTGAGGAAAATGAAAACAATACTTTCACCTCAAGTAGGAATTTAACCCAAAACATCAATTCTACAGTCAAAAGCTGTGGCTCTGGGCAACAATGGGCTAATAACATTGAGTATTTTGAATTAAATTTATATTACTACAATTTAATTGAAATATGTACATGATTTTCTTTTAGTTATATACATAATTGCTTTCTTTCTCTTAAAATGTAATTAGAATGTTTTATGTGAATAAATTATATAAAAAAGAAGTCATATATGAAATGGACTTTGCCATTAAAACTGTAAATAATATCACTTAGCATAACTCATTCATATTTATCAATAGTCTTATATATCTGTATATATTGAAACATAAAATATATTAAAATATTTTTTTTTTTTTTTTAGCTTCACGCTTTATCCCGCACATGGCAGGGTAGGCAGAGGGAACTGCAGGAACCATAAGAACCTAGTGTTAAGACACTCCGTTACTTAATCCCTGCTTACTCCGTCCCCACTTTCCGCCGTTTTCGAGGCATTGCGTGTTGATTGGCGGAACTCAACGCCGCGCTTTGCCTTAGATGTCAGAGCGAAGAAAATGGAAATAGAAAAATCCATCTTCTCCGACTAGGGATCGAACCCAGTAACTGTCGCGTTACAGGCAGACGTTGCGCCTACATAATCAAAAATTATGTACGACGGTCCTCTATTATAAATATTTATGGCAATTAATTTCAAAAGAAAACAAAAATATTGCTTAAATTTTAACTGAGCTTAAAGATACAATTGCTAAATAACTGAGCTTAAAGTACAATTTTATTTATTTAATTATTTATATTTCATTTATTAAATTAAATTTAATGAAAATTTTAATAAATATAAATTCAATTTTTATGATATTAGAGAGCATTTTACATATCTATCTGTTAGTTTTATCCTTGTTCAGTCGTCAATGTTTTATATGACTAATATATGATTAGTTATTTATAGCTTTGCACAAGTGATAAAAAGCTACACTTGTTTTTATATTAATATTATTATTTATGCAACCATTTTATTAGATTTACATTATATGAGAAATATAATATAATACAATTTTCATTATAATAAGCTAAACTGTTAACTAAATAAAGTACTTACTTGTTTTGATAAGGACTCAAACTTGCAATTGGATGAGTCATTTGAGAACTAAGGATACTTGAATCCAAATTAGCTCCCATACTTTCTACAGGTTTTGGTGTATAAATAGATGGTGTTACACTTTTAGTTGGCTCAAGCTTAACAGGAGGTGGAGGTGCCGCTGCTGATGTAGAATCTTCACTTAAAGTTTGTGGATTACCAATTTTCTTTCCTACCACAGAACCTGGTTCTACAATAGTTAATTCTAGAATAATCATAACCCGCCTGAAACAAAGTTTTTTGGTTGTATGATTATTTTCAGTATAATTTCTGTATTAGTAGTACTGTATTTAAGATATAAATATTATTAATCTTACTTACTTTTCCTTATTTCCAGTAGTTTTTAATACAGAGGTAATATATTTATCAATTTTTATTACTGAGTAGTCTGAAAGCTCTCCTGTTATAAGTTTATCATTATGTTGTGTACCCAGCATTGCAAAGCTGTGGGAATGCTTTCCATCTGACACCAACAATCTGAACCTCTCATTAGCACCACTACCTTGAATTTTCTTGCTACCAAGTACTTGCATTATTGGATTATCATAATTTCCACCTCTCATAATAACCTGCACAAATAAAAATACGCTATAAATTTAGGTAATGGAATTATATATAACAATTTATATTTATATATAATAATGCTTTAATTTTGCTGTGAGGTGCTTATTGATTTGTAATATTTTTTTTATAAAAATAAGTTTATTTGCGAAATACATACACAAATGTTAAGATGAAACAAATGTAAAGAATATTCACGTTTATTTTCAAACAGAGCTTGTAATACCTATACAAAAAATATTAAAATGTAACAAGTTCTTTACTATATAGATATAGATATTATATATTGAGTTATTTACCCACTTTTCAGAAAGTGAATTTTATTTGAACGTGCTGTAACATGTTCTTACCTCTAGACAACCTTCCGATAGTTTGGTACTCATTTTGAAGAAAATATCTTTCTTAGTGGTTGGTTCGTCTCGATCTGTTCTCTATATTCGATCAAATAAAAATAAAAAGCACTAAGCAAGTAAAGATTTAAGTATCTCTAAAGTTGGAAACCAATAATTGTCAACATACAAAAAATGAATGAGTTTTGATGTTTTAATTTTGCTGTTGAATATCGGATCGGCGGGAATTATCTGACAGAATACTTATATAGCACAGATAATATTTACCTTTAACAAAAAGCTTTTGGAATAATTTGTATTGTAACTAAAGTAAAACGTAAGTCGTTTTTTCGTAGTCGTGTAGAATATATATTTTCTTAAATACTTTTTAATTATGTATTATTTTTATATATTTTTATAAAGGTTATACAAGAGCTGGGACTGGAGAAAGCAAGGACTAAGCAACAGTGTCTTAACACTAGGTTCCACGGTTCCTGCTGTTCCCTCTGCCTAACTTGCCATAAAGTGGGATAAAGCGTGAAGCTAAAAAAAATTAAATAATAATAAATTACGGATTTTAAACTTTATTATGTAAATATTACTTTAAATGGCCTTTATTTTAATATACATTTTAATTTGGAATTGAAAAAAATTAGACCTAATATTCCCGTCTCAGTATATTAATGTATCCACTGAAAGAAACAATCATAAATTAAAAAAAGTTTTGTTACTACCATATAAAATTTAATTTTTCGATTAAGTTCTCAATCTGCTGTATTCATATAATTTCCACTATCCAACCCAGCGACAATAATTCGCTTTTTGCTGGGGACATCTTTCAATTTTCATATAGTTTTACTTCTACCCTCCATAATCAAAAGAATAGCCATTAATAATTGTCTTTTATACATTTAATAACCTTATAAAAATGTCCATGCATATAACGTGCAACATATACACAAGGATTCATAGATGAAAGATTTAATCCGGATCTCTTTTCAGTATGGACTCCTCTTTTGTGTAATGTTATCTCCTTTTTATCATATATTTAAATACTAGAGAATACATGTAAATAATAATATAAAGATTTTTATTGTAGTTAAAAACGTCCGCCAATTTAAAACGTCTTATACATATAAAAATAAATAAATATGGTTAAATTAATATCAGTCAAAGAAGGATTTCAGATTATTTATTGCAGTTTAAAAAATTCTTTCCCATTCTGTCCCAACATATCTTAAGTCAAAAAAGTCAATAAAAGTCTTAAAAGCCGAAATATTTCTTAAGGATATAATATTACATTATATATAATTATACAACGTTTTACTTTATGTTTACTTTATAAAAAATAAAATAAAAAGACGCATAACCAATATATTTCAATTTATTTAATAACGACACTAAATAACAATACTCACAAGTCACAACCAAAAGGAAGTAAAAATAAATTTATTTATGCATATGTATTGATATTGTATCAATATATATGTATGTACGGTAATGCTTCGATTATAAATTATTTTATAAATAGTAACAAGTTATCAATTTTTTCTTTTCTTTTGTTTAGTAACCAATTACCAATAGTACCTGACCTGACCTGATAGAAATAATTATGGGTCTCGTTTCCATGAAATCTAGGCAATCGTTTTTAAATTAATCTTCATAAATTTAATTAAATCAAAACAATATTTTCTTTAAATAAATAGTATGTATTTTTAACTATGTCCAAAGTGCTTCAAAAATTCACCGCATCACTACCAAGATAACACTGTTCACAAACCTATCTAAAATTTACAATAAGAAATAAACTAATGTACTTAAAATATTAAAATATATGATAGAATCAATACTAATTAAGTTTTATTTATTACGTAACCAAATTTATTTTCTTTTGTATTTAATACCCTTTAAGTGATTTAACTTATGGCATTGGGTTTAATATTACAGTTAACCAGTATTTAATTGAAATGCTATATAACAAACTATTACTGAACTATATTACAATGTACCTAATTATGGTACGAAACTTCACACGCATGTGTGAAATTAAAATCTGGTAAATAAACGTTTCCAATTGTATTACAGAATGCCGTTAAAAATGCATCCGTTTTTAATATATAACAGTTTTTTTATATATAACATTTGAGATCAAAATCCAGTCCACACTGCCAATTCTTCTTTTGTCGGTTTGAGCGAATAAATTGCCATTATCATCACGCTTAGCGCCGATCATTGCCGCAAAGCCAGCTGTGCGTCCTCGTTCTGTGGTGGCGTGACCTCTCGCCCGTAAAGAAGCAACTACTTTCTAAAAGAAAAAATGGATTACATAAAAAGAAATAATCTCAATAGTTTGTGTGCACCTTAAATTTAGTAGTGATAATATTTAATATTATTTTTCCCTTAAAGCTGCACTCCTGGGGAGAGCATAAATATAATTAAATTAACACTTTTAGTTTATTTATACTTCTTATTTTACAGAGTACTTACAAATTAAAATACTGATACGTATTTAGACATCAATATATTATAAAACAACATTTTACTTCAACACCTAGTAATTCTAGTCAGTTATTATGTGATTATTATCACATAAGTGGCATAATGCTTACCGAATCAAAGTCACTTTCGTATTCTACTTCCATCGGAACAAGTTGGTGATGTAACCGTGGGCGTTGTATAGCATCATTTAGGTTAATATCTTCCAATATAGTATGCATTGCGACCTGACAATAACAAATCGTAAGATTAAAATTTAAACAACGAAATTTTAAATAATAAAATTTAAACTGGTTTTAATAATAACATTTACCTATTTAACTGGTCTTAATAGCTTAATTAGTATAATAAAATATACATATATATTAAATTACAAACCAAAGCGACTTGTGTTGTAATTTTAGTACCGCCAGCCGCACCAATCACTAACTCTGCGGATTGGTTTCTGTATAGCACAACGCTCGGGACCATGGAGCTTAAAGGCTGCATTCCTGGAGAGAGCATATTCGCTGGCGAGGGAGGCATTCCATATGAAGATTCACGATTTGGTATAGCAAAATCGTCCATCTCGTTATTTAACATGAAACCGAGACTTCTGGATCTCCTTTGTGAACCCCAACTGAAATAATAAATAATTTTTAGGGGCTACATTTTGAATTTCATTTTTCACAAAAAATTCTTGATACTATAAATTGTTTTGTATTTTTTTATCTTACTTATAAGCAATATCAACCTTTCGGTCGCCTGAATAGATACTTTGTTAACTTTGTGAGTTTATCTTCTTTCTTTTACCGATAATAAATCACATTGGTGCAAAGACAATAGTAATTACATATAATTTATTGTACTAGTAGCTGAAACGACGCTGCCATCGGGAGCGACGACCACCACGTGGGCAGTACCGTGGTCATCAGCGCCTTCGAACATAGCTCCATAGTGTTTCCAGTCAGAGAATGTGCGAGTATCGTCAATTTGAGCTCGAAACGATCGCGCCCACTCAGCATCACTCAAATTCCGTTCTAACTGAAAATAAACGGCAAGAGTAAATTTACTTCTTGTTTTTGAAATTATGTTACGGCTCCATTTCTGTCAAACATTGATTAATAAACCTATGCTTTTATTATTTGATACGCTTTTAACAAGCTATGACTTTAAATGATTATAATTTTGCTATAAAATACAATGACAACGTATTTAGATATCAATACAGTTTTTTATAGATTCTTAAATACGTAAATATGCCACATAAATAATAAGTGTAAATACCTACCAGAAAACGTGCGAGAATGTTTCACACTACAACTTAAAAGAGTCGTAAAATGGCGTTAAAACTAACGAATATGCAAATGATAAATCCATATGAATGAAATGCTTACTTCAGCTTCATTATTTAAAAAATATTAAATCTGTAAATGACAAATTGAATAGGAAAGGGGAGAACAGTGTTCCGTTACGTTAGTTTCTTGCATCGGTTCTTCCCAGATTTATATAACCAGTGGTAAAGTTTTTGACGTTCAAAAAAGAAACATGTACCTATTCCTATTTTGAGAGATAGATATATACACTCAATCAAGAACAATTGCCTGTTGTCTTTGTTAAAAATCTCCATTTCATTAATAATAAATAAAAAATAAGAATATAATTTTTTATACTTTGTTAATATTACATAAAAACTTCTCCGTACTACATTATAAACGTTGTCTGCTCACCTCTTTAATACTGTAAGGTATATTAGAGTGTAAAGGGTCGCCTAGGCCTGTGCGTTTTGCGTACGCGTATTTGAAAGTTTCTACGGCGCGGTGCCAATACAGGTTGGACCCTAGGGTTACGTTCGTTCCGGCGCCGATCCAGTCTCGCATCACGTTGAGCATGAACGCTAGGACGGATCCTGACCCGGGGAGGGGTACCGAGTAAAGCGTGTGGTCGTTCGACAACTGCACTGCGATGGGCTCTTGCCATTCTGGTCTGAGAGAAATACCTAATTAGAATATTAACAACCATCGCTGAGCAGCGGCACACGTATGAATATAAACGCAACGATTGTGGGTTCGATTTCCCGCTAATAATGATGAAAGGATAGTGAATTATTTCATTTTCCGCTCTGGTAACGGGCTCCTTCAGTCAACATGCCGATAAAAGATCTTAAGTCTTAACTAACACTAGGTACGGCCCTGTATTTAAATCACAAAATCTTGCACTTTTTTCCTAATGATAATGGATAAAACATTAATAGTATAGCTTCAAGAGTTACATTTGTTTGCATTGTTAAGAATTTAGCCTTACATAAGCTTATGTTACGGGAATAAGAAACATATTTAGTAATTTTTACGAAAAGTGTAATGTATATTTAGTTTTCTCTTTTCTACTCACTGGTAACTCTTGAGGTCGTCCTCTGTGATAATGCCGCCGTAGTTCTGTATTTCTCGCACGAGCGTTGTGGTTAAGGATCCATTGTGTATCGCCTCCGGGCCCTCCTCTGCGATCACTTCGAGCGTGCGCGCCAATGTGGGCTCTCGAATCATGTCGCCCTCGTTCCACACTTCGCCTGTTTCTGGATTCACGTAAACTTCCCTTTAAAATAAAAAAATATATATTATTATTGTTATTATTATAGAGTAGAATTTAAGATATACAGATAATTGTAGACTACATTTTGTAACATATGTATGCATACGCATATCAAATAATATATAGGTATGCCGTTTATAAACATGACACTCAACATTCGTCGAATAAATAAAATTATGATTACCTCATAGACGGTTCGTCTTGTATTCTGCTGCTGTAGGACTTGAGGACGCGCCCCATATATTCGCTGACGCGGTGACCTCTGCGGCAGAGGTCTGCTGTTGGCCGCACGAGTTCTGCCCACGGCAGGTGTCCATATTCCCGATACAGAGCGCCATACCCTCTGAGCTCTCCGGGCACGGCTATAGCCAAACCGCCTATAGTGGATGAAGCGTTCGCGAACATATCCTGAGTCGTCGCTGCTGGAGCTCGTTCTCGAGCGTTCAGAACTCGTACTCGACCCGTTCTGGCGTCGTACACTGTTGCCAGGAACCCCCCTCCAAGCCCCATGCATTGTGCGCAACCTATTCCTTCACAGAATAAAGTTGCTATTGCCGCGTCTACTGCTGATCCGTTCTTTTCCAATATCGCACTATAAGTAAAATAGTATAATGTAGTGGCTCAGAGGCTCAGCTTCTGCTTGTTAACGCGATGGCTTGTAGATTCGTTTGATGAAATACGAAATAAATCGTATTTATATTAATGAAATCGAAACCACGGTGTGTGTAATATATTTTAATAGGTTACTTCTTTTTATATTATTACAAATTTCAGAAAAAATAGGAACCACCGGATTTTTAGTAGTTCGGTAGATATAAGTTTACGAAAATAAACTACGCTTAACTACGCATAGATTATTATTTGTAAAGTCGAATCGACGATCATAAGTATAATTCTACAAGGAGGAAGTATTATTACATATTTTACTAAATATTCATTCTAAATATTCATATTTTATTCTATTTAACATATTAAAAAAAATATTTTTTTCAAAATTCTATTTTGTAATGAAATATTTTTAAATATCTGCATCTGTAATGACTTATTCTAATTTTCTAGTTAGTTAACCATGTAAAATAAATATATCAATATTATTACCGTCCAATAGATGCACATTCGTATCCATTAGCGGCGACCACGGCGCGGCGGTAGCGTATCTGGTCGCGGCCGGCCCAGGGCTGCAGGACCAGCACCGCCACCAGCGCGCCTATAACCAGCGCCGCCAACACGCTGCCTATCAGCAGACACCTTCGTGACCTACAACTGAAAATATATAATAATAACAAATTTAAAAAGGACAGCTTCATTGAAATTCAGTTTTATTAATATCTTGGGTTAAATTTGGTTCGCAATATTAGTTGTTTCGTAGTTTCTTTTATAATATTATAAATCGCCGAATCGGAATTGAATCTACAACATTGAGGACCGTCGTGGCGCAGAGGCGCAACGTCAGTCTGTAATGCGACAGTTTCTGGGTTCGATTCCCTGTCGTGAGAGATGAATTTTTCTATTTCCATTTTATTCGCTCTGGCAACTAGGCAAAGCGCGGTGTTGAATTCCGGCACTCAACACGCGGTGCCTCAAAAAAGACGGAAAGTGGGGACGGAGAAAGCAGGGACTAAGCAGCAGTGTCTTTACACTAGGTTCCTATGGTTCTTGCAATTCACTCTGCCTATCCTACCATAAAAGCGGGAAGCAAAAAAAATCTACAACATTTATTTATTGCACTGTGCCTTACGCATTTACTATTTTTAAAAGCTTATGAACATATATACATAGGATATTTTACGAAAAATGTTTGCAATAAATAAAGCGTATGACGTATAGCTCAAAAGACGTAAATGTATAATTTTAAAAATATGTCTGTTTGTACAAGAACACCTTCGGACAGATTTAAATAATGTATCTACAGCTGTTAGGTTTCGACAGGATTTTACGATATAAATGATTTTAAAGACTGACCTACCTAACATATAACCATAGTAGTCCAGTTAAACTATAATAAATAAAGAAATACTACCATAGTAAAATTGATCGAATATGATAAGAATTTCATAATATTTTAACGTCAATGATCAGCAGATGAAGCACCAGTTAAGCGTAGAAAAAAGTTCTATAGTAAGTAAATATCATTACATGAGTATAATATATTAAATGACTTAATAATGTTAAGCATTTCACGATGAATAATAATGAAGATAAAAAATGACGCCTTAACGAACATTCAGTGTGATGGATATTTTAATTTAGATTAAAAGAAATCGGCAAGTGGAAATCGAGTGACAAGTATTATAGTTCACGCTAATAAAATTTGAGCATTTATTAGTTAATTATAGATTTTAATTAAACTTTAAATAAGCAAATTAAATTTTCTATGTAGAGTTACGTTTCTTAGTTATTACACGTTACAATGCCTGTTTTTGTAGGAAGATTACTACTTTATGTACAATTAATTACCAGTAATAGCCTTTTCAGTCATTCGTGTCAGAAATATACAATACTTAACTAATGTATGTGTATTTTTATTACGACGCCATGATTTATACTTTTATACCATGTTTCTTCATTAATAATAAAAAACAATAGAAAAGTGCCATGCTAATTAAATTAGCATGGCACTTTCCTTATTTATATATTTTTGCGTTATCGGGTTTGATTGCATGTCTATTGTCTATGTACGTGTCCTCGTCTCCAACTACGAAGAATTAAATAAGCGAAAATGACAAAGTTAGATGTGTCTTAAACTTATCTGAAAACTTGTTATTTTATATTGGTATTAAATACTTACATCAGAAAAGGGTTACAAAAGATATTGTGTTATTATATTTAATCAAACATAGAGAGTCATTGAAGAAAAATTTAAACATATTTTCTTTGACTTGTGACAATACGAGGTAAACTGTATATGCGATAGGTATGTAAATGCTATATAAATTATCTACCTTATTTAGTCACGCAGATGTGGTTATAGACGATTCTGCGATACACATGCAATATAAGGCATACATTGATAATATCTTTTTTTACTATTGTTGTGGAGGTTGATTTATTATTGGCATAAATAATCACAAAAATAATTTTACATAAACGAATGTAGCACTGACATTTATAAAGTCACTTTGACTTGTTTATTGATGTACTTACAAAATATAAATACTTAGTAAAATATTAAAAAAAACGCCGCATAGAGAGCAAAATTATATAGATACCTTTAAGTAATAGAAATCTATAGACGAGAAATAGAAACGAGATACTTAATATCACCAAGTACTAGAAATACGTAAAAGTAAAATCTTAAATACATTGAAAAAATAAAACTTTTGTAATATTATAATTTTCCATACTAAACGTTTTTTTTAACTGTCATGTACATAATAGAATAAACACTCTTGTAGCGTAAATAAGCTTAAAGTGTAATCGCGTTGTTGAATTTGTGTAATTCAAATATTTTTATATATTTTTTGTTATCAATATACTTAAATAAAATTGGCTTTAGATTCTAATTCTTATAAACACAAAAAGGATGTAGATACCTAAGAAGATAACACCTATGAAGTCACCTATGACGATGAACTGATAAAAAAATGTAGATTAATGTAAAATACATCAAACGCACATAAACATTTGTGTTCAATTATTTTATTGCCAAATAAAATTGAAAATCTATAATTTATTAGGCAATCTTATTGGTAGCACAAACGTAAAATAAAAAAGATTTAACCCTCTTTTGAGACGAAGTGCTACGCTCTTTACCTATATATAAAACTAGCGGACGCCCGCAGCTCTTTGTTGCTCTCCGCTACAAAAGCCTACCTAGGAAAAAAATGATTCCTAGGTCAATTTACAAACACCGACACTTACATCGACGACGGCACCTATTATCTACCGTCACTATGTTGCCCCTGATTTGTAACGTAGTGTTTCGACCACCATTTCCTGTATCGCGTTTACGACAACCTGGATACTCATCCTCTTTGGATATTGGTCATGAAACAGCTAGGGTATTTTTTGTGCAGATTCCGCAGGGTCCATATACCATACGCAGAACTCTGCTGAGAGTTAAACAATAACTTTCTTCTCCTGTCCATCTCCTCCATAAATATTACTATAGGATACTGTAGTAGATCATGGAACCGATGCAGCTCAGAAACAACCCAAAAGATTGTCTCTCTCTCCATATAAGACTATATCTCTAGGGCCTTTGACTTCATCGACCAGGAGAACGACCACCTCGTTTACAGTATGAGCATTATATCTGCCACTGTATACTGTCTGTGGAGTACGATGTCAATGAATAATTAACTTTATATCATGTGAAAAGCCAAGGGAGTCAAGTTTTAAGTTTTGTTTAAAATTTCATAAATACACGTTATGATTATTCAAAGAAGTCTCTGATTTGTTCAGCAAGGCGCTCTGAACGTTCAGGTGAATATTCTCCCATGCGACGTATTCATGCTGCCCGTGCTTTAAGCACTGTGTTTAGAAAGTTGAGACCTGGCTCACTTAGACAATTTAAATGTTTTAGAAAATATATTGAAAGTATGTAGTGTTCTCTGAATAGAACTGTTGTTTAGCCCTAAAAACAAATATTAGTTAGCCCTGAAAAGAACACTGTTGGTCAAACACTGAGATAAACTGTGGTTTGGTTCTGAGAAGAACTTTTGCGTATGTGTAGTTTTAAGAATAAAATCTAAATAAAATCGCACGTAAAGTATTAGACGGACCGTTCAGCAGAAATCGTAATATTTTAATTTGACCATACCTTCAAAACTAAAGATTCAATTTTAATAATTTAAAGACCAAATAGTATCTCAAGAAACTGTACTTAGAGATGAAATAATTTATTTTGGTAAGGATTAATAGCAAGTGTAAAATAAACGTATTTAAATGTAGTTTAAAAAAAATTTTAGATTTTTATATCAGAAAATGGTTGTTGTGCCTCACTCGACATAGATAGGTATAGTGTGTCGCGGACTTTTTTGTAGAAATTTGTGAGATCTCCAATTATTAAAACCATTTTACGGTTCTACCTTTTAGGCAACGTACCAAAAATAAGTAAGTTTTCTGGTTGATTTTTAGAGCTTGTTCCCTAAAAACACAAATATCTTACGGAAACCTATTTTTTCTACCTATAGTAACCTATAATAAAATGTAGCCTATGTTATTCGTAGGTAATGTAGCTTAATAATGGTGAAGGAATTTTTAAAATATATATAGAATTTTTAATCGGTTCAGTAGTTTTTGAACCTATTCATTACAACCAAACAAAGTTTACCTCTTTATAATATTAAGTATAGATAATCGTTTTATATTACTTTCGCTAATGAATTAAAAAAAATAAGTTATATAATAATGTAGACAATTCACATTAATATAAAAATTAAGCCTATGTGTTATAGGTTAACACATATTAAACACAGACATTATTTTTTTTCAAGTATGAAAGTAAATGTTAACGATACTAAATAAAATAACATAATACTACTTAGTAAAACATATTATTTATATTATGATATAAGCTTTAAAGACAGTCTTTGACTGTATATTTAACAAAAAAATAAAAGAACATTCGCAGTAACTTGCGCTATCGTGGTTTTATTGTATTTGGATCTTATCATACTTAACTAATTCTCTACTCAACAAATAGTAGTAGATATAATAAAATTGTAGTGCTGTAACATTTTACGTTGTATTTGTTATAAAATGAATGTAAAAAAGTTATAATTTAATGATATTTTCCTCATTTCTTATCATATCTTTTTACTTTCCAAATTAATCGACAGAATCCAATTATATCCTATTATTTTTTTATCCGATAGTGTATAATTAGTACTGGTGGTTGATAAAAGACGCGGTAGAGTCCCACTGCGCAATGTGAAACAAAACAGTCCCGAATGCGTCATCTGTAGACGTAGTAAGGTTAAAGTTCGTTATCCTTCAAATTATCTATAATTTATTAGTACGCGTTTAGGTAGTATTTAAAAAAATATATTTTGCCAAAAACTATATATGTATTTAAATGAGTTCATTGATACCTAATGTTAGTTATATTATCAATAATATTATCTTTTATTGCAATTTTCACTACTATAATTTATATATAATTATAATATACACTGAAGTCTATACGTATATATAAAATTTAAGTGTCTTTCTATGACTTAAAAAAACTGCATTAAGTGCATATACTACATACACAGAGTGATTTCTTACATGAGAGTAAATCGATGATTTCAATTTCACAATTCAGCTAGCTAAATAAATATTCCTTTAGTTGTAGCAGGCTAAGCTGCGGGTGGTTCTCTAGTTAAAAACCTGTAAGTCATGTTTATTAGTAACCTCCATGACGATGTTATATTAAAATTTCAACTACTTCAATTCACCGGTTTACTTAATTATAATATTAATACCGGTTTCAGGGATAAATTTGCGAATTTATTAACATAATTTATTCTAAGAGCGAGTATAATCTTTCTGCCAAACAATATCGGCTTACCTAATGTATTTTAAATGGTCCGACGACATTGACTTTGGCGGCTATTTCGCAGGGACCTATGACATCTGGGTTTATAACGAGTATATTACAGATAATAGAGCGCACGTTATATTTTGTAAACTGTGAACTGGCTTTGAATTGACCTACTGTTCAGTAATATAAAAGTCTGTAGGTATTTATGATTATGAACGAGTGTTTATCAATCGGAAATTTGTGTCATTATATAAATCCATAGGAAGTACTATTTCCTGAATGTATTGTTGTTCTTATGAGACTGTTTAGGGTTCCGTTACAGAGCAGACAATATGTAGAGCTTTCCGTCTTTCAAGAGCATACTTCTCGAGATCAAGCAAAAATTAATATAAAATGTCTATACAACCGTCCAATCGATGGACGGTTTCGAAGACATAGAAAAATCATTAAAAATCTTAAATTCGTAGTTTTATATAAAATGATTGCATGTCTTCACAAATTTAAAGTTATTAATTTTTATAAGGTGTACTTTCCTATTAAATTTTAAAATAGGTAAATATGAAATAGGTGCGTAAGCCTAAATGCGCGAGTTTGACTAGCACTTGGCACATTTTACCAGAAGAAAAATTATTTAGATGAATCAAACTCTATATGTAACGAAAACCAAATCCAGCTGTTTCGTGATTATTGAATTGAGCATTGCGTTTGAGCGTTTACAAAACTAACCAAACGCCTACTGTTACCTATTTATTATTGCACGGTATATATATAAGGGACCTTGAAATTTGTAAACTCAATTTCGGATTTCATTCTAAACAGAGCTTAAACAAAATTTTATTTTTTTAGCGTTTAGCGTTTGGTGCTTTAAATAAAATACATTGAATCAAGGAGCTAGAACACGTGAGATCTACATTATATATCAAACTTACTTATATTATTTATATATTTTATTTAGAACGAGCTGGAGCTGGTTGTTTGTAAATAAACGTTGAATTACAATATAATATTATTTTTCTTTTTATGCTCCCCTATACTAAGTAACGAAGTTTTATATATGCATACTTGTAATACTTATAGTAATTGTAATAAATTTTATATATTTACTTATCTAAATTAACTTTTGAATTTAGGTCAGTTTTTTTTTTATTTTACGATTATATTTTTCGTAGAAAGTAATAAAATAACTTTAAAATAAAAAGCATTGCATAAATCTATAGATATGTAAACAAAATAGAAATGTCTATTTACGATTTTAAAACACAAACAATATTTTGTTTTTTCAAACAATTTTTTCCTGGATAATCACCAAGACAGCATCAATTACTATCTCGGAATACCTGCAGAATAGGGTTTTACGTGGGAAAATTCAGTGTTCCACGCGCGATTCTAAATATACTTATATTATTTTTTTTTACAGATTTTCAAGAATTGAATAACAAAAATATATTCAGATTTTTTTAACAAGTCGAAGAACAGCTCTTTTACGTTAACACAATACTAACAATAATACTATAAAAACGTAACATTATCTAATCTATCGCAACACCTAACAGAAGACTGTTTTAAAACAAATCCAGTTTCTCAATATATGATAGATATGAGCAGGTAAATTCTCACCTAAACATTGTGGTTCACGTCACACCGTACTCACTGCTACATACAAACTGCGCGCGCGCAGATTGGTAGAAGGTCGGATTATTGGTTGTACGTTAAGCAACAACACATTTCTTAGCTCTTCGATGACGATGATTGATGTAACTATTTATTTATCAGACTTATCTATTTAGTGAATTAACTAAATTTTAAATTCCAGTTTGATAACTTTAATGTCATCTATGCAAATTTAATATTTTTATTATATATATATATATATATATATATATATATATATATATATATATATATATATATATATATATATATATATATATATATATATATATATATATATATATATATATATATATATATACATATATATATATATATATATATATATATATATATATATATATATATATATATATATATAATACCTTTGAGAAAACTATAGTAAGTGTCATTTCTAGAGGAAAACTAAAGAGGTTCTACTTCAATTTGTCGTGGTTTTACTATTTTTTGCTAATATAAACGTTTTTTCTAATACACAAGGTTAAGAATATAAAGAGGGGAATAACATAAAGTAGGTCAATTGTATTCACAATAATTGTTGTATCTAGAATAAAATTTAAAGTAGAAAATATTTTAGTTTTTTTAATTAACAAAGATAAATAAACATGACTTTTATTTCAAAACAAACATTTGTTTCCGAGTGGACCCTGCGAGCAATGCGTATGCAACGAGTGATATACTGCGTCATAATGGTGTAGGACATAAAGCAAAATAATATTTACATTTCTCTTTAATAACATTTTCTCTAAACAAAGAGTGCGATGTGACTAAAACCACTTTTCGTTTTTATATAGAAATTACGTACTTTACTTAACAAGTACTATGCAAGAAATATTTTTAATTTGTCCTATATGTAAATTTTTGAAGTGCGTCGAATGATTTAAGTCTTCAGAGCTTAGTAGATTAATAAAAAAATATTATAAAGAAAAAAAATGGAAGGAAAATAATTATATATAGAAGATTGATATCAAAATATAAATTAGAAAACATAAACCACTCTCTTATGCTATTACAATATGAATAATTTATATAAGTACAAGTAGATATAAATTTAAAATACATACTTGAATGCAATAATTGTGAACAGGACAATATCATTGAGAAATAGAGTATTTACATATCTTTTTTAGCTTCACACATAGTAGGCAGGACACTAGGCCGCATCTTTGTCTTATTACTAACACACCAACTTACTTAGTTCTACGCTTTATCCTTAACGGAACTATAGAGAGCTAAGCACTAAAAACTGCGGTTTGTTTTCGCCTCATCCATTGTCAATAATCTCTTCATTGATGCCCTCCACCTTTCCACCATTTCGAGCGAGGTCTTACTTTAACTACCATATGACTTACAACTTTATCTTGCTAGAATAAGGAAATAAAAATATAACATTTCCGTAAACTGAAACAAAAATAATCATAAATGTAAATTAATAAATGTTATGTAAATTATTATTAGTGATGTAAATTATTTTTAAGCTTTAATATTTACAAAATTAGATAATAACGATAACAACTATAGTAGTATAAAACTGTGTCAAAAGCGACCGTCATTTAACTTATAATAAATTTAAAAAGTACAAAATATAGATAAGATTAAAACATATGAAGGCAAAAAATCGAACTAAGTGCTCTCTCTCTCTTCTGTCTCGTCTCTTCGCGTTAAGCCACACGCCTCACAACATGACGTAAAAAATAGTTTTAATAATAATTTAAGTTTTAATAATTTAGAAATTAATATTTCATAAAATTTACTTTTGACAGTTTTGACTGAGGTGCATATCATGGTTGGGGGTTCTAATCTTAATAGGTGAGTAATTTAATATTTCTAAACAACATACATATGTAGATATATGATTCAGAGGGTGTCTTGCCAATTATCTGTCCGATAATTGGTTTTGGGCACACGTGTACGCGACCCTGGATCCTCGAGCTACCACTTTCATACCCTCCTCCAGTCTATGGTGGTGTCTCTTCACCCTCACCTCCCTCCTTTCAAGTCATTCCTCACAGTCATTTTCCTTTCTTGGTTTTTCCCAGTAATGGATTTGGAGGTCAGATAGCAATTGCTCCATTAAAAACCACAAGTCGCCACATTACTGGATAGAGGAAATAAAAGGCTGGGTATGGCTAGGACGCGCAGGCACATCGCCCTACACCTGTGACAAGTGGGCAAGGGCTACCGTGTCAGGTATGGGCACGGCTAAAGACGTTAGTACCCAGACGGAAACTCCGCTTTGCTACTTGGAATATTGGCTGTCTAATCGGACGATATTTATGAGACATCGGGTCCAGTGTGCTTTCCTCCAGGAAATTCGATGGAAAGACAATAAGTCTCGCAACATCAGGTACACTGGGTCACCTTCAGGTAAAAATGGTGTGGCAGTAGTGCTTTCTGAAGAGCTACAGAATGGGCTTCCTCCTGTAGAACTTACAGTTCCGTGGTAGACAAATATCCATAAAAGTCTTAACTTCTAGCTTAATAAATATTTCGAGCTTACTAACGAACTGACCAGGAATAGGTTTAGAGTATTCATATGCGATTGAAGAACGAGCGAGAGGTATAACAGCGAAATCTCTCTATAGCTTGCTAAAAATCAAAACAAAATATCTAGGTCTGTCTAGAACTATTTCTAATACATTTCTAAAACGTACTTCAAAGGCGGCATTAGCAGAACCTTTTCGAATTTGGTTAGGTAGTGGGAGGAGCTCGGATAGTAAAGGTGAGCATTAATGCATTTTAAAGGGAGCCCTAAAACCTACACTTGCGTCGCAAGTCCCAAGAGCTCCTCTTCCTACAACGCGATGGGCTCGGCACCTGCACGGTGAATTCGTGGAATGCTCAGCAGTTTCTTCTCTAGTTATGATTTTAAACTATGTTTTCTCAGCATCTATGCAGGTTTTCGCAAAATTTTAACTGACTGTAGCTATATATTTAAGGTTTAACATATATTTATTCTTAAAACAAATTAAATTAATAAATGAGTAAAAGTTCCGTCATCAGTGGTTTTATTTCATCACCCTTTGAAAATTAAATGACCAACCTAACCAAACCAAAGTAGTAGAAAATATTTCGAAATAATAAAATCCATGATGGGTATACAACAGCAACATATAACAAAATTAGTGGGTAAATAAAAATACAATAATATCATCAGTAGAAAAATATATTTAGCTTGACAAAAACAATCAAATATGTATTAATTTTTATAAGATGTGACATTCATTTACTTACGCGTAATAAGTATGTACACAAATAATCTCATTGACTATAAAATTTATATTTTTTTATTAACGAGTATAAATATTTCAGTTCCTATCTAGTTTATCGCATTTATCATAAAAATAGTCTTAACATTAAGCAAGTTTGTGAAAAATAAATAATTACAATCTATTAGTCTTCATATGAGGGTACTTGAACTAACCAAGAAATTACTAATTTTTATATATAGCTCAATACACAGTTATATATAGTTAAACACACTTATATATATATATATATATATATATATATATATATATATATATATATATATATATATATATATATATATATATATATATATATATATATATTCAGTGCATATTACATAACAACAATGAAATTACAACAATAATAATAAAAACAGTTACATACTTTGCCTACATTTATTACTTTCGTTACAAGGCCATTTTTCATATACAATTTTACATATTAAACAATGACAAGTAAATCTTAAGCATAATATACAGTATATACTATACATAAACATTTTAGTATGATAAATTGGGATTACATTATGTGTCAATCTTTAATTTTTATTTTCAACCAATTCTAAAGTAAAACAAAAAATGCAGCAGCAGTACATTATTAAAAAATTACATTATATTTATTATTAACTTGAAATATATAGCAATGTTGTTAAATATCTAATAACTTGACGATTCATTCTGCAATACCGTTCCATTCTCTACTCTCTGTCCAAATTTGATATGCAGGGTTAAATGGCAGCCCGCAGCATTGAACATTTATATATTGTGACATGTATATACATAATCCATTTCTATACCTGGAGTTTCAGTAATTCTACTTTAAAACATTATCAGCATTTGTTAGCAATCCTAAGGCATCATAAGGTATTTATATTTTATTAAATCTAATACATCAAGTTATATGATCTGATTATTATTGGTCAAATATTTCTTACCATTTTAATATACACTTTTCAGAAGTACTATCAAACATTCAAAGACCTAAATCATTATTTTGTGTTTACTTTTTAATTTTTGTGTTTAAGTACAAGTTGTTAAAATAAACATTTATTACTAGTAACAAAAAGTCTTAAATTCATTTTCATGACAGTTACATACTGAATAAAATTTTTATTTAATGTCACAATTTTCTATAATTTTTATAGTACTAATTTTTAATCAGGAGGCCGGGCATCTACTCCATTTCCAAAGCAATGTTTATGTTCTGAATCTTTATAGGAATTTTCATGAAGTACACTATGAGAACTCGTACGGCACTTTGTGAGACATAATTCATAATCATCACTTATTGAGTGAAATAGCACTTTCTCTTCTGCTGATAATTTAGACAGCACCAATTCTAATAGGCTTCGCTAAAAATATAAATATTAAAATTGAAAATAATATCTTAAAACAATTATACATTTTTAATTTTGTATCTGGCATATAGTCTGGCATATAGGGTAGCAAACAATTTTTCCACTTTCCTTGCAAATTTAAAACACTGTGTATTCAGTGGTGTGTGGAATACACTTTGTTTTACCAGAGTAAGGAAATAAAATAGTAAATTCTTAGAAATAGGGACTAAGTCCACAGGCAATCATGTTTAAAATTAGTAAGTGTGTCACAATTCCTTCATTTTTTTTTAATTTTTTATATATATATATATGTAACTCTTCATTGCTTAGTCCCTGCTTTCATCGTCCCCACTTTCTGCCTTTTTCGAGGCGAGGATTGCGTGTTGAGTGGCGGAACTCAACACCGCGCTTTGCCTAGTTTCTAGAGCGAAGAAAATGGAAATAGAAAAATCTATCTTCCCCGAGTGATCCTCAATATTGGTGGATTAATAAATACTTTTTCAATAATTATAAATAAAATACTTATGTGTTATATTAGTTTTCATGTAATACCACTTTAAATTTTATAATAATGAAAAAAACATCAATAACATAAATTTGTGTTACATTGTGTCTAATACAAGACATTGAATGAATATTGCTAGTATAACCATAACATTACCTTACTGGGATCCAAACAACAAGACACACAATATTCGTATATAATGCAGCAATTATTGGCCTTGCATGAGCTACAGCTGTATCTTTTAGTATACTCAGAGTCTATAATGCAACAGCCATTTTTGGCCACATCTGACCTTTGACACACATAACCTACAAAGATATTGTTTATTTATTTAAAAAATCCTATAATTTAACATTCATACAAAATATATAAAATTATTTACCTCTATCGTCCACAAGCAAAGATTTACCTTGGACAGAGTTTCTGCATACTTCATCATTTGTTTCATTATGTTCTTGTAATGTCCTCCATACAAAAGGTTTTCTTTCAATTAGCACATCTTGATAAACCATATTTCTATTATTACCCTTAAAGCAAATATTATATAATTAATATAACACATTTTTAAAACATATGAAATATTTATTAATGATTTACTTACTTCTTTAAGAAAACTCACTATACAGTAGGTCAAAGAGGACGCAAAAATAATACCCAATACTAGACGCCTTCTGATAAACCGCAGTAAAGCGGCATACCACATTTTAAACTATCAGATATTAGTCATATGAATTCCATTATAACTTTTGTATTACAATTTGTAAGGTTTCTTGCATGCATTTACAAAACACATGTTACCGAAGACAATAATAATTTATTTTCACGTTTAATTATCCTCATTGTTAGTGTATTGAAGCAAGTATTTTTATAGGCAATGGTATATGTATTTTTTTCACAGAATTGTAGAAGCTAATAAAAAAGCTTAGGAGGATTTTATTTCGCTATAATTTTATATATTTATTTTCTTGGTGATCTGTTGTGTCATTTGTCATATAGACATGAGTACAAATAAATATGGAGTGTAGACCTAAGGAATACCACCTTGTGAGGGGGACAAATTATGTTATAAGTGTATACTTGAAAACAACTAATTACTTTATACTAATATAGCAATAATAATTATTGTCGCTAGTATAAGAACAAGTGAAAATAAAAGGAACAAAATATTCTTAAAAATATATTGGTTTGACCATGGGCGTACTATTTTTTATTAAATTGCTTGTCGAGAATTTTGAGAAATGTGTTATACTTTATGTGATGATGTGTTCTTTTTTTGGAAAGTTCTTTTTTGGAAGTTTTTAATTATGTTCTAATAGGACGTTATATAAACACATAGATGTCGATCTACTTTGGACTCATTGATTTCAGACTAGCACTACTTTACAAGATTTCTTAACCAGAGATGAAACAGATACAAATCGGTATAGTTATATAATTATTATTTAACGTATTTATACATAATTTTTAATATATATACAGTGGAATCCGGTTATAACGACGGTCAAGGGACCAGTGATATTACGTCGTAATAACCGGAAGTCGTACTAAACAATCTTTTTTTTTTTTTTAAATCATATACAAAATTTATGTACATACGTATTAATACGTATTAAGGTGACTAACAGACAAAAAAAAACATTGAATTAAAAATATTTATTTATTTCACATATAATAATATGCATACAAATACGGTACAGAAGTGTACTAAGAAGGAAAAGAAATGAGATTAATCAATAAGTAATTTAAAACAACGCAACACCTACTGCAAAAAGTCGGTAATTTTTGATTGTTTTTGTTTTTTATTTTTATAGTAAGAAGTACGGACTGCATTATGCAATTGAGACATAATATTTTTCATGTTGTCGTCTTCAAAATTAGAATGCACAAACAAAGTCAGTACTTCTGCAGCTTTTAGAGCTTCTGATACACTTGGAGTAGTACAATTTTGTTCCTGGCCATCGTCGTCATTATTATCATCGCTATCTTGACTGTTGACGATAATATTTTGTACAATATTTTCGTCAGTCGGCTCCTCACACGTTACGAGATCATCATCAATAGTAGAATAATGTTCAAGTTCTTCATTTCCTATCGGAAGTCCTTTATTCAGAGCTCTTGCCCAAACAGACAGCGGCACATCATCATCAACGTCACCATCATCGTTGTCGGCAGCAACACTGGCACTGTCTCGGACAAATCCAGCGTGTCTATAACAGTTGGAAATCGTTGCTGACGTAAGTTTGTTCCAGGCATCGTATATCATGAGAATGGCATCCAGTATGGTGATTTTCGGATTTTTGGCGCTACAGGCGTCTTTATTTGCCTCAAGACTGGCGATAATTTTTAGAACCAAGTTTTTACGAAAGTTAGACTTTAACGCCCGAATAATTCCTTGGTCCATAGGTTGTAGTGTAGATGTTGTGTTAGGAGGCAGGAATACGAGAGTTATGCTTCTCAAGTCGCTGACTGACGGATGAGCTGGACAATTATCAACCAGAAGCAGGATCTTTTTCTTTTGTTTAGTCAGTTCTCGATCCCAGTCCCGCACCCACTTGACAAAAATATCAGACGTCATCCAGGCCTTGCGATTGTTTCCATAATCTACTGGCAGGGATCGTACATTTTTAAAGCATCTGGGGTTCTTTGACTTGCCGATAATTAACAGCTTTTTTTTATCGTGCCATTCATGTTAGCTGCTACCATCACAGTTATTCTGTCTTTTGAAAGTTTACCTCCCGAACATTTTTCACCTTTAAATTTTAATGTTTTATCTGGCGTCAGCTTATAGAATAATCCGGTTTCGTCTGCATTAAAAATGTTGTCGTCACTAAATTTTGCTCGCAAATTAGGCCAAACTTTTGTTAGCCACTCTGTCACATCACTCTGTTCAACCGACAATGACTCTCCAGCAATTTTTCCGGCGACAATATTGTGTCTAGTCTTGAAACGACTAATCCAACTCGCGGAACAATTAAAGTTAAGAATATTTAAATCTTTAGCAAAACAACTTGCCTTTTCTTGAAGCATGGGCCCATTGACGGGTATTCCTCGATTACGTTGCAGCTTAAACCACTGTAAAAGTGCCACATCAACTTGTTCTTGAGACGACTCCCTCACGCGTTTAGGATTTAAAACGTTTGCGTTAAACAAAGGTTCTATTTTGTGTTTATTCTTTTTTATTGTGGATATAGTCGAGTGATTTACACCAAGTTCCTTCGCAATAGTTACATTCGACTCGCCAGCTTCTAAACGTTGTAAAATAAAACTTTTTTCTTCAATAGAGAAACTTTTTCGCTTAGCCATTTTAGTACGCGCACTCACTTGTCACCCGCAAATTAGGAAATGTAAAATAAACAAAACAGACAGTCCGCGATGCATGGGGTAGGTAGGTGCGCGGGGCGGGGATAGCTTCTATAATGTACCTATAACTTAGATTTGTTTGTAAACACGTCGACGCACGTCGTTATAACCGGACAATGTGCGTTGAATTCCGTCGTTAAAAGCGGTCGGTCGTTATAAGCGGAGTCGTAATAAACGAATGTACTTTCATAGTGGCTCGATACGAAACCAAACATATGTCTATAGTTGCGTCGCTAAAAACGGTTGGTTGTTATATGCGAAGTCGTACTAAACGGATTCTACTGTATACGCAATACTATGTACTTTAAACTTGGACATGGCTTCTAAAAAATTATTTTAGGTTAATGGGGGTGTTTCCGCCAATAGTTAAATCGCATAAATTTCTTTTTCTACCCGCTATATATTATTTTCTTATCCGCATTCCTTTTCTACGCATACCTACTGTTTAAGTACGCAGTTAGCAACGATCTCTCATATCGTGAACTTGCGCGTGCCCACCGAGCTGTACGGTGACTAGTGCCTCATGTGCTGGAGACTCTTGATGCTTTGGATTGCTGATACTGCTGAGGACGTCCAAGGTTAAGGAGCAGAACTCGCAAGATAGGCGTGCATTCTATCCCGCAGATAGCTTTTCCGCAGACCACACCTCTAATAATTTAAAAATACAATCCACTTCAAAATCCGCCGTAACAATGGACATAACAAAAAGTTGACGTGATAAAAAAGAAATATATTATAATTTTTATAAGAGGATATCTAGAAAATAAGAAGAAACAGCAATATTTGGCACTATTTTTTTGTCCTTCCACAAGGTACTATGGCACGAACTTAATTAGCTGCATTTCAGCGAACACTTTTTAATATACTGAGTTGGTACTCTTAGGTCCAACTCAGTATACATTTTATAAGAAATTAAACAGTAAAATGAGCATTTCTAGGTCATTACCATTATTAAATGTTTTCATCCACTTTACGAAATAAGTCATGAATTCTTTGAATAAAGTAATGCAATCTTATTGAGACTATATTCGGAAAAAAGTAATCTTAAAAAATAAATTTTAATTTTTTTTTATGAAAGATAATTTTAAATTTTCATTTTGATCTTTCTTTGCTCTGCGTAAATGTCTTTTTCTAGTGTTGAAAAATGTTCGGAAAACGGCAATATTGATGCCTATCTAAAAATAGAAAAAATTGTTGAACATAACGGGATTACACCCCTTCCTCTTAAAGCTATACAAGCACTACAAAGTATTTTTCTATAGTGATTACACCCCTTCCTCTTAAAGCTATACAAGCACTACAAAGTATTTTTCTATAGTGAGGAAATTTTTTGTAGTTTTAAGTGTTTCTGCACATATGAGAACTAGTCAATAATACTAATATTGTATGAATCCAAAATTTATTTATATAACATCTGGTTTGTTCTTCCTGAGGTAGCTTTTTATTATTGAAGTGGCTAGTAGCATACACAGTTTGAATGAATCGGCTTTTTGTAGGTTGTATTGGTTGTTGTATTTTATAAATGATTTTATTTTAAATTATAATATTTGCCTTGATTATTTAAATTAAATATTTTAATTTTCCGAGAAAACGCTTTGCTTTGCAAGCTGGCGTCACTCTCATTATATACTGTTGACAAATTTTGTATGCACTACTAATAAAAAATTACCAATGATTTTTGTTCTAAAATTGATTAAAAATACCAAGTGATGCTATAAATGTACAAATACGTCAGTAATAAGTTCTAAAAAAATATTTATGTGGCAAAATGATATGATGAGGCTGTTAGTCCGGAATATTACTCTATATCAATGAATTAATTTATCTAACGAAATATAAACCTCAAAAAATGTTACAGTGACTAGAGGTATGTTTACAGTGTGTTAGGTCACTGTCAATTTGACAAATGAAAATATAATAATAACTGATAATTTGTTTTTTTCAAGTTCTTACAGATGCCTACAACTTTATTATAGCTTATAACCTGTCAAGACCTAATTGATCTATTTAAGTGGCGAAGCACTGTACTGATTTTAAATATAAAATAAAAATCGATAATGCAATTTATTTTATATGACATATCACAATAAAACTAACTTAATTTGTTTAATATCACAATAATGAAAAAAAATATGGAAAACATATTATTGTTAGAATTCGAAGATAATTATATTAATTTTACTAACAAATCCACAAAAAAAGACAGATAACCGGAAGAACTCAAGATGTCATGAAGAAGTTGCGAATTTCTATTCATGAACAAGGACTGCCGTACAATTGTTCAAGGTTCAGGTGTTACGATCATTTGAATGAAAATGCGCGCAAAAGTATTAGTCAAAATTTCAATTCCATTAGTACTGTAAATGAGCAGAACTTATACTTATCATTCAACGTAGAAGAAGCCGAAAAACGGGTGGAAGACTACATGCAAGATGTAGCAGTGTGTTTTAAAGCATTTATTACACTACATGGAATTCCAAAGGGAAAGGTTGAATATCTTTAAAAATTTTGAATAGATCAGGAAAAGCGCCTTTTGATCAAGAGGGTATTTTATTTACCTGAAGATACTGTTAAGAATGCATGTTTCAATAGACAACCAGAATGAAAAGTCACATTTTTATTTTTTTCTTTTATGCTGTAACGTTATTTATGGTTGTAGTAGATTGTTTCACAGTTACTAAGTTTCCCATAATCTCAACAAATGTCGCTAAAAATAGCATTTGTATTTGATTCAAATGAATAGAACAGGGAATGTCCATGATATACCGGCAAAGAAGGACAGTCCAAATTTTGACAGTTAACAATTTTTAGGTTAGAATTCGAAGATAATTATATTAATTTTACTAACAAATCCACAAAAAAAAAGGGAGACAACCGGAAGAACTCAAGATGTCATGAAAAAGTTGCGAATTTCTACTCATGAACAAGGACTGCCTTACAATTGTTCAAGGTTCAGGTGTTACGATCATTTGAATGAAAATGCGCGCAAGAGTATTATTCAAAATTTCAATTCCATTAGTAATGTAAATGAGCAGAACTTATACTTATCATTCAACGTAGAAGAAGCCGAAAAACGGGTGGAAGACTACATGCAAGATGTAGCAGTGTGTTTTAAAGCATTTATTACACTACATGGAATTCCAAAGGGAAAGGTTGAATATCTTCAAAAAAGTTTGAATAGATCAGGAAAAGCGCCATTTTGATCAAAAATCAAAGAGGGAAGCATGAAAACCACAAGAAAATTCCACTTGAGATAAAAGAAAAAATATTTAATCATATTAATTCTTTTAAAGATAGACTGAGTCATTATAGTTTGAAGGACAGTAAGAAACTTTATTTACCTGAAGAACTGACTGTTAAGAAAATGTATAACATGTTTTCAATAGACAACCAGAATGAAAAGCTCACATCTAATGAATCATATAGGCATATTTTTAACACACAATTTATATAGCCTTTGGTTATCCCAGGATGGATACATGCAGCACATGTGATGCTTACATAGCCAAGGCTAAGGTGCTTGAAGAAGAGAAAAAGAACAATTTTGAATAAAGTTAATCTAGCCAAAGCTCATAATTTTTATGATAGGAAAAGGTCAGCCAAGAAACAAAGTAAGATTCAAAACAATTTCCTTGCAATAGCTATGGACTTTCAAAAGAATGTTAATATTACTACAAATGATGTCTATTACAAAAGAAAATTGTCAATGTATTCATTTCGTATTCACAATTTGAAGACTGCAGAGTTTTATTTCTATGCTTATACAGAAACTTGTGCCAAAAAAGACTGAGATGAGGTAGTCTCATTTTTATTTGACTTCATTGCTAATCAAATAGACAAGGCTATGAGACATCTTGTCATATTCTGTGATTCCTGTGGGGGATTAAAATAAAAGTATACAATGATTAGATTTATTAATGTTGTTGTTCATGAATTAAATTTACTAGACTCCATTAAAATAACATTTCCTATAAGAGGTCATAGCTATCTTGAGTGTGATAAGAATATGGGATTAATTAATCTCAAAATCAAAATGGAATTGCCATATCATTGGTAACTGCTCAAGAATTGTAGGTCAAAACTATCATCCTTTCAAGTGATTGAAATTGCTCCTGGAGTTGTTAGAAAATTGACAACATTACTGAGTGCAAAATACATGAAGAAGTGTAGTATTCTCATTCATAAGCAAAGAGAAATAATGATATCTAAAGAATATGATCACAAGTTAATATTGCACAAAGAAAATTACAATTGAGTTTGGGAGAAATCTAAAATAACTAATAAAAATATTATTATGAGTAGTGAGTTTGAACTTCCTGACTTAGCATATAAAGCTTTTTTGCCTTTAAGTGAACTTAAGTATAAAGATTTAATGCATTTAATGCCATTTTGTTCAAAAGAAACACAAATTTTTTTGAAGCCTTAAGGCTTACTTAATATGATACCAAAACCTAAGATGAACAACTAACTTAGTATTTTTTAAGTATAAGAGTAATTTCCTAAAGGACATTTCTTGTTTTAAACTTGTTAGAAAATGCTTATAATTTTTATTTAATTTATTATTATTTTGTTAAAAGGTGGTGCAAATGAAATTATAATGTTGAACAAATATCTAATTATTACAGTCAGTGTAAGAAACTTTACAAATTGATCTCAATAATAAAATAATGACTTTTAAACTTTCAATTGTGTTTTTTTCTTACCTGTAATCTTCGTATATATTTATTAGTTTATTGATATCTATTTTCATTGCTACAAAAATATAAGTATCCTTTTCTTTTAATTTCTTTCATGTGAAGGGTCTTAGTGATAAACATTTTCATTACCCTCCTTAATTTCTGATGGTAGTAGATTGTAGTGGGTAGTTAGTTATCTTTACATAATACATAAGGACTCAAATAAACTAGGAACATATATTTTATTTGTTACTTAGTTGCATGTCTTTTGGTGTTTGAATTGAATACATGCTTTAATAGTTGTGAATCTATATCTAATGTTAATTGATTTTCTGAAGATCCATAAGAAAATATTCGCACGCTATTGTGCTGCTTACTTTTTGTTTGTTTATTGGTGTTTGTAGTTTTATGGATAATTTTATTCGCTTGTGACTTGTGTTGGCTTTTGGTCTTATATCTTTGGGTTTTTGACCTCATATCTAAACTTGATTGATATTTATGTTTGGTCCAATTGATTATGCCCACAATGAATGTTTTTACAATTTCACTCGTAATATGGTAAAACGATTTCAAATGAGCTATTTCAACTGTGCGGCTTATGAATTTGCTCATAAATGCGTAGTTTTTCTCTTGTTTTAAAATAAAGCCAGTGGCAGAACCACTTATTGAATTGTAAAATTCTTGCATCTTTAGAGTTATTTCACTTGCAACACTTTCATTTTCGTATGAAATATTGTGAACATTATTTGCAACTTGTATTATACTTTCAGACAATCTGTCTAGTTTGTATATAAGTTGTTTCTTATATAAATACACATTATTAGATTTGTCATCCAAACAAAATCCTGGATTATAAATACTGTGGGTCATATTTCCATTATTATTATTATTAAATATATTATTATAACCATTATTGTATTCTTTTTCCACATTGTATCTGAAAGTGGCAGGTGGTGAACTGTTATGAGTTTCATGTTGGACACCCGTACTTTCACATAAATTACTAAATTGTGTGCCAATAGATTCTGGATACTGGTTTACTTCGTCTTCAACTATAAGGGTAACATTTATAGGTCTGTTAAAATCAAATTTCTGCATACATATCATGATGAAATCTGTAACAAGACAAAGCGTTAACACAAGCATTCACACTATTATAAAACAAAAAAATAATTTTAATTTTATAATATCTTTATTAATACTATTAACTTAAAGTTTATTTAGTTGATAATATTTATCTTAGTAATTTGTACGAAATGAAAATTTCCTTTGTGCTGGTTTTTAATGTAAGTTTAATGTGTCATATAGAATTGTTACTTAATGTTTCATGACCGCGGAGACGAAGCTTCAGGTATAAGCTTGTTACTAAATTAAATAAAAATCCCTTTCCAGTATTTAGGGAAGGGACTTTAATTTAATCGGTCGCCTATGGTAAGTATTTCTTGTAAGTACATTTATGCACTTGCCACAATCGCCTTGGTATCAGTTTTTGTGACATAAAAAAGTTTAAACAACTACACTTGCGTCTTTTGACACATATAAAAACCCATTAATATTATCAAATCAAGTAACTACCACATACCTACAGTTTCTTTTAATATTAACATAAACAATGACCTACAGAAATTTGGGCGGCTTGTAGTTATTTGTTGAAAGCTGACACCTGTCAATTATTAACGACAATAATTTCATTTTAAATTTTTTGTTGACTGGAAGCTTTTTCAGGAAGTACATATTATGTAAGAAGTATGTGGCACCACCTGGAGAGATTATATTACTTACATATTATTATTACTTATATATTGTCGTTACTTGGAATTATTGACTTAATAAATACCAGTAAGAATTTTAAGGCTTCGTGTAAATGATGTTACTTCATGACATATTGCTTATTAATACTTCGAAATGGCGATAAAATGTTTAGCAATTTCAACTATGGTCATTACGTAAATGAAAACAATATAGTTTCGACAGGGGTGATAAAATCTGGGCACATGAATGTATTAAAAACTTGACCGTAACTGGAAGCTTTTATATTGAGAGAGCATTACCATTTCCGTCGATTTTTAATCTGTTGTCGTACTTTTTCCACCTGAAAAGCCGGAACTTGGTGGCGCCACCTGGCGGCGACGCGCCATTTTTTAGTTTTGCTACGAGATTGCGCGTCATTTGGAATCATTGGCATTTAAGTTTTCGTCGAAATAACATCCACGAGAATATCGACTATAACGAAATTTTACTAAAATATTATAAGGATTGTACGGATTTTCCATAACAGAAAATAGTACAAAGTACCAAGTATATCGTAAGTGGATAAATTCTGTGTGTAAACACATCGAGTAAGTTCCTTATTTCTTCTATCTACCCGATATTAATAGATATTTATAATTCGTTCGTAAAATTCGTAAATTATTGTAAGAAGCAGTTTTTGTCGTACTTTATAAGTACTTTATAACAATTATTAAAATATATATGTATAAAAATATAATTTTCTCCTTTTAACGTAAAGTTGAATTTTCAGAAATGAGTGAGGGTATTTTTCATTTTGAGCAACAGGCTGGACCTAGTGGAGAATCGTTAAATAGAGGTCGAAGCCGTTCTGCTAGCAGCAGTTCCTCGGGGTCATTTTCGTCTACAGATGATTGGCGGTCTGAATGGCGCAAACATAAGAAAAGTAAGCGGGTAAGGAGATCCGACCCCCGAGTGGACACGTTGCTAAAAGAAATGGGTGAGCTAAAGCAATTTATTTACTCACGTTCTATTAATGATGATGTGGATGATGTGGATAGTATATCAATTTATCCTGAGAATGAATTATGTGAACAAAATGAATTTAATTCTGTTAAAAATAATACGAGTCTTTCTTTTGAACTACAAACTAAATTAAAAGAACTATCCATTCCAAAAACACCAGAAAATTTTTTAAAAATATTAACTGATATACAAAGGCTCGGTAGCATTTCATGGTCAGATGTAAGGTTTGCTGATACACAAAAATTATATAATCATACTCCTGGGTTTACTGATCTTGAAACAAATGACGAAGTGAAAATGTATGTTACTATGCGCAGTTACGCTTACGCTGATAAATCTTATGCTGCTATCACATACTGCATATTAAAACAAAAAAATGCATTACAAGAAGGCATAAAAAACCTTGTCTCATGGGCAAGAAATTGCAATTCTTTAAAGGCGGACGATTTATGTGAAAAGCTGGAAGAATAATTTATTAAAGGTGATTTGTTCAAAATTTCATCAGATTTAATGCAACTAGTATGTGGTCACAGAGCTGAAAGTATTGAAATGCGTCGTAACGCTATTATAAAGCAAGTTCGCGATCCATTAGCGAAATCAGCTCTTGATAAGATCCCACCATCAATATATCATTTATTTGATTCGGAAAAGCTTACAGCTGTACTGGAGAAGTTTGGTGGAGTTTACAAAGTATTTTGGCCTACAAAAGCTTTTGGATTAGGACAATCAAAAATTAATCATTCAAATTCTCGCTCCTGCGAGGAGCAGAGTACACGTAAACCAAAGATTCCATCGCGTGGAACTCGATATTATGTTGAACCAAAGAATCAATATAAAATGCGTGTAAATTATTACAATGATTCACCCTCACAGGGCGAGTCGGGATCCAAAGCTTACCGCCCTCAATATCAACATGAAAATTATCACAGAGGGACATTTCCTAAGCACTTTCTACCTACCGAACATAAAAAATACAAGAGCCAAAAAAGTCGCAGGTGCACCAGAGGAGGAAAAAATAGCTATAACAAGCAATGACTCGAACCATTTCCGGGCTGGCCAGTTACTACAGTATTACGAACAGTGGAAAATAATGGGGGCACCAAAACTAATTCTAAAATTGATTCAAGGGTATCGCATACCTTTTTCCCGAAAACTACCTTTGGTGTACCCAAATATATCGATGAGCCCACTACAAACACCAGTTTCAGAGGAAATGAGCGCAAAAATTCAAAAAATGAAAGCTCAAGGTATTGTTGTAACTGCGCCGTATGCGCCAAGTTTCATTTCCCCTATGTTTTTGGTGCCCAAATCCAACGGTTCGGCCCGACCTATATTCAATTTAAAAAAGCTCAACAAGTATGTAATAACTCAGCCATTTCACTTAATAAATATGCACAAAAAACCAAATTTCCTTCATCCGAAGGACTGGATGTGCAAAATAGACTTGTCCCAAGCATACTTTCATTTGAGAGTAGCCGACTGCCACAGACGGTTTCTTCGCTTTAATTACAATCAAGAAATATTAGAAATGACTTGCCTGCCGTTCGGTCTCAGCACCGCTTCAAAGACTTTCGCTATTTTGACAAATTGGATAGCTCAAATATTAAGACGAGAATATCACATCAGAATAATAGTCTACTTAGACGATTATCTCATAGCACATCAAGATGCCAACATGTTAGTATGTCATGTAAAAATCGCACAAGAAATATTAGAGAGACTTGGTTGGAAAATCAATTACGAAAAATCGATACTTGTTCCAAAAAAGATTATAAATTATCTAGGGGTAATTTGGGATCCCTGGAAAAATTTAAAAGTACTACCAAACGAAAAAATAAGAAACATAAAAGAAAATGTAAGCCAGATATCGGATAATTACATTTAACCGTGCAGTGACGGAGAAAGAATACAATTCACTGCCCCTTCCTCCCATGGGTGTCGTAAGAGGCGACTAAGGGATATCTGAGCGACCAACTGCTCATCTGGTGGTAGGATGTTAATCATCCGCCTGGTTTGTTACCACCGTACGCATGGTGAAAAACTCGTGAAGTGGCTATACAACCGCGTTTCCAGATCAGCCAGCGTACAACCAGTGCCTGAGCGAGCTATGTCGCATGGCAAAGCGTCGCTCACTTCACGTCTCTTTAAACGAGGCGTGAAGAGGCATCTTGCGGGCCGGCATGGCGAGGGTGACTAGTGCAGCTCATTTTTGTTGTCAGTACTAGTCGTCTTCGCGTTTGGACTCCACTTCCACTTACCATCAGGTGGAGTGGAGTCATATGCCTACCCGGATAATATAAAAAAAAAAAGTTTTTAACAAAAAAGAGCGTAACATTAAAAGACTTGCAGAGAATTGGAGATCTCTTGAATTTTGCCAGTTTTACTGTTCCAAAAGGCCGACTCAAGCGTCGAAAGACCTTAATATTATTAAACTATGTAGCAAAACGAACATTCAAAACATATCCGAAGGAAGTGCGGGACGAGTTGGGATGGTGGCCTCAAAATTGCCAACTATCAACGCCATTACATCATCCTCCTCCAGTAAATTTTCTTGTAACAGATGCATCGGATACCGCATGGGGTGCACAGCTGAACAATCAAGCGTTCTGGGGGAAGTGGTCCCCAGCAGAACAGCACCTACATTCCAATCAGAAAGAATTGTTAGCGATACTACACTCCCCTCAGACCCAAGTACCCTGCCTACAAGGCAGCTCAGTCTTTATTCAATGCGACAACAGGACCGCGGTAGCCCAGTTGAGGAAAGAAGGAGGTACGAAATCCAAATCTCTCATGAATATAGTCTATCGGATAATTACATTGACAAATCAATACCAAATACACTTCACGATCCATCATATCCCAGGCAAATACAACGAAGCCGATCACTTGTCACGTCATCGTCCATCTCCCGAGTAGCACCTACTGCCTGCCATCCCAAAAATAATTTTTCAGAAATGGAGAACACCGTTAATAGATCTATTTGCTTCGAAAACAGCACATGTAGTAAGCAATTACGTATACCGAGATTTGAGAGACCCCCAAGCTATTTATCACGATGCTTTCAGTGTGCTGTGGAGTTACCAGTTGGCATGGGTATTTCCTCCTCCATTCCTTATACCGAAGGTATTAGCACATTTAAATCAATCAACAGGCACATTTCTCGTAGTTGTCCCACATTGGGAGAAGGTATTTTGGAGAGCAGATCTAAAGGCTCCTGGTCTAGAAGCACCTTTCACATTGACAAATTTACACAAACATTTGATAGACACGATGACAGGGCTTCCCCCGCCTCGAGTCCAGGACATACATCTGGAAGTTTGGAGATGTGGGGGTGGACTGAATCTATAAGAACGTGGAATAATGAACAAAAAACATTACTTAAAAATTCGTGGCGAAAGTCTACCTTAAAAACTTATGAAGTAGCTTGGAATCGTTGGATTTGTTGGTGTAAAAATAATAACGTTAATCCAAAAAGTCCTAATGGGGCTCGTTTAGCTCAATTTTTATCTGACTTACATTTGATTAATAAATTTTCTTATAATACCTTACTCTTACATAAATCAGTAGTATCTACCTTATGTAATTCAGAATTGTCAAGTGCTTTAAGTTCGCATGTAATTGTAAAACATATATTAAAATCAATTGCTTTAGATCAACCTAAAAATAGTAAAATGCCTATTTGGGATGTTGATAAGTTGCAATCATATGTGGAGAATTATTCAATTGATATAAATAATGCATTTCAAGTTTCGCGCCATACAGCTATTTTATTGCTATTATGCTCTGGGCGACGCGTACATGATCTGACCTTACTAAGAGTTGATTCAAATTTTTTCATAGAATCTGGTCGTGACTTGATATTAGTACCTGAATTCGAATCAAAAACGGATAGCAATAAATAGAGACAGTCTAGTTGGAAATTAATTTCGAATCCTGCAAATCGCAATTTAGACCCTGTGTTTTGAATAAATCAAACACAATTACTTCTAATGGACAGACGCAGTACTGCGAAATCTTGTAATTTGTTTGTTACTGTAAGAGGTGTGGCAAAACCCGCATCTCGCACGGTAATAGCAGGCTGGATTAAAACTTTTATTTAAAGATGCCGGTATCGTTGCAACGCCGGGAAGTGTTCGATCAGCGGTTGCTTCTAAAAGTTGGTCTGAAAATGTTTCGGTTGATGATATATTAGCTCGTGGTAACTGGCGATCAGCTAATACTTTCCATAAATTTTATAAGCATTAGGTATTAAAAAACAATGTCTCCCGAAATATATCACAATTATTTATAGCATTGAATTAAATTATTGTTTTATACTTAAATTAAAATAAAAATTTCCATTGCTATATCTATATGTAAATCAAATTCTCCTGGTTATTTATTCTGAAAACTTTACATTATTGTTAATAGTCCATTAAATAAATATATTACTTTAGATATTGCTTTAGATATTGGTTCATGAAACAATTTTTTGTAGAAAGGTTACTAAAATAAATATATGTTGTGATATTTTTTGCTTTTATTAATATTTACATTTTATTTTTTGATAAATTCACATTGGCATTACATTACCATTAACATAAGTGGCGCCACCAGGCGATAACAAACAGACTCTCAATATAAAAGCTTCCAGTTACGGTCAAGTTTTTAATAGCAGCGTTTTACCTGAAATAAAACGCATATTAAAATACTTACCTAACTGGAAGCTTTTAATTTTAATTCTGCCTGGTGTACATTGAGACAATGATTTCAAATGACGCGCAATCTCGTAGCAAAACTAAAAAATGGCGCGTCGCCACCAGGTGGCGCCACCAAGTTCCGGCTTTTCAGGTGGAAAAAGTACGACAACAGATAAAAAATCGACGGAAATGGTAATGCTCTCTCAATATAAAAGCTTCCAGTTAGGTAAGTATTTTAATATGCATTTTATTTCAGGTAAAACGCTGCTATTAATAATAGATCAACCAGGGGGGTGAAACTTCCATACAAATATGATTTTCATAAAAACTATAGAACTAAAAACTAAAGAACTAAAAACTATAAGTTTGATATATTTTACATATTGTACCGCTAGATGGCATTTATAGCTATGAATAATTATGAAAATAAAATTATTTCATTATTTTTTATTTTCTTTACTAATAATTTTATTTTCATTTACAATGTTATTTTATTTTTCATATTTTAAATTATATTGGTTAATTTATTTCAATGGCAACTTTATATAACGACAAATATTTTTTAAAATTTGTGCTCGCTTTTGTGTCCTGGATGTTGCTGAAATTTCCTTGGTGTTTATTTGATACTTTTTTTATCACATTGTCTTTTACTGGACTCTGATACTTGTTTTGACGATAGCCGTAGCAAGATACTCGAATCTTTGATTTCTGACGTCTACGGATTAACTTGTTATTTTCTATGCAGTAATGATGGCAAGTGTGACCTACATGCCTGTTTTTTACTATATCGTTAACGATAATAAGCCGAAGTATGTATTTATGTAAACTATTTATTAATTTTCATTTAAACGTAAGGATAATATATAATGGAGATAGTAAATGCAACTTCTTAGTAATCTAACATACACATCCTATAGTTATATATGTTTATTTACTATTCTCGTATATAAATTTAAATTCGCCCATAAGGATATTATATTAATAAAAAGTTGGTGTAAATGTGTAAATAAAGTCTTAAGTGACAAATATAAATTTAGTAAAAAAAGAAATAAAAAATGAAATTGATAGTCAAGTGTTTTGTTTTGTTAGAGGATAACTAGAATTAGAGGAGACTTATCTGGCAAAGTACTACATGGATTTTTTTTTTAACTTCACGCTTTATCCCGCATATGGCAGGGTAGGCAGAGGGAACTGCAAGGACCGTGGGAACCTAACCTTTCTCCGTGCTTTCCGCCGGGGCTTTCCGCCTTTTTCGAGGCATTGCGTGTTGAGTGGCGGAACTCAACGCGGCGCTTTGCCTAGTTTGCCAGAGCGAAGAAAATGAAAATAGAAAAATACATCTTCTCCGACTGGGGATCGAGCCCAGAAACCGTCGCGTTACAGGCAGACGTTACGCCTCTGCGCCACGACGGTCCTTGGTACATGGATTTGTAATAATAATAATTTAATTTAAAAACATACTTAATTTTTTTAAAAAAAGGTACCATTCAAAATATTTTAAGCTAGTGAAATTTTTTAGTACTAATAACGCCCTCTGTCGCACGGGGTCAAAAAAGTTTGTATTGGAAAATATCGAGAGTTGCGCATCTATACCAGTATTAATGTATCATCTATGAGAACAACCAAGACATTGGCAACAGAAACGTAATGTTATAGTGTTGTTTTCATCCAGAGTCATATAATGCATGTGTCAAAAATATTAAATAAGTAGTTTTTATACGTAATTACTCACCAATCATACACACGTTGCTAGTTTCTTCAAAGGCCATATACTTTTATAGAAGAATTTTAAAATCTGTAAAAAAATACGGGAATACATTATGATCAAGTAAATTTCGTTTATTTTAATTGATAAAGTATAATTATAGTGCTACATCAATAACCTTAAATTTAAAGACTATTAATTTTAAATAGCTTTCCGTTAATGTCTCTTTTCCTTAAAAGATACGACTTAAATAATATAAAAGAGGGAGACTTAGATATATTAAATATATTAAAACTCCAATCTCGAACGTCGACATCGTTTAATATAATATGTACTTTCCAAGATAAAATACAACGTTTAGCTTCGTTCTTAATCTTTCTATCTTCGACTTCGTTCTTTACAACCACACTCCAGTGATTGTCTGCTCACGAGGCTTCGATTACAATTTGTTCTTAGAGTATTACCCATTGTATGAATAGGCTTATTGTTCAGTACAATACATTCCTTCTTAAAGCGCATGGTATTATTATGTCAAATATATTAGAACTCAAATATTAACCAATTTCAATTTGCACGTCAGGTAATTTCCCTACGTTCTTATTATTGTTAAAATTAGGTCCATAATGGGTAAGCTTGTATGTTGAAGTTCCTTATCCTGATTGCTCTATATATGGGTTGCATATACGTTTGAAATAATTAAAATTAAGCGGTAGTGGTGATAGTAATAGAATCAATTGCAAAATGATCGATTATTTTTTATTTAGTAGAATACTAAATTTGAAGTATTAATCTCCACTAAGGATGGAAAAATATTTTAAGAAAACATATCAAAATTTATATCACTCATTCATAAAACACAGAGGGATTTAAGTTCCCTCTTCATGGCTTGTTACATATCCACGGAGAATAAGTTTATAATCATATTTATTTATTTTTATATTTTGTATCATTATTACAACTTTGTTAACCATATCCTTTTGTTTTGACTAAATTGTTTATTTACATTTCTCAACGTTGCTTACCTTATTGTTTTGTGTTCCTATGAGCTAATTATCATTAAAGATACTTTTAAGGATAACTTTATTTATTGAAATTAATTATTGTTACGATTCATTGACTTAATATCTTTATCCGTATCAAAATACATAGAGATTGGATATATACGTACAAAAAATAATATAATACATAATTTAATAGTATTTGCCTTTAGACATAATAACATATTACATAGTAACCTAGTAGTGGTAGCCTAACCTTAAAAATCCCTACTAACAGAAAGCGTCTTACGTCAATAAGAACATAGCATTTTGTTTAGGACAGAGGAACTGCTCGGAGATAATTATAATAGGAGCGCAGATGTTGAGAGTGAAGGGATCCCCAAAATTAAAATCATTAATTGAAGTACGAAGTAGTTATAGGTTGATAAAGGATTTCACAGATAACAGTGAGATAGTGTAAATGCTATTGCATATGCTAGATATTGTGTTACGTGATCATATCTCTTCAGGCCAAACAAATCGAAATGAGGTTTTGTATCTAGTACTTTTTGAGATAAATCAAGATATACGAATAATCATAATCAAGTATACGAAAGAAAAGTATTTGAGCCAATGAAATTTTATTTTTAAAACTGGAAGAAAATATTTCTATCTTTTCATGTTCCTATGGCGCAATAGATCTTCCGGCTTAGCGCTGCTATCCTGATTCCTCAATTAACACCATCACTAAACTTTGTAGAGTTTTTTCAACACTACCCGGGTTAGGTTTTATTTAAATAATTGTATTTAAATGGTCAAACAAACATATTTTATAATCATTAGGATTCACAAACGAACCAAACATTTACCCCAGTACGAGGAATTAACTGTAAATTAAAGTTAAGATTATTAATCGATGAACTATAAATTTGCAAATCAGCGAAGTCAGTAGTCAGTCGAAACAATGTCAGCGAAGATGATGGCTTAGAGATTGTAAGATGATGATACAGGTTCAACCCTTAAGCTAGCTTTAGTTTAGCGATGATCAAGTGGAATGTCCAACGTGTCATATGTTTATCAAGAAAAGGTATTTAGCTAATCATTTTAAAAGTAATGTTCTCCAAAATAATCTTTTTAAATCACATCATTCTTTACCAAACGTTAGAGTTATTGAATCTGCTTTTGGAAAAAGAATTCTAACTTATAAAATCAAGAGCAGAGTAGATAGTGCGATACTGGTTGATTTTGAGACTCCTGAATTATTTTTAAATTCTATTAAAGATGATATTTTATTTTTAATGCAAGAGTGCATTCATCAACACACAATTTTTTATGTAAATTTAATACAGCATGCTGACTTTGTTCAATAAACTAAAAATATTCATAATACTTTCGATCCTTCGATTATTAAACATTTAACTATATTATCTGTCAATTATTTTTAACAAAGTGTCGTAAAGCTAGACATATCAATTCATTATTTTTTTCTAAGGATACAAAGAATTATTATTGTTACAAAAAAAAGGTCGCGATTAGTTAGTAAACAAATTTCAAAAGACGGTCACGCCACGTACATTTGCGAAGTATGTCTACTTCATTTTCCATCACAGGAAAGGTTAAGTAACCATGAACAATACGATTGTGCTCACATTTGTACAGAATTACCAAACAGTGAAAGTTTAAAAAAGAATTGGTTTGATCAACCTAAAGAAAACATAAAAATTTGAACGCAGCAGGACTCGAACCCGCGCCGTATTCGTAGTTTATGCTGATTTTGAAGCATTTTTAACACATAGAATCATATTCTAATGATCCCTCCAAACCTTTCACACATAATATTCAGGAACTTGAGGTGTATAGTTTTGGATATTGTATAAAATGTTCATATGATGATAAATTATCAAAATATGTAACATATTGTGGGCCCAACTGTTCACTGTTTATGGAAAGTTTATCTAACAATTTAAAAGAAACAAATAGACTCCAAAGATGTACAGTTCCACCAACACATGAAGACAAAGATCAAATTTCAAATACAACCATTTGTCACATTTGTAAAAAAGAATTAGCAGAACCTTTTTATGATTTTGATTAGTAGGTACACTGGTAGTTTAAAAGGTGTTGCTCATGAATAATGTAGCTCGAAGTTCAAAACACCACGTCATATACCAATATTTTTACACAAAAAAGTGCAATATTAAATTTGAATTAATTGCAATATTAAAATTGTTTAAATCAATTAAACATACAATTTTTACACAAAAATTAAACAAGATTGGTTTATCGCATAATGATACAAAGAGGCATATTTTAGATAATAATATTGAAACATTAGCTTGGGGTCATTTTAAATTATGTTAAATGTTAATACTGTTTACTTTTAAGTTTCTTTGTAACTAACATTTATAATGACTGTAAATAATGTAAGGTAATTGATGTTTGTGTGTAAATAACATTTGTAATGATTGTAAATAATGTAAGATAATTGTTGTGTCTATTTGTGTGTATACATTTGAGGTGATTGTAAAATTTTGATGTTCTAATTGTGTGAGGGATAGTAATAGATCATTCTGTTTTAGATTATTTTAGCAATATATATTAAATTTTGACTTGAACTTAAGACGTGTATAATGTTTCATTTTATCCATCCATTTACTGCTATTGTGGCAGAACCAAGTGGATGTGGGAAGTCAATTTTTGTAACAAATTTCATAAAATCAGTTATAGAAACAATTGATTGTAACTTCAATCGATTTGATTGAAGTTACATGGTGCTTTGATGAAATGCAACTTTTATATAATTTACGAAATGTTAACTATCATCAGGGAATCCCAAATCTTAATATGTTTGATGATGAAAACCCACATCTTGTAATTATTGATGATCTAATGAGAGAGTCTGATTGAAGAATTGTGGACATATTTACAAAATATGTCAACACAGGAATCTTAGTGTATTTTATTTAACCCAAAATTTATTTCATCAGGGCAAAGGTCAAGGAGACATTTCTTTAAACTCAAGTTATATAATATAATTTAAAAATTCTCGAGATAAAACTCAAATAAGATATTTAGCACGGCAAGTGTCACCAGATAACCTAAAATTTATTGGAGATGCCTACAGGGATGCAACTTTAGAAGTACATGGTTATTTAATAGTAGATTTAAAACAGAGTACTAATGATTATTGCCGTATTAAGACAAATGTCTTATCCTATTTAATGGTTACTGTACAGTTTACGTACCCACAAAAGAGTTTAAATACACCAACAGGGTTTGTTTAACCCTTAGGCTAATTAGGCTGCAGTCTAGGGCGCGAGGATCAGGGGGGCGTGAGGATCGTGGGAGCGCTATTAAATCCTATCTTCGCAAGCACTATAAGTCTAGTTTCATCGAGAGAAGCAGCAGTGGCTCGACGTCAAATATTATACAGAGATCCTGCCGTACTCTTATGTACAGTATAATGACTTTTTTATGCAGTACCGAACGAAGCGAACGAACCGTTCAAGTAAAAAATCTCATATTAAATTAAATTTTTAATATATTTTTTACCGTCCGTATGGTTCTTGTTTTAAAAAAATTGGTCCAGCCATTCTTGAAATATTTACGTCATAAAAATTGCGATTGGGCGTTATGGCATGTCAATTTATCGAAATTTCCTTAGAACCAGACGGGCGTGAACCTTGTACGTCAAGTTCTAGTAGTAGTAGTTTCTTTACCATGCACACCATATTTATACATCGACTTTGTGGTGCCTTTATGAACTAGTTAAATGTTGATAAATACAATCTTGGCTACAACGAAATGTGATAATTTTATTCCCTTTTTCAAGTTCGAGACTGCAAAGAAAAATATGAATTCTCATATTTCGGGACTACAAAGAAATGTAATGATTTCAATTTTTCTTACAATTCAACTAAGCCGAGATAAAACACTAAAACATTTACAGCGCATTTAGCGCTGTAAACTGAATAAGCTTGGTAATGTCTGATTTTAATAATAAATATTATGAATTTTTAATGAATTGTCAATAAAGGATTGCAATAAAACGAAGAATTAAATTTTTCTAGATCGGAAAGACGGTGGCGCTCCGTTCTCTCTGACTACCCGCTAGGGATAGAGCGTGAAGATAGGTAGGAAAGACTAAAAAAATCAAAAATGATTTCTATCTAAAAATATGTTTCAAATAATAAAGGGAAGCTTTTTAGTATACTCAGAATCCATAGGTCGTGTGTTTTGTGGTGCATGGAAATTATATGGAGGAACATCCGTGTATGCCAAAAGTGTATTTAATGAATGAAAAAATTCTAAGTTAATAACTGATCAGCACAATTCTCCGGATCATCGTATTTGGGACAATATGTATGTTCAGGAAAATTTATACAACGATTGAATACCTTATTGGTGAAATGTATTACGTAATAGAAACAATTCAGTTTTTAGCTTCTCGTGGACTTCCTTTTCACGGTCAAAACGAAATTATTGGATTTGCACTAAACGGAATTTTTTCTTTTCTTGGTGGTATTGAATGGATTTTCTTGGTTGTATTGAGCTTATATATAAATTTGATCCTTTCATGGCGGAACATTCGGTGAGATTTGGACAAGAATATAGAGGTGTTCCATTGTACTTGTTATCTGCTTTAACCGATGAATTTATCTTACTTCTGGCTGATGAAGTTTTGTTTTCGATTAAAGAAGAAATAAAAAAGCTTAATATAGCTCGATTAGCGTTAGCGTTATTCTACTCCAGATATTTCACACACCGATCAGTTGACATTTATATTTGTTACATTTTACCCACCGGAGAACCTGTTGAACGCTTTATTACATTTTTACCAAATGCGTTCATAAAGGTGAAGACATGGAGAAAGCTGTTCTTGTAATAATTGATAACACGTTGGAACTAGATATAAAAGACTATAGTGGTCAATGTTATACAACACTAACAATACAAAGGTCTTCAGTCAAGAATTAAAGTTGTAAATCCTCTGGCTACTTTTGTTCCTTTTGCAGAACATTCTCTCCATCTCGCTAATGCAGACCATTGCGGAGTGGTCCATAGGCCTCGCGGTCGTGGCGGAGCCCTATCGTGTCCCCGACCACCCTCGCTGGTTTGGGGACGCCACTGGCACCGTCGCCGTCTATTGGGCGGGCGGTGTGGGGGTCCCACCCTTTTCCCTGCTCGAAGCGGGGCTGGGGTTCGTGGCCGTTCGGTGGGGCCCCGTGGCCATTGTGGGGTGCTACGTCTCTCCCAACAGGTCTCTTGCCGACTACGAGTTGTATCTGGACGGGCTGGCGGACTGCGTTCGCAGATGCCTTCCCCGTCCGCTGATCGTCCTGGGAGACTTCAATGCCCACGCCAGGGTTTGGGGTAATTCTAGGGACGATCCGAAGGGAGTGACGCTTCTCGACTGGGCGGCTGGTTTAGAACTCCGGCTCATTAACGTCAGGACGGAGAGCACATGCGTGCGGTGGCATGGGGAGTCGGTCGTGGACCTTACATGGGCGACTCCTCCTGCGATTCGCATGCTCTCGGGATGGCGTGTTGCTGAGGAGGTGGTCACACTATCCGACCACCGCCACATCTTTTTCGATGTGGCTATCCGCCATCCCGACCGATCCAGCCGTCGTCAGGGAGACACCCTGTCGCGACGATGGGCCCTCAAGCGGCTAAACCGAGATCATCTCGAAGCCGCCGCCATCGTCGCGGCTTGGCCAGAAAACGTCGAGGAGATTTCGCCCGACCCCGAGGGTGAGTCGGTCTGGTTCAGGGGCACGATGGCGTCGATCTGCGATGCATCGATGCCCCGGGCAGGCCGCTTCGAGCGCCGGGCGATGCACTGGTGGTCGGCGGAGATCGCGCAGCTGCGTACCGCATGCTTGCACGCCCACCGTCAGTCCAGCAGAACCCGGAGAAGAAGGCATGCCACTCCTGAGGAGAGAGACGAAGCCTACAGGGCGTTTCAGGAGGCCAAGAAGGCGCTGCGAGATGCCATCTCGAACGCCGGCGCTCGGACCTGGAACGAGCTCCTCGAGGGACTCGACAGGGATCCGTGGGGGCGCCCGTACCGCATGGTGCTGGGCAAGTTACGCCCGTGGATGCCTCCGTTGACGGAGACCTTAGATCCGGATCTACTGAGGAGAGTGATAGATTCGCTCTTCCCGGTGATCCGGTCAAGTCCCCTGTATCCCTCGCTACCGCCGGTCACTTGGACCGACGAGTTGAGGGTTACGGAACAGGAGTTTGACCGAGCACTCGGTCGCCTGAGTGCCCGGAACACAGCGCCCGGTCCTGATGGGATTCCGGGACGGGCGTGGGTGTTGGCTTCGGCTCACTTGGGGGACAGGCTGAGGCGGCTGTTCGACAGTTGTCTCCGTAACGCCACGTTCCCCAAGGCCTGGAAGGAGGCAAGTCTGGTCCTCTTGAGGAAAAACGGCAGAGACGCGGACTCTCCCTCTGCGTACCGTCCCATATGCCTGCTGGACGAGGCTGGCAAGCTCTTCGAGCGGATTGTCGCTTCTCGTCTCAGTGAGCATCTGTCGTGCGTTGGTCCCGACCTGGCCGACAGCCAATTCGGCTTCCGTCAGGGTCGTTCGACCGTTGACGCGATCATGCGCGTCCGGTCCCTGACGGAGCAGGTGGTGGCTCGGGGGGGCATGGCATTGGCGATAAGCCTGGATATCGTAAACGCCTTTAACGCTTTACCTTGGGTTGCCATTAGGGAGGCCCTGGTGTATCACCGTGTGCCTCTCTACCTGCAGGCGACTGTCGGGAGCTACTTGCGTAACAGGTACATTGTGTACGTGGGCCAGGACGGTGCTAGGACCCGGAGGGAAGTGTACTGTGGGGTTCTGCAGGGATCGGTCCTGGGACCACTCCTGTGGAATCTCGCGTACGACGCGGTTCTGCGTGTCGAGCTCCCCGCAGGCGTCAGCGTGATCTGCTATGCAGATGACACGCTGGTGCTGGCATGTGGGTTGAGCTTTGAGATGACCAGACGGCGAGCCGAGCTCGGAGTCGAACTCGTCGTCGCGAAAATCTGCGAATTGGGTCTTCGGATAGCGCCGCATAAGACGGAGGCGCTATGGTTCCACAAGTGGCCGGTGGGCCGGGAACCACCCCATTCGCAGATCATTCGCGTAGGTGACTCAAACGTCCAGGTGTCCAGGTACATGAAATACCTGGGCCTTGTCCTGGACGGTCGCTGGAGCTTTGAAGAGCACTTCAGGCTCCTGGCCCCCCGGATCGAGAAGGTAGTAGGTGCGTTGCACAGACTGCTGCCTAATCTCGGGGGACCGAGGGAGGAGGTTCGCCGCCTCTATGCTGGTGTCGTGCGATCGATGGCCCTCTATGGGGCACCCGTTTGGTCACATCGACTGACGGGCACCCGCCGCTGCAAGACTAAGATCCTGAGTCTGCAGCGGAGAGTGGCCATCCGCATGGTGCGGGGATATTGCACGATATCCTTCGAGGCGGCGACCCTTTTGGCGTGCTTTCCGCCGTTGGACATCTTGGCGGAGAGGGACGCGAGGGTCTACGACCAGACTCGCGCCCTTCGTCAAAGCGGCGGAAGTGCGTCCTACCCTGCCAGCGTCCTCGAAGCGCTCAGGCGGCAGGAGCAGCGAAGGGCACACACGACGTGGTACGCCCGTCTCCGCGGAGATCGGTACGCGCACAAACGCGTCGTGAGTGCGATCCTGCTGGCCTTCGAGGCCTGGATGCGAAGGAAGCGACGAGTCACCTTCCGACTTACACAGGTACTGACCGGTCACGGTTGCTTTGGAGAGTACCTGTGTAGGATCGGACGCGAGGCGACGGCGGTTTGCCACCACTGCGGGGCGGACCAAGACACTGCCCAACACACGCTGGAGGCGTGTCCAGCGTGGACCGCGGAGAGGCAAGTCTTGGTCCAGCAAATCGGGCGAAATCTCTCCCTGCGAGCAGTCGTGTCGGCGATGCTACGCAGGGATTCGGCGTGGGAGGCCGTAGTCAACTTCTGTGAGTCCGTCATGGTCCAGAAGGAGACTGCAGAGCGGGCTCGGGAGAGGGCCGATCCCGCTCGGCGGAGGCGACCTGCGGGTCGCCTTCACGGCCTCCAAGCCTCAGTGCCCGGGGCGGAATAAATAGGGCACTCCCTCCGGCCGTGGGTGCGTGAGATGGGGGTCTCACGCATCCATTTTCATACGGCCGAGAGAAAGACCGCAGTCCGGTATGGCCCCGGACTGCCGGTATACGCACCAGCGAGGGGTGCGGGGAGGGTGAGACCATCTTCGCCCTCCTGAGAAGGGCTCCGCAAGCCACGAGCGGAGCAACGCACGGAAGAGGCCGCGGACGTGCTGCGAAAGCGATCCCGTAGCCTCTCCGTTTTTTCGTGCTGTGGCGGCCATCGCAGGGTGTTTTAGTGAGTACAATCTCACATAACCCGGCCTCCCCCCCAGGAGTCGGGTATCTATGAAGATTTCCCCCTGCGTCAACAAAAAAAAAAAAAAAAAAATGTTACTATACGGATGGTTAGAGTTTATTGTTGTTATCGATCCTTGACCATCTAATCTCACTGACGCTAACACAGATAAATTCGTCATTTCATCTATTAGTTTCTTCTTAAATACGTCTACTACTAATTTATGGTGACTTAAAAAATCTGCGCCCAAAATTGGTTGATTTACATCTGCTATAACGAAAGTCCAACGGTAGGGTCGCCGTAAATTTAAATCTAAAATAAGAATTTTTACACCATATGTTTTTATTTCGGTACCATTAGCTGCATACAGTCTGTACTCACTACACCTGTTACTACTATAAGGTCTCTTAGTCGCTGGAATAACTGAAATATTCGCACCAGTGTCTACTAAAAAATTGTAACCACTATTTTTGTCCATAACACATAGAAGTCAAAATGGTGTCAATCTCCGCCTTCGATTGCACCATATTTAGTTTTCCTGATTGATCTTTTTCCAAGCACACGGCTCCATACATTTCGTTGCTCTATTCCGGTAGCGATAATGATACGAACAAAGCCAATCCGCACTATCAGGCGTGCGCCGGCTCATATTTCGCCGTCGCGATGTAGACCGAGAGCGTGCGCGCCGAAAGTTGTGTATGCGATTTCTAAATGTAGGTTTTTGTGTTTCTAAATAATTTATCCGCAGATTTAATTTAGCTATTTCGGCCAAAATTAAAGCTGTGTCATTAGAACTTCAAGTATTAGCCCTTATTTCCGAAATTTCTTGTGGCCTTGACGTCTCCATTATCTTATCAGCGATAGCGGCCAGATTTTCTAAATTCTTTACATCTGTAACCGCTAAGACAGCTCGCACTGAGGCAGGGAGGTGTCCTTGCCACATAATAGATAGGGTTTCGTCTGGAATTTTGTCTCTCGCCAAATCCTTCATTTTTCGAAGTAATTGAGACGGTTTTTGATCTCCTAATTCCATTTCGCTGAGTAATTTTTGAAATTGCCGAATTTCAGATTCTTCATATACTTGCAATAAGCGTGATTTCAGAGCTTCAATTTTCTTAGTCTCGGGCGGCTTTAATAAAATGTCGCTTACTTGTTGAATCACCTCTTTGCCTAATTTAGCAACAACCAAATTGTATTTTGCTTCGTCGCTAAGCTTCTGCGGTCCAAGTATTGCATCAGTTTGTACAAACCATAATCTGGGTTAATCACACCAGAACTCCGGAATTCTCGACGAAACTGTTATCGATGCTAAACCGGAGGAGTCATTTTGCGCTGCTGCTCCTAATCCTGAATTATTGGAGCTCGTCATTATGTAGTTTCTTGTGTCGAGGTCACCAAATATACCTTTTTACTGTAGGTATTTTTTTTAATTTAATTAAATATTTCAAGAGGTGCAGAACAAAACAACGAGTCCAATTTTACGTCTCTTTATTGCGCTTTCTACGGTATGACTGACGGTACAGAGAAGTTACACATCGAGCCCGATTATCTTATTACAAAAATATATTGTTACAAAATTAAATATCTATGTGCACACGGCACAGCTGCTTTTCAGTGAACACTTTTTAATATACCGAGTTGGTACTCTTAGGTCTACATTTTATAAGAAATTAAACAGTAAAATGAGCATTTCTAGGCCATTACCATTATTAAATGTCTTCATCAACTGTACGAAATAAGTCATGAATTCTTTGAATAAAGTAATGCAATCTTATTGAAAATATTTTTGGAAAAAAGTAATCTTAAAAAATAATTTTTATGTTTTTTTATAAAAGATCATTTTAAATCTTCATTTTGATCTTTCTTTGCTCTGCGTAAATGCCTTTTTCTAGTTTTGAAAAATGTTTGAAAAACGGCAACATTGATGCCTGTCTAAAAACAGAAAAAATTGTTGAACGTAACGGGATTTCACCCCTTCCTCTTAAAGCCATACAAGCACTACTAAGTATTTTTCTATTGTGAGGAAATTTGTTGTAATTTTAAGTGTGTCTGCACGTATGAGAACTAGTCAATAATACTAATATTGTATGAATCCAAAATTTATTTATTTAACATCTGGTTTATTCTTCCTGAGGTAGCTTTTTATTATTGAAGTGGCTAGTAGTTACATGTATACTTTTTGTATCCCCAAAAATTCGGTATTATAAACATTTACAGGAGTGTTAGGTCACTGTTAATTTGACAAACTGATAATTTATGTTTTTTTCAAGGACTAACAGATGCCTACAACTTCAATATAGCCTGTCAAGAACTAATTGATTTATTTAAGTGGCGAAGCACTGCACTGATTTTAAATATAAAATAAAAATCGATAGTGCAAATTATTTTATATGACATAGCATAAAATAAAATAATAAAACTAACTTAATTTGTTTAATAACACAATAATGAAAAAAATATGGAGAACACATTATTGTACATAAAATATATTTATTTTATATGTCACAATATATGTATTTATTAGTTTATTGATATCTATTTTCATTGCTACAAAAATATATGCATCCTTTACTTTTAATATCTTTCATGTGAAGGGTCTTTGTGATAAACATTTTCATTATCCACCTTAATTTCTGATGGTAGTGGGTTGTAGTGGGTAGTGCTCTTTACATAATACATATGGACTCAAATATACTAGGAACGTATATTTTATTTGTTACTTAGTTGCATGTCTTTCAGCGTTTGAATTTAGTACATGCTTTAATAGTTGTGAATCTATATCTAATGTTATTTGATTTTCTGAAGATCCATAAGAAAATATTCGCACGCTATTGTGCTGCTTACTCTTTTTTTGTTTATTGGTGTTTGTAGTTTTATGGATAATTTTATTCGCTTGTGACTTGTGTTGGCTTTTGGTCTTATATCTTTGGGTTTTTGACCTCATATCTAAACTTGATTGATATTTATGTTTGGTCCAATTGATTAGGTCCACAACGAACGTTTTTACTATTTCACTCGTAACATGGTAAAACGATTTCAAATGAGCTATTTCAACTGTGCGGCTTATGAATTTGCTCATAAATGCGTAGTTTTTTTCTTGTTTTAAAATAAAGCCAGTGACAGAACCACTTAATGAATTGTAAAATTCTTGCTTCTTTAGCGTTATTTCACTTGCAACTTTTTCATTTTCGTATGAAGCATTTGTAAATTTTTTATAGATATTGTGAAAATTATTTGCAACTTGTATTATACTTTCAGACAATCTGTCTAGTTTATATATAAGTTGTCTCTTATATAAATACATATTATTAGATTTGACATCCAAACGAAATCCTGGATTATAAATATTGTGGGTCATATTTCCATTATTATTATTATATCCATTATGTGAACTATTATAAGTTTCATGTTGGACACGCGTACTCTCACATAAGTTATTAAATTGTGTGCCAATAGATTCTGGATACTGGTTTACTTCGTCTTCAACTATAAGGGTAACATTTATAGGTTTGTTAAAATCAAATTTCTGCATACATATCATGATGAAATCTGTAACAAAACAAAGCATTAACACTATTATTATCTTTAATTCTATAATACTTTACTATTAACCTAAAGTTTATTTAATTGATCATATTCATCTTAGTTACTTATGCGAAATGAAAATTTCCTTTGTACTGCATTTTAATGTACGTCTAATGTGTCATGTGTCATACAGAACTGTTACTTAATGTTTTATGACCGCGGAGATGAAGTTTCAGATATGCTTTAATTTTTTGATTCAGCTTGTTACTAAATTAAATAAAAATCCGTTCCCAGTCTTTAGGGAAGGCATTTTTATTTGATTGTTCCTATCATAAGTATTTCTTGTATGTATATGCACTTGCCTCAATCGCTTTGTTGTCAGTTTTTGACACATGAAAAAAAAGTTAAAACGACTACATTTGTATCTTTCCACACATATAAAGAACCTACAATTTCGTTTTATATTAACACAATGTCCTACAGAAATTTGGGCGGTTTGTAGTTATTTATGGAACGCTAACACTTGTCGATTGTTAACGACAGTAATTTCATTTTAATTTTTTTACTTTTAAAGGAAGTATATATGTTGTAGGAAGTATGTGGCCCCACCTGGAGGCTGCGCGGTCTCAAATGATTTTATGAAAAGTGTATATTACGATTATTAGTAGATAGGTTGTAACAATTCTGGCTCAGTGTCTGGCTCACCATCCTGGATCACCATCTTGGGGTCGCGGGATGTTAAAAAAATAAAGGAGTTTGGCATGCTCTGATCACGATTCCGCGGTCCGTTTTTGCATAGCATGCGTGGTTCCAAAAATGTACAGATAAATTAACCGATATCTATAATATGGGAATCTGTGAGCGAGCTATAAATTTTTTTTTGTTCAGGGAGCGACGTTAGACGGTAGTAGCGACGGTTTAAACTATCATAATTTAATTGGTCACAACTTCATATGGATAAACTCCTTTCCGCTTCAAACGAAGGAAATTTTCATTATTGGGGAAATTTCTATGTAATTCGTGAAATTGATAATGAGATTTTTAGCTAATTTTTTTAATTTACACTAGAAAAACTTATATGAATCTATGAATCTCACTTTAATTTCATTGTTATTTATTTTTAGTTTTTTGGAAAAGGATATATATTTTTCTTGATTTTGAGGGATAACTTCGATTTCACCATCACAAAAGTTTAACGCATTTAACAGTTTAACAATAAAATGAGCATCATAGTGAGAAAGGTTGTGTAACTCTTTTTCACAAATATTGAAAATGGTTGTATCTGAAATTTGATCTTTGTCTTCATGTGTTGGTGGAACTGTACATCTTTGGAGTCTATTAATTTCTTTTAAATTGTTAGATAAACTTTCCATAAACACTTGTGAACAGTTGGGCCCGCAATATGTTACGTATTTTGATAATTTATCATCATATGAACATTTTATATAATATCCAAAACTATACACATGATGTTCCTGAATATTTTGTGTGAAAGGTTTGGAGGGATCATTAGAACATGATTCTATTGGTTTTAAAAATGCTTCAAAATCAGTATAAAGTATGAATGGTATTTTTAACTTTTTTTCATAATTATATAAATATATAGGCTGACCAAACCAATTCTTTTTTAAAGTTACACTGTTTAGTAATTCTGTACAAATGTGAGCACAAGCGTTTTGTTCATGGTTATTTAACCTTTCCTGTGATGGAAAATGAAGTAGACATACTTCGCAAATGTATATAATGTATAGCGTGACCGTCTTTTAAAATTTATTTACTAACTAAACGCGACCAATTTTTTATGTAACAATAATAAATTGATATGTCTAGTATTACGACACTTTGTTAAAAATAATGGACTTATTAGGTATAGAAGTACACCGTGTCTATTCTAACCCAAAAATATTAATACTAATATCATTTCATTTTTCTACATTTGCTATGTCTGCAAATTTAAGTTTATTTCCATGTTTAGCATAGAATGATAACGCTGATAGTAATGCCCTTTTAAAACGAAAATAATCTTCGTTTTTAACATTTATAACAGCTTTTTTCAACTTTGTATCATGGGGAATATCGACGTATGAAGTACCACGTAGGGGGTTGAATTTATTAACATTCATGTCTATAGATTTTATTAGATTTTATGTTTTTTTGACTTCATCCACTATTTTTTTTTCAAAGGCACTTATTTTACTAGTAATTGTATCATTTAAAGACGAGAAAAATATATTTAAGTCATCTGCTCGACAGATAATATAGTTAAATGTTTGAAAATCGAAGGTATTATGGATATCTTTAGTTTGTTGAACAAACGTTTGTGCTGTCATAGATGCTATCCTTATTATTATTCTTTACATAATATTTAATCCTCATGGAAGCATGTTTCCAATGATCAGTAGTTGAAATCTTACGTAGTTTCTTCATATTGTATATTTCAATTTTTATGAGATGCGTCGCTTGAACTCCGTCGTCAGAATTAGTAGAAATGTATGATACATCAGCTTTAGCTGTTCGTGCCACGGTCGACGATAATAGTTTATTCCTCTTTATTTTTGGTTTTACTTCAAAGAAATGGTCAATCGCCTGCGATTTCCTTTTTTCACCATCGCATGTGTTATTAATGACGATGTAATCACTCTCTTCTTCGTGATGAGGGGAGAGTGGCGAGTAGTAATACTGTTTAAAGGTATTTTCATTATTGTCTGTAAAACCGAATGATTTCTGCAACAACACAGATATCATATTAATATCAATTTATTTTCGCTTAATCATACACACACACATGTAAGGAAACAACATAGAAAGAAAAGTAAGTTTGTCAATAGAATAAACACTTACGTCCATAGCCATTGATGCGTTGAAGTTACACACAGTTACACAGTACAGTAGTATCGGTAGATGCACAGCACTCCAACGACCATACACTGACTCCATGACTGCACCCGCACGGTCTTATAGAACAACAGTAGGTTATATCTAATCTTAAGCATTTCCTCGCGTTTATAATGTAATGAGTCAACAAGTAAGGTAACAAAGAAGACAGATTAATTAAGAGAGTTGAGATAACAACAAACTTATCTCACATTGTTTCATGATGCACTACACAGATGACTCATACATAATCACTTCAGAATAATGCTATTTAATTTTCACAAATCACTTTAATTGAACAGATTGGTTCTATAATAATCTACTAATAGTCATAATTTTTAGTTATGTTAACCATTGAACAGATTGGTTCTTTAATAATCTACTAATAGTCATAATATCATAGATACACTAGATGTACAACAACATCTTTTACGTTCAAGTACTTTTGAAAGAAAATGAATTTGAAAAGAAAATTAATATCTTTCACTGCTGTCTTTAAAGGAGAGAATAAAAACTATTACTATTACTATTCTATATGGTTTGGTTAGGCTCTATGTTAGATAAATACATGGCCGGAAGTAATGCGTAAAAAAAATGGGCAAGTAATTTTTCTTGTAAATGAAAAAAGCATCTGAATAGTGATTTAATCAGAATATTTTAGCTTTTACCTGCTGTATATCAAAAAAGCAGCCCTTTTTACCATTCACCGTTACCGTACATGTGTTATTTAAAATAACACATATGTCAGGGGATAAAGAAATTTACAAAATTGCATTATGCATGATTTCTAAATAGATAGCAAAACATCCGTTGCATATAATCATGTATGTGCGGTATTTAAAAAATATATAGTATTCTATTTCCATTTTCTTCGATCTGGAAACTAGGCAAAGCGGCAAAAGGCGTTGAGTTCCGCCACTCAGCACGCAATGCCTCGAAAAAGGCGGAAAGCGGGGACGGAGAAAGCAGAGACTAAGCAACAGTGTCTTAACACTAGGTTCATACGGTTCCTGCAGCTCCCTCTGCCTGCAATATGCGGGATAAGCGTGAAACTACAAAAAAAAATAGTAAATAGTAGTAATTCTTCAGTATAAGTGTATATTTTTATCACATTCTACGAATTGTAGGTATGTATTACTTAACCTATAAGGATTGATCTATTATTTAATATAAGTAAAAGAAATACGAGAATCAAAAACATTTATCAATAAAATTACATTTGTAAAAATAAGAAAACATCTAAGCTTTTATATGTGTTTTGCAGGAATCTTTATGAGTTGCCCAATCTAAGGTCTGAAACAAAAGATTTTAATTTTTTATTAAAATTTTTATGTTAAGAAAAAAATAACTCAAAATTATAAATTTACTAAAAATTATATTATGAATAATTGCATTAGGTCATTTTTGACTGTTAACCACTTTACATTGTCACGACGACGCTGTCGGCGCTAAAACATTATTTAAGTATGTAAAGCGAGCATATTTCCATAGTAAAATTCAATTGTAATTAAGGTTTAGTCTTATTCTTCGGCTAGCATGATCAAATAGAACTTACGAACTCTAATCGTAAGTATAGCCTACTGTATCAACACATTGCATCGAATAAGGTGGCCAATTGTACTGATAGATAGGCTATTTACGTCTATATTCAGCGAAATAAAATTTATAATATCAGTATAAATGGCTTATATTTCCAGCTCATTATTCTTAATTTTTAAAAATACTTAAAAAGTTCATAAAATAAAAGAAATACCTGACAGTTGAGGCTACAATAATATTTTTTCTCACATCCTAAGCACATGTACACTGTAGATTTTTCGCAGACGGAACATTGTCCTAAGGCTGCATTCAAGGTATTCGATGTTATAGTATTACAATTTTGTTGGATATTCGTTGTTAACCCTAATTCATTTTGAGGTATAAATTCCTAGAAGAGTTTAAAATATTTTAAATCTAAAATTGCCTAAAATTGTAATTTTTGATCGATTGATTGCGTTGATTTATTTAGATTTTATTTGCAAAATAAAATAAAATATTAGCATAGTAAATATAAATATATTGAGGATCGTTGCGACGCAGAGATAGCGTCTTCCTGTAATCACAACGTTTGTGGGTTCGACTTCCAATTGGAGAAGATGGATTTTGCATTTTCATTTTCGCTCTGGCAACTAGGCAAAATGCGATGGTGAGTTCCGCCATTCGACACGCAATGAATGCATAGAAAGACAAAGGTGGGGAACAGAGTATTTTAGCACTAGGCCCACAGTCCTTTCTACCTACCCTGCTATGTGCGGGATAAAGCGTAAAATTAAAAAAGGAATATAAATATCATTTCATGTCTATGTTAATCAGACTATAAAAGTTTCACAACAAATGTTTTGTAATGGAATGTTAATGTAAATATGTTACCTTTCCTTCACATGGCCCGTTAATGTAACTGCTTATTGAACTGTCTTGACAAATTATAGTCAAAGAAGCCAAAGGTCCTTTCTTTGAACCTTTTTCATTCTGTGAAATTCTGATTTCGTTCAAGTCAACAGGATCATTTGGCAAATGGGCGAACGCTTCCATAATTTTTTTTCGTTTTGGTGGCAATATTACTTTACCATTACCATTTCTTTCGTAGAAACTATTATCATTTAAATAAGTTTTGAATACTGGTAAAACTTCATTTGTATTATTGTCTTCTAATTCAGGCATTATTTGGTCATGAACACGGAAATGTTTTGCTTGATTTAATTCTCTATGTTTACTTTTATCATATTTATCTCTTTTTGTCGTCCTCGCGGTTTTCACTTGTGTCCACAGGATTAAATCAGTTAACACAATTTGCAGCATTTCTTCGGACACATAAGACGATTGCATTTTTGCTATATCTAATGTTCTATTCATAAAAGCCTTCATAAAGGATTTATTTTTTTCTTGTGGTATAATCAATGATGAGACAGTGTTATATGACTTTTTGTAAATAATGCATTTAAAACGTAAGTAATTATCCCTTGCTTTTTCATACATTTTAGTATCATAATTATAATTATTCAAAGTATCTTTCTTAAATTCCATTACACGAATTAAATCTAGAGATAAACCATCTAACTTTGTCAATATTTGGATTTTTCTTTCTATAAGCGACGTAATTGAAGTAGATTGCCTACATTGATAATTATTTATTTTCATAGAATTACGACAATTGTTATCGTTACGGGAGGTGTTTGTAGCTAACGTTTTCTTCATATTACTGCTAGAACAATCTTTAATTCCCTCATTTAAAGTGATTTGGTTCGGAGTGTTAATACTTAAATCTGAATCTTCTAATATTAAAGACACTTTAAGAGGCATATTAAATTGATAAGTTTCCATTTGCTTCAAAATATCCCGTGCTAAAAAACATAACATTAAAAAATGAATTTTCTGTGAATCATTTATGTTAATAGCAAGAAAATAAAATTAAATTTGCGCTTACCTTGCTCTTTATTATTTTTTAATTGATCCATTTTTCTTCCGTCGATGTTCTGTGCAAAACAAAATTAGATTTCTATTATATTTTTTTATTCACGTTTGAATACACAATTCTATATATTTAAAAGTAGTATGTATTTTTTGGGTCTGGCGCACCGATGAGACTGCGCCAGACCCAACAATTACAGTTCTCCTGGGAGTGTGTCAGACCCTGCGAGTCAAGTAGTCGATGTCTCAAAACTTAATAAAAAAAAGAAATAGCTCCCCATTTCAAGTCCCAGAACTGTATCTCTCACCGAAGATAGCTTTTTCATTAATTAAATCCTAAAAAAAACTAGTCGATTTGCTTATCAGTCAGTCACCCTCATTAAGCTCTTGCGTGGAAAAATCTAATAAATTTCAAAGCTATCTAAAACGTTCGAATGCTAAAAATATTCTCCCCGGAGAACCGTATTTGTTGGGTCTTACATACATACATACTATTGATGTATTTAATCGATCTTCTAGTAACTTCTAGTGTCTTCTAGTATCGTATATAAAAAAAAATATTTTTTTAAAAATTCTGGTTCAGAAATGTTTTTTATGTAATGTTTATTATATCTTTTTATTAAATGTCGAATGATATTAGAAAATATAATATATTACTTGTCTTTCTATTTGATTTGATTATTTGTAGGAAATAAGTAAAATTATTATTTCATATAATTGTTTATTAGTGTAATATAAATATTATTTAACTATTAGCAATTTTAAAAATATGGAGTTTGATCTATAAAAAATAAAGTTATATTAAGATAATTTAAATATAAGTTCTAGTAGTGAGAACTGTTTTATTTACGCTGTAATTTGCTATAAATTAAACAAGAATCCCTTCACAAATACTTTATATATAAAATTATCAGTCTAATTTATACATATATTTTTAATGATAGATTGCGTAATTTGATACTTACTTAATTCGAAAGATAAGGGATTTAAGGTGTTTAATGTTTACAAAGTGTTTTTACGTTTCCACACTACCCTGAGATCGCTTACTCATACTTCGCATAACTTGTTCAATATATTGCAGCAGATCCAAGAACTGTATAGTTACCATGTATGATATTTAAAACGTAGTCATTTTATAAGTAGCACCAATATTTTTTATGTCTTCACGCTTTATCTCGCACATGGCAGGGTTGGCAGAGGGAACTGCAGGAAAGTCTAGAAACCTAGTGTTAAGACACTCCGTTGCTTAGTTCCTGCTTTCTCTGTCTTTGTGTCCGCTTTTTTGGCATTGCGTGTTGAGTGGCGGAATTCAATGTCAAGAATTTTGTTCTGTCCTTTTTACGCGCCAAATTAACACAAACATAAATCACAAAGTCCTTTTAGCTAGCCGAGTCACGAAGTTGTAAGAAACAGAGTCCAGTAAACGAAGTGGTTTTTTTCAAAAATTTAAGAGATCAATATTCACTAAAGTGCGTCCACACTATACGAGCAGTGCAAGTACAGTGAGTATTATGTACCCCGACAAGGTTTTATTACTGTTATTCCTAAAAGAAATGAGACAAAAGGAAATTAGAAAAAATGACGGTAAATTCAAAGGAATTGATAATAGTATTCCCGCTCTAGTTTATCTCTCCTTTCTTACTTATCACGCCTATTAAAAAAATGGTTTATCTCTCCTTTCTTACTTATCACGCCTATTAAAGATTACTTTAACTACTTTGCATTGAGGTCCTTTTGTCTTTGATCCAGATTTAATTTCTTAACAATAGCATTTCTTAGAATTTCGTACCTGGTCTCTTTGGTATCTAATTTTCTCCTGAGTTTACGATTGTTACTGTACTTTTTATGTACCGATGGATAGCTAAGGAAACGCAGATGTTTTTAAAATGATCCGCACGATAAGAGCCATAGTGATTTTTACAAAAAAATTGCGAGTAACTTAAAGAATCAAAATTAAAAATCGAAAAGTTGTACAGTTTTGGATCTGTAATTTAAAAATGCTTGAAGATTGTTTTTGTTTTATAACTGGTTATTATTAACTAGGATGTACCCTAGCAAGAAATACAAAAAAAAATAGGGAAAACACGTTGGTTTTTTTTTATTGAATTTTAGAATCTTAAACATCCTTTAAATAAAAAAAAATATTAAAAAATTAATAACTCGAAAACGATACACTTTTGGATAAGCATTTTGGGGGTCATTTGATAGCTATTGTCCTGAACTATAACCCTTTAAAAGGATCGTGACATATTACCCTGTTACCCTGTATTACTTGTCTTTCTATTTGATTAGATTATTTGAAGGAAACAAGTAACATTATTATTTCATATAACTGTTTATTAGTGTAATATAAATATTCATATTCACAATTCACTGAATGTTTTATTTAATATTTTTAAAAGATCTGTAACACGTCTACTCCGTGCGCTAGCCAGTTATAAGTTTTCTTTTATCATAAATTAAACAAGAATCCATGCACAAATACTTTATATATAAAATTATCAGTCTAATATTATATATATTTTTAATGATAAATTGCGTAATTTGATACTTACTTACTTAATTCAAAAGATAAGGGTTTTAGGTGTTTGATATTTACAAAGAATTATTATAAAAGCATTTTACGTTTCCACACTACCTGAGATCGCTTAGTCAGACTTCGCATAACTTGTTCAATATATTGCAGGAACTGTACAATTACCATGTTTGATATTTAAAACGTAGTCATTTTTCATCTATTATTAATGCTACTGTTACTAATATGAAATTATAAGTAACACCAATATTTTTTATGTCTTCACGCTTTATCTCGCACATGGCAGGGTTATCAAAGGGAACTGCAGGAAAATATAGAAACCTAATATTAAGACACTCCGTTGCTTAGTTCCTGCTTCCTTCATCCCGCTTTCCGCTTTTTTGGCATTGCGTGTTGAGTGGCGGAATTCAACGCCGCGCTTTGTTACGCCTCTGCGCCACGACGTAACAGCAATATTACTTATAATTTAAATAAATAGATCAGTCTCGTTTTCTCATATCAGGCAAGTATTCGCTGTTCTATTTATAAGTTAAATTGTAATTTATAACAAATAACTATAAACATTTCGTTTTTTGTTTAAGAATTCTCCGCTGCGACCATACGTAATTGACAGACAAATTCTGCAATTTGATTAGCTAATGCCATTATGTTGGCGAATATATTTTTTTCTTATCAAGAACAGATGAACACTTTAATATAAAAACAATATTGTGCGACCCTCTACTTGTAACTCATATTTCAAAGAATCGTTTGATTGTGTATTTTTATGTTATATAAAAGTTTATAGAACTGGAAATTTTGTTGTCAAGACTAATTTATAAATATTGTTGTTAGAAAATGAACTACTAAATAATAAAGTATTGTAAAGAAATAAGGTAGGTAAAAAATGTAATTTTTTTTAATTTTTAAGATGACAAACAAGCAAAAGCGCCGCCTGAGAGGATGTAGATGCGTTTCTAAATATTTTGTTATAAGCTTTATAGATTTAAATGAAACATTTTAAAAGGATTAATCGCGCATTTTCGATTATGTATTATTTGGCATTCATTTAGTATTGAATTTTCAAAATTATTCTATATTTCTCAAACATTCATCAATTTTACTCACAGATCGTAAACCTTGCACATAATGCACATGCCCCATTCCGTACTAATATTACTACAGATATGCAAAAATAACTATCGGTTGTTCAAAAATATCGATTGTAGCCATTTAACATATGTAAATAAACTAAAACCTAGAGTATTTATAGGTTAGTCAACCTGATTTTGTAACTTGTGCAAAACCAATCACAAAATTTATAAAAACAAAACAATAAAATAAGTACCATAAGAAAACAATTAAAAATATAAATATTTTTCAGCCGATATTTTTGTTTTTGACTCAAAATAGCACAGTAATGACGTTATAACAATGTAGAGGTAAGCAAAATATCTTGGGCAACCCAAAATTTTTATTATAATAATATAATTAAAAAAATATATTATAATGTCCACATATTATATTTTATGATACATATAATAAAATATATTATGTAGATATATATATTATTATAATAAAATGTAAATATATATAGAAAATATCCTGCGCTGAACTTTCATAATGATAATGAGATGTTTATTTTATATGAAATCGTCAAAGTATAAATTTAGGGTATAATTATATGTACCTAAAACTTAAGAATGGTTTTCTTCAAACTTCATTTTTTGAAACATCTTCAGTAACACAACTTTTGACCCAACTAACACATGGAAGGTGCCGATTGATCCATGCCGGAAAACCCATAGTGGGTCGTGGCGGGTAGAGGTTACAATTAAAATACAACACCTATCAGTGTTGTTTACAAAATATTTAAATAAGAGTGATATGAGTTCATTAAAGTAGTAAAATACTTATTGGTATTATTATACCTATACATACCTTTCTTTAGTAACTATACGAACGAAAGAAATTATAATTTTTCAATTCCAATGCACTTTTTATTTGGTTATATTCTCACTCACTTATATATTTAAATGTTAAATATTTCACTTCACCACGTCCTCACACGTCCCGCGCCTCTTTACGAATGCCCAGACATGTGATGTGTCCACAGTCTTACTTTATGGTTATATTTTTCACACTCTAAATTGTTCTTTACCACCACTGAATAAGAAACATAATAATGAGTACTGAAGTTATTTATTTTTTGTTGCGAATATTTTTTAATAAATTGAATTTTGCTTTGCTTTGTTTATTTTTAGCACATGTCTAAGTTTTTATTTTTCCAACAACTTTTGTTATATGTACATTTTAATAACTTAAGTTTACCTTATGGTAGTCGTATATTTTTATAAAGATTTTTGGTACTTAACTAAGAGATCCAGTCCCGGAATCTTCTCTCAAGTTTGATGTTTTTCTACTGAGTGTATGAGTGGTTGCAATTTATTCAAGCTTTATTTGGTTTAAGCTGTCTTTTTTATCAGTAAAAATTCAGGTTAATTAAGACAAGTGTTCAGACACCCCGTTGTTTAGTCCCTGCTTTCTCCGTCCCCACTTTCCGCCTTTTCCGAGGGATTGCGTGTTGAGTGGCAGAACTCAACGCCGCGCTTTGCCTAGTTTGCCAGAGCGAAGAAAATGGAAATAGAAAAATCCATCTCCCCGACTGAGGATCGAACTCAGAAGACGTCACGTTACAGGCAGACGTTGCGACTCTACGCCACGACGGAACGCCACGCGAAAAAAAAATTAGACTGTCAAAAAGGGCATGCAAATGTTTTTCAAGCGAATTCAATTGGCTAACGTGTAGAAATTGTTAATTCAATTATCAATTGAACTAATTCGTCTTTTCAAGATCTTAAAACAGTACCAAAGTAGTGAAGTAAAATTTTAAGTATAAAACAACTAGTCTCTCTAAGTGTGGGAAATTAAGACGCTTCCACAAACTTAAGTCCACTTAGTATTTTCATTTCTTTAGATGTAGTGGTATTGAGTATCATTAACATACAGTTCTCAGGATAATGTGAGTCGCTTTGTTTTATGAATAATTTATACAGTAATTTGTAGTCACATTAGAAGCCAATACAATTGTTATTGCTTACAAAATGTTCTCAAATATGAATAAACATAGCCCCTGCCCTAAACATCTAATGTTTACGAGAAAATGGGAAAAGCTAACTAATAGGTAGACGAATTAATTTGGTTAAGGCTCTCTTTAGGATACCTATCTTTACCAGGCTAAATTTGGGAAATGCGACCACGTCGCCACTGTAAAGGAGGTAAATTATCATTTTTTATGAGGACTAGCTCGCCTACTGTTGGAGGATTCACTGAATCAGTCCACTTCTGCCTAGTCTGCAGAGTGTATAGGTACTTTAACTGCCACCGCGACCAAAAATGTTGGGTTATCTGTTGTACTACTTGAAAACGGGTTAAACGATTAATTTTTACTTTATTATAGGGATACTCCAGCAAAGCACTAAGAGTTTGGCCAATCAAAAAATGACCAGGCGTCAAAACTTCTAGATCGTTAGGGTCATTAGATAAGGGACATAACGGCCGGGAATTTAATACCGCTTTAATTTTAGCAAAAATCGTAGTTAATTTCTCGAACGTTAAAGGAGTTTCGTAAAAGACCACCGACTCTGATGATTCCTTTCTTGTCAAGAAAGAGTGAGAGTCGTCTTAGGGAAGACCGCAAGTAAACGCTACGTATTAATAAACTCAGCTCATCAGAAAAACAATATGACTGTACTATTTTTACTAAATACATACAGGAGGGCATGCTTTCTTTCTTGGGTAGATAAGGAAACAGATAGCTCAACGGGTAAGTTTCAGGTGTTATTTATAAATCTCACCATCGTTATGAAAGGGGTTAGCAATCATGGGTTGAGGGGTCTCTTCGACCTTCCAGAATTTCTCGATGAGACGGGATAAGGATACTCCAGTCATGGGGGGCTCTAATTCACCATAATCGGCAGCGACTGGACCGCAAACAATATAACCAAAGATTGTAGATAAAGCAGTAAGGCCGTTAAAGTTACATTTTTTATCTTGTAATAAAAGCGCGCCGAACACGTCAGCACCCAATAGTATATCTATCGGGCCAGGCTTATTATAGGTAGGGTCAGCAAGGGAAAAATAACTATTAGGAAAAAACACAGACTCAGGGAACTCAAACTCAGGATGCGTACCGGCAATCACATCTATAACTATAGCAGAGGTTGACACCTCAGGGAAGGAATTATACAAAGGTTTAAAACACAGGGAAATAGAACCACGCGAAACCACTAATGGAATATTACCTATGCCACGGACAGGGGCACACAGCGGCTGATCAAGAGTTTTGGCCGCCTTAGGCTAATGGACAGAAGGTGCCCCCTATGTGGTACGGTCGGCAATAGTAGTATATTACTTATTTTTATCTTTGTTTATAAAAAGTAAGCATTATATTATAAAAGTTTTCATATCGTTGTGCAAACGAACTGACGTTGTCTTTTAATCTGCACGTCATTCAAGAAACCCATGGGTGGCAAACCATTTTATTAGCTGACTGTCCACAAAGTCAAAGCACATCACATTTGACCAAAATCATGAATGACACGTGACTGCAGGATGTTGGTTGTAGAAAACCAAATGCATGTTGGATGACTTGTACTGGCTTAGTATAGGTAGACAACTTAGTTATGAAGTACCTCGGACTTGTTCTGGACGGTCGGTGGAGTTTTCGGGGCCACTTTTCCACCTTGGCTCCGAAGCTGTTGAAAACAGCTTGGGCCTTGACGCGCCTCTTGCCCAATGTGAATGGGTCGAGCGCCTCGAGCCGACGGCTGTACACCGGAGTGGTCAGGTCGATGGCCCTTTACGGTTCCCTCGTATGGGCGGACGCCTTAGATCGGCACAACGTCACGCTGCTGCGAAGGGCGCAGAGGGTGATTGCTATCCGGGCGATACGCGGGTACCCGACCATATCCAGTGAGATGGCGTGCGTGCTGGCTGGAGTCCTGCCATGGGACCTGGATGCTATTTCCCTAGCGTCGATCTATTGTCAGCGCCGGGGCCCAGCGTCCGGGGATCCAAGGTCAGCACCACTAGTGGTGGAGGAGCGGGAAGCCGCATTGGAGGCGTGGGAATCCCGGCTGGCAACACCATCCGCCGGCCAGAAGACGATCGAGGCAGTTCGTCCTGTCTTCCGCCAGTGGTTGGTGAGGCGTCACGGCGTCCTAACCTACCGCACCACGCAGGTGCTCACGGGGCACGGTTGCTTCGGGATATACCTGCGTCGGGTCGCTGGGAGGGAGCCCGACGCTCGTGCCACCACTGCTACGACTGCCTCGAGGAGACGGCCCAGCACAAGTTGGAGGTGTGCAGTGCCTGGGCGTCTCAACGTCACGCTTTGCGCGACGTCATAGGGGACGACCTCTCTCTTCCGTCCGTGGTCAAGGCCATGGCCGGCTGCGAGACGTCGTGGGACGCGGTCTCCTCCTTCTACGAGGCAGTAGTGCTCGAAAAGGAGGCCGCGGAACGGGCAAGGGAGGCATCTGCCAATCCTGCCATCCGCCGCAAGAGACCGGGTCGCCGGAGGGCGGCACACGATCGCCGCCTTCCGCCCTAATCGGCCAGAGGGCGATCAGCTTGGGGAAGCTGGCCACCTACTCACCTGGCCCGAGTAGGCGCGTACAGGTCGCTCCAGCGCGCTACTCCGAGAAGACCGCAGGGGGTGTTCCACCGCCCCTGACTCCACGACGTGCCTAACAGGCTCCCGCCGCCGTGATTTTTAGTGTCTCACGGCCGAAGGCGGTCGAGGAGGAGCACAGTGAGGTTTTAGTTGGTATGTGGACTGTAAAAAAAAAAAAGGTAGACAACTTAGTTGTTGCGTTGCGGCGATGCATGAGCATGGTCATCTAGTAGGTATGTCAAATTGCTTCGACTTTGAGTAGTTGTTTTTAAATATTTATACTTCTGTTGTTATACATATAATATTTACAACTTTTTTTTATTAACTTTTTACATAAAAAGGAAGAGAGGCAGGCATCATACAAGTGAAACAGTTTTACAAATCATTAGTTATTTATTTGAAAATTATAGTAATTATAATAAGCTTATACAAAAGTAATTTTTCATGCTTTAGGGTTTGCAAGTTTTTCTAATTTAATAATTTGTAAAAAATGACTTTCTATGTACATTAGCGAGATGGAGAGAATGCTCTGCAAAAGGAACAAAAGTAGCCAGAGGATTTACAGCTTTAATTCTTGACTGAAGACCTTTGTATTGTTAGCGTTGTATAACATTGACCACTATAGTCTTTTATATCTAGTTTCAACGTGTTATCAATTATTACAAGAACAGCTTTCTCCATGTCTTCACCTTTATGAACGCATTTGGTAAAAATGTAATAAAGCGTTCAACAGGTTCTCCGGTGGGTAAAATGTAACGAATATAAATGTCAACTGATCGGTGTGTGAAATATCTGGAGTAGAATAACGCTAACGCTAATCGAGCTATATTAAGTTTTTTTATTTCTTTTTTAATCGAAAACAAAACTTCATCAGCCATAAGTAAGATAAATTCATCGGTTAAAGCGGATAACAAGTACGATGGAGCACCTCTATATTCTTGTCCAAATCTCACCGAATGTTCCGCCATGAAAGGATCAAATTTATATATAAGCTCAATACAACCAAGAAAATCCATTCAATACCACCAAGAAAAGAAAAAAAAATCCGTTTAGTGCAAATCCAATAATTTCGTTTTGACCGTGAAAAGGAAGTCCACGAGAAGCTAAAAACTGAATTGTTTCTATTACACATAGTAATACATTTCACCAATAAGGTATTCAATCGTTGTATAAATTTTCCTGTACATACATATTGTCCCAAATACGATGATCCGGAGGATTGTGCTGATCAGTTATTAAGTTAGAATTTTTTCAATCATTAAATCCACTTTTGGCATACACAGATGTTCCTCCATATAATTTCCATGCACCACAAACCACCTATGGATTCTGAGTATACTAAAAAGCTTCCCTTCATTATTTGAAACATATTTTTAGATAGAAATCATTTTTGATTTTTTACCGTCTTTCCGATCTAGAAAAATTTAATTCTTCGTTTTATTGCAATCCTTTATTGACAATTCATTAAAAATTCATAATATTTATTGTTAAAATCAGACATTATTAAGCTTATTCAGTTTACAGCTCTAAATGCGCTGTAAATGTTTGAGTGTTTTATCTCGGTTTGGTTGAATTGTAAGAAAAATTAAAACCATTACATTTCTTTGTAGTCCCGAAATATGAGAATTCATATTTTTCTTTGCAGTCTCGAACTTGAAAAAGGGAATGAAATTATCACATTTCGTTGTAGCCAAGATTGTATTTATCAACATTTAACTAGTTCATAAAGGTACCACAAAGTCGATGTATAATTTCCATTTTCTTCGCTCTGGCAACTAAGGCAAAGCGCGGCGTTGAGTTCCGCCACTCAACACGCAATGCCTCGAAAACGGCGGAAAGTGGGGACGAAGTAAGCAGGGACTAAGTAACGGAGTGTCTTAACACTAGGTTCTAATAGTTCCAGCAGTTCCCTCTGCCTACCCTGCCATGTGCGGGATAAAGCGTGAAGCTAAAAAAAAAAAAAAAAAATATGAGCATTGATATGACGTCGTCGAGTCGCTTGTCATCAAGAGTGTCAATTTCAGTTTCGTAAACAAAACAATATAACAATTGACATTTTGTTCGATATTTATTATCTATATTTAGTTATTAACGAGTTTATTAATAATAAATTCTACATAACGGTGCACAGAACATAGGTAATACTTGAACATGTCTAAACAAATTTCAAGTTTTTGTCGTTTTACTTCTTTTGACTTAAGTTTTTAAAAATTAAGTAAGTTTATAAACTAAAATAAAATAAACATTCGTGTTTTTGTGATAACAACGACGTAAATCAAGCCGGTATATGTCAAGCCAGATTCAACAATATGTTTTCGTACGTAGTATTATCTGTGGTCATACTATGTCGATGCGTTTGTCACTTATCATCTGTGGATTTACTGATATTTTCGGCAACTAGTCGACCGACTTCAATAGAGTGGCAACATTGTGAACTTATAACTCATATGAGTGACACTTTAGATATAGAAGGCTTATAGAGCGTTTATGAATACAAACATTTATCGAACGTTCTATAAGCCTATAGAGCGTTTTAACTAAAGTATGCTTAAAACGTTCTATAAGATTTTTTTATGAATAAGGCCGTTAGTTTACTATTAGTTTTACTTTTTATGATACCGACGCACGTGTTGCGTTCGTGAGATAACAAAGCTTGCTTTTACCAAGCAATGGTTTCTTTTTAGATATAGGTAATTAGCGATTGCTTACTGTTTAGTATTAAATTAAAAGGGATTTATTTTAGTATTTTACTAAAAATATTATATTTAAAAAACCGCCACTCGCAATAACTTCCTATTCCCATCCCTTTCTAACACGCACACTATACATATTGCGATCATTGTCGCACTTCACTCGGACGACACGCAAGAGGGGTGCTTTTGTCTTCTTACGACTCGATTATGTCCCCGCTGCTATAGACAACGTGTGCGCCTTGAAAATGCAAAAATATTAGTATATTTCTCAATATTCGCATCAGTGTTATTAAAATACAGTAGTTCTGTGTATGTAACATAAAGATAACGATAAACAAGGCCTAGCTAGGTGAAAATTGGAAATAACCAGCCGCGGCTGGGCCCTCACGTGCAACCACGACGAAAGGATCCAAGGAAAACCTTTAACCAAGTAAGTGTGCGATTGTTCTACTTTCCCCAGCTACATATATCTTTTATTTTGTCCAATTAAACCCGTACTGTAGCTGGTAAATCAATTTTCCTTTTCTATTCGTTGTTGTAAGTGTCGGCCATTATTATCGTGTTTTTTCACTACTTTTCTATCAAAACAAAAATACAGTTCACTAGCATTTTTTTTAATTCCCGCTATTACTTTTAAACCGCACCGAATTGGCGGTGATATTATGATCTTTGGCCGCCACTTACTCTTTACTAATTTAATTGTAAGCGTTACATTCTATTCCCACTTGAGATTTTAGGAATCAGAAGTGATATACATAAAATAAAAAAATATTTTTCAACAGATTACATTTAATTTATTACAAAATTGAACTAAATTAACAATACTTCTTTATAATAAGTTTAAGGTTAAAATTACATTCAACTAAACAATTGCTAACTTTATCTAGTTTTACAATGACCAAAGAATAATAAAATGGAACAGACTCACAATATCAACGCCCACCAGCCTAATCCACGAGACCCAACCCGGAGAAACAGGACGAACAGGTCTTCGTTTTCCTTTGAATGGACAGTATGTTGCTGAGCCCTTGAGGCGGCCGAGCTAAAAGAGCTCCGACCTTGGTTTAAAAGTCAAAGTGATCCAGCTTTTGAGAAACTTAAGAAACATCATTGGCCAAAAACATTACTAGGAAAAGTGAGATTCCTCTTATGACGACGTGCTGGTTAGCTCCATGTTATGTACTAATCTCAATATGAACCATGTAACCAACTCGCATATGTTTTCTAAAATCTCGATGGTGAAAAGCGCAACTATTGTTACTCAAAAATATTCAAACTACGTAAAACATATTCACTGAATCACTTTAAATTTATTTACAAAGTTGAAAATGTTTGTAGTACCTAACCATACTTAAAACCGTAGTTTCTTTTTACTACATTTTACTATCACAATATTTTAATACAGCACCACTTACTACATTAACACGGTTTAAATACAATATCTATGTATAGTAATTATTATTATTATATTAATCTTAATTATTTTTAACATACTACTATAATACTTTTAAAAAACTTATTCCAGATGCTAAAGAAAACTTAGAACAACGATATTGTGATGTAAAAAAGCAACAGTAATGTTTAAACAAATTAAGTTGTAGGGAGTTCTTTAGTTGTATAATAAAGCATACTTTTAATTATATTAGACCCAGGCTTAAAACTTAAAGGTGTTATATTTCAGCATCATCAACTACAGAAATAATTTAACCTAGACTTAATATCTCTACCACCTTACTTAAAAAAGAAAGCAGATTTTCTAAACACTTTTAATATAATATATATTAAGAATCTTTCATTACTGTTTTTATTAAGAACTTGAGTATAGTACAGTATTTGATAGATATTTAGTATTTTGCGATATAATCCGAAATAATGCAATACAGGTTAATTTTGGCATTTAAGGACAGTTCCACCACTCAACACGCAATGTCTCGAATTTGGCCGGTAATTAAAGACACATCATTACACTATTTGCATACCCTTTACAAATATTTACTAAATGTATGATATTAAACGTACGTATTATAATAATAGTTTAATATTAATCTCTTTTTATCTTGTTATAGTCGACATGAAAATTGGCAGTAACTTATCGCTAATGTTCGTGTTTGTGTTTTTCATTTTCAGGCTTTCAGTTGTAGTCAGATCGTCGGGCGCGCTCTACGCTTTCGTAGCTTTTGGAAAATCTTTTACGTATCCGTAAAACTCGTTGCTGACTGTATTTAACATATTTTTTTGTTTTTACTAGTTTTAGCTCTAACAATTAAACGTGAAGTTCAATTTATGAAAATAGAGCAAATACGCAAATCTTTGCGTACTTTTTAAATTAATTGATACATTATGTTACTTTTAGGTAAGAATTTTATCTTAAACACCAAATAATTCTTAGTCTTATTGGGATCAATTAAAAAGGATATGTACATATTAAAATACATGATATAAAAACATTTGCCAGATTTTATTTTCTTTACAGTTTTTCAAAATAAGAATTAATCTTATAGAAATTTATTAAATACAATTCAAGTGAAATATAATAATTACTGTGCGGTTTCTAGATGTTAAGACTTGTGTGTTTTAGAGTGTATTCATATTCGTAATTTGTTTTGAAATATTTAAAATTATAACTTTAAGCATAATATTTATAAAATAAGGAGAGAATTTAAAAAAAAAATTAAAATATATTTTTGTGTGTTTTCAGATTTGTAAGAATGAAAAAAAACAAACAAATTATTATCTGTAGTTCTAAAAATAGAAATAGTTGTTGATTTAACATATGTATGTATATGTATTATGTGGTCATTCTTAGTCAGTTTATGTCAATATCATGAAGGTCATTGCGATGATGTCTCACAAATTGCACTGTCACGATACATGCTCGTAAAGAAAACCTCCATAGTTATAGCATGTATGTGCTAACAATAAACACCATTTAGGATATTAGACAGACTGCTGTTGTTCTATATAAAATATACTGCGTTGTATTAATATTATTAAATTAAAGTAGATACTTTTCTGGTAAATTTAATTATATTTTAAATTAATTGTTTCAAAAGTAAGCGCTGTATTACTAAAAAAAGACATTAAAAAGCATATTAAAAACATCTATAGTTTCTGGTAAACACAGTGCATATTTTTTTTTAAATGTTACTGAAAGTAGAAATTAGAATTTTCCTAAACTGTTTAGTTACGTTGTTATTCTACGCATATAAAATCTTCTCATAAATTTAAGAATTAAACGTAAACAAACACAAAGTTTGCGATCACTATCTTTGTACTTTATATTTGTTAAAATGAAAATAATTATTGTAAGCTATTCTTTTTAACCTGCATTCCTGTTATATGCGACTAATGTATATAGCACTGCTATAAAGATGGAATAGTGTTAAGATACTCTTTTCCTCACATTCCGTCCAGTTATGAGTTTCATTATATGTTGAGTGACAAAGCTCTCAAAATAATTTATTTTGTTGTGAAATTTCTATTGCCCATTACATTCCAAAATCTCAAATCAAGAAATCGGCATGACTCTCATACTACTTATTTTGATTTCGCCTTTTGGAAGTTCAAGTTAAATTTAGTTAATTCATTGTTATATATGCATGCATATATTCATATTTCGATACTAAAAATTCTAAGCTAATAGAATTATATTCTATATTTGATTTTTTTATCAAAATTTAAATTATATATTCAGATGAGTTCTTATAAATACGTCCAATAACGTAACAAAAGCTTTTTTGTTTGAATTTCTTTAAGTGTCTTGTGTATCTTTAATTTATATTATTTTTCAACTTATTTTTTTCACACACAAAGCTCGATTATGTCGCACAAATAAACATAAAGTTTTTTGATCAGAATGGTCGCTATTCTAGTATTTCGCGCAATGAAAGATGACATGCTTGTATATTGCGAAATATACTCGACAGAAGGAACCACAGTTTGGTTCTTAGATTTATTGATTTTCAATTGCACCGGAAAGCGCTAGTTTTCTAAAATGAAAATTAATTAGCTACGGACGATGATGTGCCTGTAATGTTCAATTTGGCTCTTGCAAAAATACCGATAACGTCATAAATTGCTTAGATTACTGTTAAATGTTGTAGAAATTCAGTTTTGAACATAGATTTCAACTTAATGTACTATACGTAGTAAATTGATGACACACAATTGAAGCTTTTTCGTAATGTAATTTTTTTGGTTAGCTTCACGCTTTATCCTGCATATTACAGGGTAGGCAGAGTAATTTAATAAACATAAACTAATTTTAAGCAATTAAACTATACCATTAAAAAAAAAACAATTTTTTTTAGAATAAAATTGGTAAAGTATAAAAAAACTAGCCAAAACGGGAGATGCATGTAAAAAGTAAACATAGATGTGTTGGAATAAAGACTGGAAAGAAGTCTGCTTACATTTGACATGTACATAAGTTTGTTATACATTTTCTATTACAGTGTGTGTAATTGTAAGTTATTTTTATTACCTGTCATTGATTTTGGTAATCATATACAGTATGCAAGCATGTATTAATTTATATGTATATAAAGAAGATTAATTGTTTTGTTATGGTACACATAAGATTTTTTTATTTTGTTATAATAATACCCGAAACGTAATATTTATAAATTACGTGGCCTACTCGGCCATCTGATTTTTAAGTGCATTTTATATTACACAATTTTCATTTATTTCACCAGGAAGAGGAAAAAGTATATTTAACTAAATACAACTAGTATTTAGTTACTTCGTTTATTTTTCTTAAATATTAGAAATTTTATTCAAATAAAATTTTCCACATAGTTTTCAAATGATAAAATAGTTTTTTGTAAATCACTAAATTGGCCTTCCTGTAGGAAGGCAAAGTGAGTTTTAATAATAATAGTACTATGTTAAATACTAATCAGCTCAGTTGTCTATACTTTACAAGCCTTACTTAGATCGTAAGTGTTTATGAATTATTTTGATCCACTAAAAAGTGTTAAGTAATAAAAAATGGTGTTTTCTTCCAATTATAGTTAGCAATTTTAAAGAGTGGGAACACATGGTGTTTTCACAATAACCCATTTCAACGATAACTATATATACTCTTTATGACTGCTGTTTGAACTTAATTTAAAACTTCTAATATATTTATAAATATTTCACTTATTACAAAAAAAATATTGTAATGGAAGTAATAATCAATTTACATTTGTCACTAGAATAAATTTACAATGTGCTTACTCTTAAACTCCACATACTGTATAAAATATTTCTTGGTAAAATTTGAAGAAAGATATATTTTATGTATTATTATTTATTTTTTACATATCTTCTGTTTTGATTTCTTTATTCAACCAACAAAATTTAATTCTCAAATGATAAATTTTGTGATACACATGACGCCTTTAGCTTTTTATAACATTACTTTTGTTTTTCTTAGCATCGAATTTTGATAGCAAACTTATACATATATTCATAGCATATTCTACATTTGTTTTCATCTTTTAGCAATTTCCTTTAAATTACTATTGTGTAACTATGAATATTTTTCCATGGATAATAAACCTCTTATTAAATTTATCCATAATTAATTTTATCACAGTATCCTACCTTAGACATAGAGTCGTATAATAATGTCCGGGATCAATATAATACGTATCAATAAATCACCCTTAAAATTCTCAAATATAACAGTTACAACAAAACTACTAACTACATTTTTTTTTTAAATAATTTAATTTAATTAATTCGGGTAATCACTCATATTTTGGCATTTAAAATATTTCCAAGCATGATTGGTAGTAATTATCGTCGGAAACAGTAGAATCATTCAAAATATAGGTATATATAGTTCTACTTTAATATCAAAAATGTTACTACAAATACATATTATTAATTCAAATTTAGATATTTAACATATTTTACTAGGAGTAGAAACTTGTATATACAATGTAGAAAACACTGCCCATTTCAATTAACACATTTGCGTTTATAACATTTACAATAGTTTTTATAGTGCGAATATTACGAAGAAAATCAAAATTAAGTACCGTAATATTAAAATTAAGTACCGTAGTTAGGGGATTAAAGCCTACATTCATATTTAGTTTATTAATATTCTTGAGCTATCTTTCTTTCAAATTCCCTAATCTTATTTAATCTATTAGTTTGATTAGAATAATATCTTAATGTTTCGAGAAAACACGAAACTTGGAATTTAGAGTGTTTTTCTATACTTTATAATTTCTTTTAACGACCAGAAAAATAAATTTTCCAAACTTTTTTAAATAGGCAGTATTAATTTTATAATAATTTATATTTTAACCTTAAAAGCAATTTCAATTATTTTTCAATTTTTCAATATAACATATGATTATTAATATCAACTCATATTTTTATGAATATGGCTAATAACACAATTGAAGAAATAACTTTTCTTTACGCTAACTTTACGCATAGCATACTCAATCATTTCTTAAGTACTTTGAGTCGAGTTCTGATTTGACACATTTTCTTTAGCAACGTCCCTTGAAGTTAATTCCCATTGTCTCACAATCCACTTGTAATCGAATACTAAAAGCTTGAAAATTGTTAATATAATTGACTTAATTATTAACGACTCAAAAAAACGATACGACTTAAATATCTAAAACTTACCTTTCTGCCCTCTCAAACTTTTGTTACATTAAAATCGGACTCTTGTGATGTACTCCAATGGCCAGACGTTTCTTTTCACTTTATATTGTTTCACATAAGTAGTCGTATTCATATACATATATCATATCATCACGTCGATAAATATTTATTACATCTACCATAACATTTTTCAACTTAAAGTTCTTTACCTGTCTTCTACTTCAAGACATAATCTATATAATCTATATAGTTCTTAGTCACTAAATGAATAAATTAAAGAATAAAAGTGTTGCTGGTTATGTTAACATTATGCTTAATGCATTGCAATTATATTAATACGATATACGGATACTGAATAAATTATAATTTAAACAAAATTTTCTCACTCCTTCCACAATTTGCTTAACTAAGGTGGGGTAATACTCACAATTAGCCTCTCAATACTAAATATAAATTAATTTATCATTTATTACAAAATTAAAGTCAAATTTCTTAATATTTTTTAATGTTTTTTCCTAATGGTATTTTCTAGAATATCGAGTGTGAAAGTCAGCGCTGTTTAAAGTCGCACAAAATTTTATGCCTATGCTCTGCTTGTTAAATTTTATCTGTTGATTTGATTCGAAATAATACGATCTTAAGACTTGATAAAATTGCGACGATACCTCTATCTCAAATAACCCACCCTCTCTCGACATATGAGGTCTCGACATACGTCCTTTTCGTCTTCTAGGGTTTAGAAAAGGTTTTGGTTCTTTTTAATTTGTGTTAAATCAACGGCACAAATTGCTGGTCATCAGACAGTGATCGATTACCTCTAAAATATGAAATAAATTCTATAATTAACACGACAATATAATACTTGTAGGTATGTAATGCAGCTATAACTTTGAATTTCGGAACTTAGGCGACCTACACTGTTACTAGTTATTGCTCGAACTGTGCTCTGATATAATTAACAATGTAGTTTAAACATTTTGCCTATAAAATTCTGGATCTAAATTACTTCAAACGTTAACTACCAATAAAATTTCCGACGTAAATTACTTTAAGCTTTAAGTTACGATCAAATTCATCAAGGATTAAATGACGTTGGTATGCAAACAATGTACAAAAAGTTGACCAATTGTTTGATTGTAATATTAACAAAAAATATTTTGGATCAGAATAATTACAAAAGTATGCCAATATTGAGTAACAGCCAAAAATAAAGTTGAATGAGTGTTTAAATTCGCTAGGTACGTTAGTGAATAAATTGATTTTGCACTTAAAATATCTTTTTACATACAGTGGTGTATAAGTAGGTACGTTATTAATTCGCCGCTCGTCGCAGCGTAAGCAGAAGGAAGCGCAGAAACCGTGGGAAACACTCCGGTCTCAGCTTTCCGCCTTTTCGTAGCATTCCGTGTTGAGGTTGGATTTCACATCACGTGATCTCACGTCACGACGTCACGCTTGCGCTTGAAAATACTTATAATCATAAATCTAAATAGGCATAATTGCGAATATAATGTTGGTTAATTAAGCAGGTGAATAGTCAAGTTGTTAATAATGAGGAGCAGACGGGCAGATAAGTCATGAGGTGCAAATATCGGGCAATTGCTATTTATTAATAAATTTAATATTGCTCAGCATAATTGCAGTTAGTTTTGTTTCAGCTATTTAACGTAGAATTGAAGGTTGGGATGCACGTATACGAGATTATTTTCTATTTTATAAGGATAATACCTCATCATTATGGAAACGGTTCTGAACCACTCCCGCCTACTGATCCAGAACCCATGAATCCTTTCTACTCATGACCACTGCATTTAACACTGAAATTATATAATGTCTTGTAAAATATCTTAAGTAAGTGGCTATTTTCTTACACATATGATATACATATATACATATGTGAAAGAGTTAGCTATAACTTACTCCATTAGGCAATCTGTATTCGGTCTATTATTAAAATCGTACACTTAATGTGGTTGTTTTATGAATCAAATATATATGTATTTAAATTAAAATGATCATTTTATATGCAACATTTTTGTTATTGAATATACCATAAGAACAAATAATTCAACATCCACTTTATGAAATTAGATAAACTACTATACAGATACTAGTACTATACAAATTCGTGTATATTTGAGTAGTATTGTTTATGCATTTAAAGGATTACAAAACAAGGCATTTAATTTTAAATAGCTTTCTAAGCTTTTTTATGAATTTTTGTTTCTGTATTCTAATATTAAATAAATTTTCTTTATTTTTTTCATTTCTTTCTATTTCAATGTAATATATCCTAAGACGTGATAATCACGGCATCTTAATGTTAAGAAAGTAATGTGTGCCACTTTGTATTGTCATGTACGATATTATATCATCGGTTTTTCTGTCTATACAAAAAGAAAATATTTAAACATATTTATTTTTATATAATATATTCAAAATATTTACTTGGGACTTTATATGCCAAACGAAAATTAATTTTTATCTGAAATAACTCAATTTACAAATAAAAATCTAATTACACAGTATGAGATTTTTAATAACAAAAAATATTGTTTGTTAGGAAAATTTCGACTCTATCCATCGATGTTTTGTAATATCCGATAATTTGGTTCGGAAATTGATAAACCGGATAATTTAATGGAACGCTTTTAAATTACTATCAAATTTTTAACGTTATTAATATTAATTGTTATTGGATAAATTAATTATGAGGACCGTCGAGGCGCAAAGGCGTGGGTTTGATTCCCATTCGGTGGAGATAGTTTTTTCATTTCCATTCTCTTTACTGTGGCAACAAGGCAAGGCACGGCGTTGAGTTCCGATACTCAACACGAAACGCCTTGGAAAAGCGTAAAACAGGGAACGGAGTGATTTAACATTAGGTTCTCCGGTGCCTGCGGTTCCCTCTGCCTACCCTGCCATTTGCGGGAAGCTAAAAAAGACGAAGTAATTTATTTGTGAATTTATATTTTTAACAAGTGATCCATCCGTGTTTTGCGATAACAACACGATTATTTATTTACTAAGCTCAACAGCGTTATTTTTTGAGTTTTTTGCAATATACGTTCCTACCTACTTTTAAATATAATAAAGGATGTTTATTACAGTATATATATTAAGTTCAACTGCTAATACAAGGGAGGAAAGCGCGATTCATAACTTGTTGTCGTCTGCTGGACGTCACATTTTTCTATTAAAAATACTGATAACGCGCTTTTTAATTAAAATAATTTATTTCCGGAAAGATTGAATCCACTGCCGCGCTGGTAATTTAAGATTTTCGACAGATCTACCATAATCTCTCAAACCTTTAGCTAATAATTATAAGTAATCAAATTTTTCTAACACAAAAGATACATTGTCTCTTGAGATAAGATAAACCTTAAGAATGACTCTGTGGTGCAGGAATTTGTGGGAAACGACATTTAAAGACATAAAAGTGCCACACCTGTTAAGTGTATACATATAATGCATGTAATCTAACGTAATGTATTTTGTGTTTACCTTTTAATGGTTGGCTTGATAACGTTTTTATCATAGTAGATGTTACTATTAGACTCTCTATATGTATGCAATATGATATATAAGGTGTGTAAAACTGAAATATATTTATTATGTACTTCTTTTTTTGAAATTATTTAACTTAACTATATGTATTCAGTACATAAGGTTTATTTACCTTATATGAAGAGGACTGTATGTCTTTTTACATGTATATAGGAAATTTCACTTTCTAACATCAAATAAAATTTATTGACTAAAAATACATAATTTGAAAACACGAAACTAAACTAGGATTGAGGCTTTGCAAATGCAATATATATATATATATATATATATATATATATATATATATATATATATATATATATGGTGTTTATCAGTCTCTTCATTATTCCAAGCTTGTACATAAGTAAAGGAAGTATGTGAAGTAATTTACAAAATATGCCTGAAAAGTAATCTTGAAAATTAAACATATTTTGCTACAAATATACATACGATTATACTATAATAGTGGTTCTATTGTTACATTATTCTATACAGCAGATTTCTTATATCAGATATATTTCGATTTTCGATAGATATCCATTACTTTTATCTTTTCGTCTTATTTCGTTAATTCACTTTATTGCTATGTGCGTCCGGCGCCGGGTTGTAATCAAAATTTTATTATATCACAAATGCTCTTGACTTTGTGTTTTATGTGTTTATGCTAATAAACGTTTAACCTTTATAGTAAAATAGTTACCGCCGGCAACTTCAATTTTTTGGACTTTTGACCTACTTTTATTTTAACACCCGCTGTCGAATTACAATCACCGTTGGGCTGCAGCTGTCGAAAGCTAAGTCGAACGCCTGACAGTAAGTCTGGATATAGCGAAAGCCTTTGATCGTGTGTGGCATAGAGCACTCTTAGCAAAACATCTATCGTATGGGCTTCCCGAGAATTTGTGCAAGTGGGTAGCTAGCTTTCTTACCGGGCGTAGCATTAAAGTCGCTGTCGACGGTTTTTGCTCTGATTATTTTCCTGTAAATGCTGGCGTCCCCCAAGGCTGTGTGCTGTCCCCCACGCTTTTTTTTCTGCATATCAATGATATGTTAGAAGATTCTAACATTTATTGCACCCTTTTGTCGTGTCATCAGTTTTTGAGAACACTTCTCTTAAAGCTTCGCCTATTATCAGTATATTGGGGCTCAGCTTTTCGAATTACTGTCAGTATCGCGATCATTTGGATAGCAAGGTCAAGCTGGCCGCGAAGAAACTGGGTATCATTGGAAGAGCGAGACAGTACTTCACGCCTGCATACCGATTGGCTCTGTATAGAGCCCAGGTTCGGCCTCACATGGAGTATTGTTTGCATCTCTGGTCTAGGGCACCCCAGTATCAACTTGAACCATTTGATCGCATACAGCGTAGAGCCGTTCGTATCGTTGGGGACCCAATTATCTGTGCAAGGCTAGACACTTTGGCACTGCGTAGAGAGGTTTCTTCGCTGTGCGTTCTCTACCGCTTATACTATGGGGAGTGTTCTGGAGAACTGTTTGACCTGATGCCTGCCGCTGAATTCTCCAACCGGACAGTACGATACAAATTATGGTATCATCCCCACCATCTGGACATGTGGAATTCTTCTACTGTGCGGTTCCGTAGGAACTTTTTTCCATGCATCATACTAATGTGGAATAGCCTTTCTGTGGCAGAGTTTTCAGATCGATACGACAAGGGTACCTTCAAAAAGCACGTCTACGTCCACCTTAAAGGCCGGCAACGCCGTGAGCGTCGGTGATCACTTACCATCAGGTGACTCGATCGCTCGTTTGCCTTGTCCTTCCCATAAAAAAAATACGATGCGAGCTATTTACAGCATAGCTTTTAAAAGCTATTCAAAATGATTTAAAGACCATGGTACCTATAGATATAAGAGATAAAAACAAATTATCAAATTTTGTTTTCGCATTTAAAACGTGAATTAAGGATTTATATCGCAAGATATACGAAATAGCAAGTTACAAATGTTATCGTAACATTCTTCCTCATAATACAATGTACTCTTAAAAAAATACTGTTGGTGCTACCTTAGGAAACTTATTTGTTATGTATTTTGATTATATCTATTGATAAATTAGGTTTAAAAAAACAGCTTGCCTTTCAAGTAGGTAACAGCTTCCTGCAGAACTTCTTTTAGCTTTAAAGATTTACTTGAAGTACTTGTGATCTAATTGAGTAATATTTTTGGGTTTTGTTTTTAGGTAGCTAAATGTAGTTTAATATAAAATATTTCGTGTTTCGCATTTTATGTGAATCCGAAAAATTGTGATATTCGACATCACTGTCGACTTAGCTTTACCTTTTTTTGGAGCGGTGATATCGAACTCTCAACTATCGCAATGACAAACGCTGTCATGCTACCCTGTGATGACGTCCACTTTCATGTATGCTTATTTATCAAGCACTACCATTTTGTTACAAATTTACAAGTTTGCTAAGGCGGCATATAATTATTTTTGTAACTAAGCTAATCTATTTATTACGGTTCTATGTGAGATTTTCTAGATATTTCATTTTATTACATGAGAAGAATATGCGTATCATGTAACATAATTATTATAAAAAATATATTATTTTTTATATAACTCTGTTTAAGGATTTTCTTCATTAACACCTGACGGCCCGGCGCCTAAAAACTCGATAACGCGGAAATCCCGCTCCGATTGCCTCATCGCGCACGCGGCACTTGACATCTGACACTTACTCGTATGTCTATAACTGCTCTCTGTTTATGTTTTTAGATGGTTATATTACTATTCTTGAAAGCTGGTTGCTGGTTTGAAAAAACCGGTTTTGTTGACAATAAATTTGTTTTATAAATGAATACTGTTTTGTCATTATTTTTATATACTTACATTTTGTACAATATGGTCTTTCAATAAAATAAACCGATCAAGTGCGAGTTGAACTCGCGTGGAAAGGGTTCCGTGCACAATATAGTGAAATATTTACCCTGAAAACGTTTTTTCCCTAAAAACATTTTTTATCGAATTTACCATTTTATTTTCAATTTATGAAATCCTTATAGTTTTCCTGTAATCTACAAGGCATAAAATATATTCAGGAATTTTTTTAAATTTTTCGGCCCAGTAGTTTCGGAGATTAGGGGGGGGGGGGGGATGGTCAATTTTCGGCTTTTTTCATGAATATCAACGAAACTATTTAATTTAAAAAAATAAAAAAATATACTCGAGATCCTGATAACAAGCCCTTTCATTTGATATATGACTCAGTAAGGTTCGCAATTTTTTTTAATTACCTAAATTATTCCCCGAAAATTACCCTTATATCAAAAAAATATTTTTTAACGTTACACATCTGTGTTGGGGCCAGGCCATTACACCATCCTGCCAAATTTCACCTGATTCGGTCTAATAGATTCAGAGAAAATTGGCTGTGACAGACGAACGGACAGAAACACGAGTGATTCTATAAGGGTTCCGTTTTTTATTTTTGTACGGAACCCTAAAAATAAACATATGCATGTTATCATTACAGAAATTATACTTTTTAAGGTACTTTCCGTCGACATCATATGATGCCCGCGGGCGATCATCGGTTAAAGTTAGCAACGGAGTAAGTTTCTATTTCGAAAGGAGCAGCTTTATGTATATTACCAAATTTTTATCGTCTAACTACTATTTTTTTAGAAGACTATTTCCAGGCGGACCTCTTAAAGTGTTAATTCTGAATTATTTTAAATATACCATAAAAAAAAAACAACAAAATTACATTGTGAAATTTTGAACTTATTAGTTATATTTGGTTTATTTTTCTAATTATATATAAATTACTAAGATTGTATGGATGAAAGGGACAAAATTAATTATAGCATAGAAGGATCAGATATTTTTGGCTCTAATAAGTAAAAACACAGAAAAAATATATATTATTAATTCAAGAATATAATATAATAAGCTACTCAAATAGATACATTATGAACAACCTCTGCATTGTTATGTAATTTTTGACTTATATTTACAATACACTTAGTTTGTAGGAACTTTTTCAGGAAATTTCCTTATCAAATGAATATTCCGTAGCCCGTGAATGTATAAATATCGTTTTGTTTTACTTTTAAATGAGTTTTTCAGAATTTTCATGTTGTTTTTTCTATACATAAGAAAAATAATGATACGCTATTATAAATATTCATATATAGCTTTCGTTGTTTATGAATAATATAATGTTAATTACTATACGTTTGGTTTTGTGAGTTTTTAGCTAACTTAATGTTAAGCGTCGTGGTAGTGAGTAATCTATACATTCAAATATATATTTCAATATTTTAATTTTACAAAGTAATATACATATTATGTAAAAAATATTATTTCATAAAATACGTATAAAATGGAATCTAAATGTATTTTTTTTAATATATCGTTAGCAGAAGGAAAAAATGTTTCTCAACACATTTTATATCTCTGCGTAAGTCAATCGCAAAAAAGTACTGGAAATTGGTTAATGAATCTTGACATAGTAATTGCTAAAATATATATGTTCATTGATTACAGTTCCCGTGGAAAACAATCAAATTAAGTATGCCTAATATTTTTTCAATCGCACTAAGTAATATTGACATTAGAAAAAAACAGCAAAAAACAACGCAAAAGCGTAGGTGCGAGTCGAAGCAAAAAAAACCGTATACGGAACCCTATGAACTACTTGCACTTGATATTTTTTCATTAACACTTACGAGTAAGTTCATATAACAATCTGTTACATTAAAACGCCAAATATCGATACTTAAGTTAAATTTATCTGATTATCTTAATCTTTATTACGTTTTGTGAATATTTCTTAGTTATTTTTTAAATGTGTTAAGTAAAATATTATTTTAAATTATAATTTGTTGAATGTTTCGTTGTAACGAGATAGTAATATATCCTTGCGTGAGGGGCTATTTATTTTGTCTCACCTTACAATTGACTGAAAATTAGACAAATACAAATTCTAATAACTCTTTCAAAAAAAAAATACATTGTTCATTTATTGCGCCTCAAGAATAGGCACAAGAAACTGAGTGGGACTTATTTTTTTAAAGAAATCATTTACAATTCAACATTTGACTTTTCATTTATTAACAATACTTATATTAGTTACTGACATTGCCTTCATGGCCATCAGGACTCATGTGCGATATCAAATCAGTAAGATCCAAGTATGAAAGACTTAGAAATCGTAGGCGGCTATCAATGTCCATCCGGTAAAGAAACCTGTAATCGTTGCGGTCGCAGTCTATCTACTACTACCACTTAAACGATACCACAAGGTTTCCGTTTTTAAGACCACCGCCAGGCATCATACGATGTACGCCGCCCATTTGAACGTCAGTAAACGTCAATCTATTATTCTACAGACTACAAAACATTGCTTTGAGACGCATCACTAAGGCTCCCTGGTATACCCTGGTATACCTGGGCACGGAGAGCTTGGTCTAGGACACTGGCCATTTGGCTGCTAACGCTTTTCAACGAGTTGATATCTTCCTAACACTTTCCCTTTTGTCCATGGCTGGTGAGAACAGAAGCAAGTCAGTAAGAAAGAGACTCTATTAGTCCGTAGTTCTGTTATCTATACAATATAATAGTTAAATTGTAAAAGAAATACTAAGTAGCCGTGCGAAATGACTGTAGTAAAAGAAATATATTTTCAATATTAAATTAAGTTTCTTTATTTATAAGCATCGAGAACCTACGCCGCGATTGAAATATTTTCCATTAAAATTATTAATATTGTACGTATATAGATTTTCTGTCTATTAATTTAGTTTCTGCAAATCTCGTTTTGTTTACGTTGATGTTTGTTTATCTTCTTGACTTTTGGCAGCAGTTTCACATATTTTGATAAGATATAACAAGTGTGGTTACATCTTATCGAAGTTATTTAAACAAACTTTTGGAGGCGTCTTATTAGTCCGGTAAAGATTTCTTGACTACTGTTAAAATATTACTTTAATTAATTTGTATGTATTGTTGTACTTACACAATAATAATGAAATTTAAAAACGAAACAACCTCCAACTTTAGTACTCTTACAACGTCTAGTATATGTATTTGTCACCTTTATTATAAAATCTCACTGTAATTGTTCATTACATATATTTACAATTTACTAACAGTCTCTTAGGATTGGTTGGCAAATTGTAAAATGTGTAAAGATCGAGATGAATTCTTTGGTTATTTATATTCACCCACTGGATACAAAGGCTATGCTATACTGGATCGTCAGCCTTTAAACATTGAGACTTTATTATAATATTATTATGACTAATTTCTCCTTTAACTCAGCTAAAATTGTCCTGTTAGCTATGCTACCGCTTAGGACTATGTGCGCCGACAACATTTTTTACCTTACTGAGAGTCCTTTGAATTGATTGCAAAAATTGGATGTGCTTAGCGTGTTTATTGACTATTTGAGCTTTAAGTGTGTGTGCTGGGTATTGCACAAAGCAGGGTAGGAAGAGGCAACATAGTGTTACACATTGTGACTTTTCTTGATTATTGAGTGGTGGAATCAAACCCGAGGGGGAATCAAACCCATAAACCGTCGTGTTCACAGACGGACGCATTTTAATTATTAGCTGTAAAGCGGCTAGATAGATTAAAACGGAACAAACAATGTAATTTCACAATAACAGCGTATACCTAAAATTTGTCAGCTAAAATAAAATCTATGTAACTTTACTATATAAGTAGTTAAGAGAGATTCACAATTAGTTTGAAATTTAATATTATCCCTTGTTCTTGTATGTCAAAGGCTTGTTAGGCAGTTCCCTAAATTCGATACTTATTCGAGAATAAATATCAAGAGTAGGTATAATATAGTTTAGAGCCTTATAGATTAAAGCATTACGAGCCTTAAAATTATAATCATTATTGAATATTGATGTTAGTAAAAATAACGTTCGTTTATAAAGCTTATTTTTAAGTGAAGTTAAGTTTAGTGAAGTTGTTATTATAAAATGTCGATAGTTGCCGGAGCATATAAAGCTACTATAAGCTCGGGAGGCAGTTCAGCTGAGGAAAGCTGGCAGCTGTTAGAGTATAAAAATATTACATAAAAATATTTTTAATAACAATGGTAGCAAAAGACACCACATGAAACTAACATTATCTTGATTTCATACTAGAGGAAAGTCACCAAATATGGAATAGTATCCTAATATGGAATTCCTTAATTTCTCTAAGACTATAAGTATGAAACGCAACACTCGACCATATATTTTTTCCATTTAGTCTACTAACTATCGCATTCACACCATCGAAACAGTTACGCGAATGTTTTACCTATGGTAAGTGTGTTTTGATTTGTTATGTGCAATTAATTTTAAAAGTAAGTAATAAATAAGTATTACCAACTATTATGTTTGTATATATAAGTGTCAAAATATATTTAGTGTATCGATATAAGGTTTATTTCACCATTTTGTGATCTTTTGTCACTAAAATGTTGTGACTTGACAAAATATTTAGAAGAGTTTGAAATAGTATAAAAATCCAAATATGGACAGTCGTCGGTGTCTAATTATGGAATAGTCCATAATTCGATTTTAATATTGTATATGATAGATAATTGATATTATTTCTTTATACAATATATGGAATGACTGTTTTTAGAATGTCCACTTCACAATCAACCAAACGAAAAACCTGGAGTGAAGAAAAATTGACACAAGCTACAAAATTCGTCCGGGAAAAGAAAATGGGGTATTTGAAAGCGGCACAGTATTTTCAAGTGCTTAGGAGAACTTTATTACATCTCTGCCAAAAAGATGAACAGTCTCCAGAAGTAGCAGCGGCTACTACATTAGGAAGAAAAACTATCTTGGGCTCCGAACTAGAATATGGATGATAGTGAAGAACAAGACTTTGAGGAACTAGGCGCTATCCAGTTTAATGAAGATAGTGAACATGATGAGTTGATGGACCACATGTCCACTCCTGACTTCTGATGCAGAATGTATTTTCTGTTCAAGACTTTTTCCATAAAAGTGGAGAAAGCTGGATTAAGAGCTTGATGTGTAGGCTCTGGGTACATTATCATTGTGCTGATCCAAAGTTTGATACTTGGATCTGTAACTTTTGCAAGTAATTGTATTACGTTTTTCATTTATCACAAGATATTAGATATTAATGACCATTTTGTTATTGTTATGTTGATTTACACTTATATTCCATATTTGGGTTCCTATTCCATATTTGGTTACTCATTTGTGATTTTGTTTTTTGTGTTAGATTTTAATTTGATAATTAATATATTTGATTAAAGACTGTTAATTACTTCTCACAAATGTATGCCTGGTCAGTAAAAACATTAAACTAACCAAATTTATGTAAAGTTCTTTTTATATATCCCAGAAACAAAATGGTATTCCATATTTGGTGACTTTCCTCTACACGTATTTTCTTCTTATGTGTGACAGAAATAGTATTTATGATAGGATTGGTGTTTTCTGTGGTAATCAAAAAATAATGATCTAAAACATCTCATGTACTCAGAAGTACGACCACAGAAGTCTATTTAACCTTGAAAAATAGTAGAACGCTATCTTAAAAAGATGTTCAGCTTAATAGATATTTCCATCTTTATGATAAAGATTGATAATATAAATAGCACAAGAAGAATTATTATTATATTTCCAAGAATCAAAAATAGAATAATGTCAAATTTGCTGATATAGTCTGTGTCTGTGTTTGTCAGCCGTTGTTGTGTTTAATATAAAAAAGTTATTACTTATTACATAATGTACAATATGATATTTATGGCAATACAAGCTAAGATTATGGCTTAACAATTTCTCGAGGGAGGTGCATATTATAGTATTTTCGTTTCTTGGTTTGTGACATTTTAAAATTTGCATTTTCTTGAATATTTTCGTTTTTTAGCTCTGGCTGGCTCTGAATAAATATGAATTCCGCAATAAATAAGGGGAATGAGGTGTCTTGATAACAGGTTCCTTTAGCCTTCAGCCTTGTCTTCTGCCTAATCTATCCAATCCTACACAGGTGGTGAAAAAAAGAACTTTCCATATGGCAATTTAGAAAAATATATTTTTTATTACAGTATTCAAAACTTGTTTGCTGCTGACATTCGCAAAAGCTTCGGTACCAGGTGTGATCAACAAAGATCGCTTGGAAACGTCGTGCTCATTATCGGACTTTGCAAACAGAGCGTATTGTGAGCGATCGGATGTCAGCCTAGTTTGCGTTAAAGGCTTGACAAATGTCTGGCTAAAGAAGGTTAGGTTAGTAATTAGTGTATTAATCTAATATATTTATTACGTGACGATATAATTAATATATTATTAGTATTTATAACTTTGATTACAAAATGTTTTCATGTTTTATTACTAAGCAAAATTAATTTAACTAATTTGGGTCACAATAAAGCTAATATAAGATAAGGCAATTGTTATTATATGGAAAAAGTTGTATGGGAACAGAATGTCAGTCTTTTGAGATTCATTTAAAATGAAAATGTATCGTCAAGAATTCCGTACCAAATTCGCAAGTAACAATTTGCTCATAGAAATCAATTTAAATTTGGAATTCATTCATTTTTTATCAGATGATTGACAGACTAAAATTCTAAGTCTTTTTTCATGATATAATTCATACCTACTTATAAATTTTGAATTTTTGGACCTTTTACTTGAAAGGTATAATGTATATACGGCAAATACTCTGTAGGGATAGATTAAATGGCAATTTTTGCAGAAAATGCACATTTCGGCTTGATTATAACGTGGTAATTTCGAGCAAATGGTATTAACAGACGGACAATTAAACAGATAGACAAATAATACGGAACCATTATAAGAATAATGGTATCGTATTTACTTTTGATATACGGAGCCCTGAAAATATATAACGATAAAGTAAATATTTTAATTAAGTGTGATATATGTTTTTATAATGATAATATATTTATTGCTGTATTTTAAGTTATTTTTGGTTTAATTATTAAGGTTATATTACTTTTACAGTCACGAAATATCTCATCTAAAATTATCTGAATGGTCGGGAAAATGTATGGATGTGGGGCAGCTTCAGCGACGTTTTCCTCAACTCGTTTCTTTAGAAATAAATAAGAGCCCTAACTTAACGACCCTTAAAGGGCAATTTGATGCGTCGAGTAACATTCAGGTAAAATTTCACCTTATTTAAATACATACATGATTTAATTGTAACAAATTCTTTTTTTGTTTTTACGAATCGTAGAAAGTCCCTTATTTGTTGTCTGTTTTAGAAATATTATCATAATAAATGTTAAAATAGGTAGCATATGATTCTTCAAACAATATTTTATTTATTTATTTTAAAGTTTAAATTAGTATGTAGTGAGTTGAGATTAACAGAGACTGTCGTGGCGCAGCGGCTCATTATCTGACTGTAAATACGACAGTTATTGTTTCAATACAATTAATAGGAAAGAAATATAATAATATAAACTATGTATAAAGTAAGTACTATATATAAAATATATCTTGAATATACAAATAAATTAAATTATACCACGGACGTGACCCACACCCGACCCAACCTACACTTTGGTTGAACAAAATTAAAGTTATTTTTAGTAAATTTGTACTTTCTACTACGTTATTACTATAATATTACTCACTAAAATAAACAATTATAATTATTATTACAAATACAATAATAAAAATAAACTTTATTACAAGTTTAAATATTATGTAAATAAAATAAATATGTAAATAAAATAAAAATAAAATAAAATATTTAATTTGGCAAAGACGCAACTTCATTAAATAATTAAGTTGCGAGTTATTCAATAAAATGCATACATTTTTAATCGAAAGCTCTCAATCAAAGTTTTAAAATATTTTTTACCGTAATACAATATCTAGTATAGTTTCTTTTATTTTCAAGTCTTATCATATTGTGAAATAATTTATGAGTCATGATGTACTGATACAGTGTATTGACAGATTACTTGTTATGTCTCGTGATAATATTTTACTATCTAAGCTATCTTTGATAGTTCATATCTTTTATCTGTGTCAAATGAAAATAACTAAAAACGTGTATGCCACAAGAACGGCCTTAGCCTTCCTCATTAAATGTTACTATGTTACAAAAAAATGCTAGCTAGGATCTCTTGAGATTAGTTTGTTGAACATGCTGACCTAAGCAATTGAATTCTTAGCTATTATTATATTAGTAAAGAGGTATAGGTTCACTTAACCTAGATTTAGTAGATTTTTCTGAGAATTTAAAAGCACTAACATTAACGCTTTTAGAGATGCTGAAAATATGAAATATTATAAATATAAAATAAACTTGAATAGCTAAGTAAGCAATTTCAGGAGACGTACATTTAATTCTTGCTACGTTCAATTTTTTATATAATTCTAGAAGAAATGTTATTTTATTAGTATATACAGCACTTTAAAAATAATAAAGACATCTAACTCATTTTATGCAATAAGGTATACTTCATGTTAACATTTCTCATAATATGTTTTATCTCTTAATAGAGAATAGCAATGTACGGTTTGACATCGTTATGGGAAGTCCCAGCAAGAATAGTGGAGAAAATGGAGAAATTACGAGTATTGGACTTACGAAAAAATGCTATAAGACACATGAAATCTAATCTGGTGCTAGGGCCTTCAAACCTAGAAAAACTCTACCTTGGAGGTAAGTTCTCCATTCTACTATTCTACTATTCTAATATACAGCAGGGTAGGCGGGGAAAATCTAATATTGACTTTACTTCTTTCACTTCACTTCAACGCACTTCAGCACTTCAACTTCAACAATATTCGTTATTTGCTAAGGGGCAGAATTTGAGAAGGGGAAGAGGAAGAATGCCGCATTTTGTCTCGATAGTTTAAGACCTGCTCAAAACATTGCCTCAAGCTAGAGTGAATATCCCAGTTCCAAATACTTCACAATTTAAAATACCTCTTGAAAGACGAAATACTAAAAGTTCAAAATATAACTAACTAAACTACTCCAAGTACACAGTTGACTGATAAAAATGTTTTTTTACGACTACAAATATAAACTCTGACACTAGGAAGGGCCAAAGTAAAAAAACACACGCTGTGCCAATACATCACAGTGGCCTCAAAAATATATATTCTTTTCTATAAATTAAACGTTATAGTATTATTTTGTAACATAAACATTAATAATATTTTCCTATTTTAAACAACCAATTAATATAATGGGGATAAATACACTAATTAAGAATTTTTCTACTTTTATGAAACTAACTCATATCAAATATGTAATTTCATTTAATTGAATTGATGAAATCGAAAAAAGAAATATTGGTTTATATCTTAAAAAAATAGTATATTCAATGATATTTAACAACAATAAATGTAAGCACAATAACAATGATTTCGTCCAAATTAGTTTCAACCTCTTGAGAATAAAAAATGTAACCCAAACAAAATAGCTACCGCTCCGTGATTTTGATTTATTCCGCTTGAAGTGATTTTAACCTTCAATGTATAATTAAATAATGTTTTAGTATTTTTACAAAATATAATCTGTACATTATTTTATAGAATAAGTATATAATATTAATGGTTACTATTTCAAGGCGTTATATGTTCGCGATATGCTCTATGAGGTCATAAAACATATGAGTGTTAATTTTCCTTGGCAATAGTTATATCAGTGGTCAGAGTGAGTTATATATACATTCTGAAGTGACCTTAGGGATTATAATATCTTATGATGTCTACTTCAGCAAACACAAATTAATCTATTTTAATCTAATAAGTTTTTGGATTATGCAATAACTATACAACAAGATGATTTGTTATATTAATTCTTCATATGTCGTCAGGCTTTGAACTTAAAATATGTAAATTATTAAGTTCATTTATAATATATATTTTCTAAGATACTAAGACGATATATCGTTTATGTTTCATTACGGGTTACTCTTTAAAGATAAAATGGGCGAAAAAAGAATGACTTGATATTAGATTTCTTCGTTTTAAAATTTAATCATCACTTTCATTTCAATCGTTACCTTTTGTGTTTAGGCGGATTTTGTTATAATTTAATTAAAGTTTTAATTGTAGATAATAAGTGGGATTGTAGTGATGGTGGCTTAGACTGGCTGGCGATGGAGAAGGAAAATGGCACTATTCGTAACCGTATAATGGACTACTACGATTTAATTTGCTACCAGCAGTTATACAGAGGCAAACCGCTTCACAAAGTTATGGATATAATACGAGTAAGTAAACATTGTAGAAAAATCTTGTGGAACAAAATTAGACTTAAGACACAAGGACTCACATACACACTCTAAACTCTTCCGAAAAAGAAATAGGACTATGTCTATCCAAGACACTTCTGCCCACTTGTCTCCCTCTACGTTTCCTGCAATGTAAAGGATAAAGTAATTAGAAAATAAATTGTTTTTATGAATAATAAAGGCCAAACAAACATTTTTGAGTTAATAAATGATTATAAAGTCGCTAAATGTAATTAATTGCTTTGCTGAAATTTAAAAAATAAATGATGTTTTTGTAAATATAAAATTCTCATTAGAATAATGAAACTTGACTCTAGAAGATCTTTTTATAATTTTTTCCTCTTCAAAAAATTGAAGTAATATTTTTGAAATGTTAATTCGTTTAATTAATTTATTAGTTTCATGTGTAAATAGGATTTTAATTTTATAAAACTTTTTAAATTATAATAACATCTTTTAGTAGATATTTCAATTCTTTTGTAGTAGAGATTGATAATTATGTGCCAGTATCGTTTAGTGTTGTGTCCAGTCTGTACTTATATTATACACGCAACGATGACTAATAATCTACGTATCATATAAATTAACAAACAGATAACAGATCTTGCCACTGAAGCAAAAACGCGGTGGAAAATCATCAATACAAAAACAATTCGTGGTGGGGTTTGTCTGTATGTATTAGAAAAGTTCACATGTCACCTTTTACGTATGCTCTCAATTGTCACTTTTGTCCTTTGTCCTTGGCTTGTGATGTAAGTTCTAACTTAATAACAATTTTATAAATATAGGTCCACCGGGAGTACCCTATAGGTCATAATTTGCGAATATCATACAAAAATGACAATAATAAAACATAATCGTTTATATCTTTGATATTTTTGATTTAAAAGTTAGATTTTTTTCTTTCTTACAAACACAAATAAAATACTATTTGACTTCTAAAATAAAAATAAGCTTGTCCACATATTATTACAATTCTTAGACTTCTTATGTAGGCTTTTTATGTAGCCAAGATATAATGATATAATAATATTATATACGCATACAGTAAAGGACGATGTGTGAAATCTTCCGCAGCCACTTGAGCTTTTTTCGGAAATCAAAGATGTAATCATGTTTACGTAGATTGAATAAGAATAGTATACAAAATGTTCTACACGGTCAAGGCCAAGGGAGAGCTATTCGCCTCTTCTATTCGCCTCATTTACCTATAAACCATAAGACATGGTCTATGGTTATGCCAAGGTTTACTGTAAGTAATATCACAAAGTCTTTTCTCTTTTTCTTTTTTTTCTCATTGGTTATCCCTTTGCTTTTTAGTTGCAAAGAGGTCTCCACTCAGATTTACAATGTTTCGCTTGTTCGATTCTTACTCAGTTTTTGGCTGTTTTTCGGAGCGTCCAAAGCGTTCTTGGGAAAGTCCTCTTTGACATAGACGCCTTCTGGAAGGTTTCATTTCATTTTTAATATTAGATGTTTTATCACATAGTAGACAGAGTACCACTTTAGGTCGATTTTTGCTGGCTTGTTGTCCAGATTTATGACGTGCTTCAACTTTCTCAATGGTATGTTGGTTGTTGTTAACCAATTCTGTCTTCCTTTTACCATTGTTTGAATATGAGTGAAGTAATGATTGAAGTATTTTAATTTTTTGTTGGAAACTACTGACATATATATTATTTGACAGCTATCAGGTTTATTTGTTCGAACTTTTCAGTGTGCTTATTGTTTTTTTTTTCCGGCAATTAAGTGAACATATATCGCTTAACAGCTCTCAGATTTATTTGCACGAACTTCACTCTGTACTGATTATTTTTTAGGTACTATTATATTTTTTCAAAGCACTATTAGTGTAGGACAAGATTTCCACTTTATTAGATTCTGCCGGTTTCCACTATATGTTTATAGAAATAGTTCAAGTATTAGTAGATATTTCACTTTTTAACTTGATAAATAAACACGGAGCACTTTGACCTACGAGTTGATTGTTATAACACCGGGACCGAAAAAATCAAACTCACAAGCTGTGAAGAGGTCTTATGCAGCTAACAATTATAATACAGATATCTAAAATATGTTAAAAGACAACAAATCATTTAGCGTATTTGCGTAGCAATAAAGGTACAAACTAACGGCCTTATTCATAAAAAAGTCTTATAGAACGTTTTAAGTATACTTTAGTTAACACGCTCTTTAGGCTTACAGAACGTTCGATAAATGTTTGTATTCATAAACGCTCTATAATAGTGTTGGACACCTCATACAAGAGGCGCTTCAAATGTCCCATACAAAAGAATGAACTGTCCCATCACTTCAAATACATATTTAGTACCACCTTAATTTTGAGGTGACATTGTTCCTCACTCACTCACTCATGAATGAATGAATGCAACTTTTAAGAAAAAGTCGATTTTGTCCTGCTTACTCTTTTTGAGGTATGCATGACATTTGACAAGGCGATGGGACAAAATGAACGACGGAAAGAAATGTCGCGTGATGTTTGAAATTTCACACTTACATGTAACACTACATTTATGTTACATTGGTTTCGAAATGCTAAACTATATTTTAAAAATTACATACATTTAAATGTTATGTGAAGTTTTGTATAAAAAATATTATACATTTTTTTTTTATTTTAAGTTTGAAGTAACAATAAATATAATGAAAATATGTACTTTTATTTTGTAAAAAGTGTAATTATTTGGCTTAGTCTAATAATGACTTTTAATTTAATTATAAAATGGTATTTTTTTTTAAGTAGGTATTAAAACACTACACACAATCTCTAATTTTTAGTATCCTCAAAAGTAATGAACTCTGAAGACTTCATATTTTCATCGTTTGAGGACCACTTCAAATGAGGTGGTACATTGTGCCACCTCATTTTTTAAAATGAGTAACTCATACAAACTCTTCACATTTATTTGTCCTACCTAACACTACTCTATAAGCCTTCTATAACTAAAGTGTCACTAATTTGATTTAAACGTTCACAATGTTGCCACTATACTGAAGTCGGTCGACTTATTGCCGAAAATACCAGTAAATCCACAGATGATAAGTGAAAAACGCATTGACATAGTATGACCACAGATAATATTACGTACAAATGTATATTGTTGGATCTGGCTTGACATTTACCGGCTTCATTTACGTCGTTTTTATCACAAAAACACGAATGTTTATTTTATTTTAGTTTATAAACTTACTTAATTATTAAAAAATTAAGTCAAAAGAAGTAAAACGACAAAGAATTGAAAATTGTTTAGACGTGGACAAGTATTACCTATGTTCTGTGCACCTTTCTTATGTAGAATTTATTATTAATAAACTTGTTAATAACTAAATATAGTTAATAAAAATCGAACAAAATGTCAATTGTTATATTGTTTTGTTTACGAAACTGAAATTGACACTCTTGATGATAAGCGACTCGACGACGTCATATCAATGCTCATATTAGTATGAGCTATAATCAGCTGTTATATGAATCGGCCATCTTTGGACGTTAAAACACTCTTATAGTAGGGTTCTCGGTTCTATAACTTTATGATAGGTTTATAGAACTGATTGGCACTAAAATGCTGTTATGAATAACGTTTTTTGACAACTGTACTATATCGAATCTTTAAGCGTGCTATAACTTTTTATGAATAAGGCCGTAAATGTCTAGTAATTTAGAAAAAAATGTTCTGTTATAATACTAATTATTAATGTTATTGTTGACAGATGATGAGAGAGACGTGCCCCGAATCTTGCGAGTGCACTATGACACACGTAGTATCAGACAGTAAAGGAAAAGTTATTCCTTTAATAACTGTCAACTGTTCATATCTTCAACTGGAAAATCCACCTCCTTCTATACCTCCCAGTACGACAACACTACGTCTCGATGGGAATAAGGTAACATATTATGCTTTGTTTTTAGGTTTTTAAAATCTATCTATTTTTTAAATTTATTTAAATGTAGTACGATTTGACATAGAAGAAGGAGCTTCGGGTATGTTTACAGGTTTTCCTGATTTGTCGATTATTGCATAAAATCATATTGAAGAATTAATTAAATTTGATTATATGAAATGTAGGCGTTCAGAAAGTTTTGTCACATTTGTCTTAAAACAATCATTTAAACGTGAAACGATTTTTTAATTGTGAGATGTAATTTTCTTTTATAAGTTAAGAACTATGGATTGAATTTTAAATTCTGAGCTTATAGCCCTTAACCCTGTTGAAGTAGAGAAAGAAAAATTACTGAATAGTTAACTGATTATTTATATTTACATATACAAATACATATAACATTCCTCCTTTTGCCTTTCAAAATAATATTTAGACAGGAACGTAGATAAATATTACGAGAAGCTACTATGATGAGTATTATATATAATTGTAAGTTTATAAATGTGCCAGAAATTGGAATTCAAATATTGTCTATTCAAATAAGCTTTTGCAAACCTTCATTAATTCATAAATTAATAAATAAGTTAATTAGATTAAAATAAAATATTTTTTAATATATAATAACAATATTTATTGTGAATCTGTTGATTGGCAAATACCTATATAATAATGACACCTACATTTATAATGTAATTGGAAGATTGCTTTTAAGCAATAAAAATGTCTTGCTAAAGAACAATACCGTTTGTATTTGTTATCGTTCACAAGGCTTCGAATTTCAGCTTAAGATAAATGTACATAGAATGTTATAGACAGTAACATGTTTTATCAGTGTTTTTAACTACGATTTCGATCTAAGAAATTATAAATCTTTAATGTTATTTAATTTTACGATATTTAATTTTACCTCTGCACCGAGATTGATATTTTATTTTAATAATTATTTTATGTTCAGAAGAAAAATAATATATTATTTAACTTACCGAATTTGTCGTATTTTGTGTTCAACTCAAAAAGAAATATTTTCTTCCGCTCTTTATCAACGTAAAACAAGATGTCTGTATATGTATTTTTAAATTCAAATAATTATATTCAAAATAAGTAGATACAATTATTAAAGCGTCATGTATTTTACCTCCGGTTCAATACATTTTATTGATCTTAGATGAAAATTTGCAAGAAATTCTGTATATTTTTTTAAATTTATTTATTAAATAATTCAATAAGTTTCCTGTTTCACATTAAAAGAAATAGGAGACAGTCTAGTGTAAACGTAGTTTAACAGGAACGTTTCATTTGTGTGCGTGGGCTAATGTTATTCACAAACACAATTTCTCCTAATCGCTGGGTTCATGTTCACACGTGTAACTGGACTTGATTGTTCATTAAGTGTAATTCGAACGCTGACGCAGTTTATTTGTCAAGCTTAATCAGTATTTATGTATAGTTATATATATGTTAGTACTGAAAAAGCCTTTTGCATAGCCTTCATCATTCTCATCTTAATTTGTATTGATTGAATTAAATAAAGAGTCACGGTTTATAATTTTCTATGGTTAGGCCCATCGATGTTGTGTACTTATGGCATGATATGATACCTAGGGCATGTAATATTAAGCATGCCATGATTACCAAAAGCATGGTTTCCACCACTTGGTACGAAATATTTTTAAAATACATAGATTTTTTCTCTTAGTTTTGCTTCACGACTTTGGCTGTCGGTAACTTTTTGTTTATATTTCTTTTTAGTAAAAGTTAGTTTGAATTGGAAACGTGTAACTTGTAGACGGTGTATAGTATCGAAAATCAATCATTAACTTTAAAGCTTTAATCATCTGCCCTTTCCAGCATCTCAAACCATAATGAGTATAATGGCTCAAAGACAAAAAACACAAGCCTAATATAAGCCCACATTATTTGTTATTACGAGAAACACTTGACATTAATCATTTTTTGTAGCCCTTCAGGAGAAGCACTTAAAATGGGAAGAAACTTGACGACAAAAATATAACTGTCTAATGTGCAAGTGTATAAGTATATTACACGACTTATTTACGACCACAAGTATAAACTCTAGCACACAGGCTTATAATAGCAAACGACTCGACTGTCATTGCACACCTTGCAGAATGAGGTATTTTGTTTTGCGTTACAAAACCTAAACTTTGTTGTCCGTCTCCATTTTTGTCTTTGAAAAGTAGGTAAAACTGGTGTGTAAAATTTGTAGGAAATCGAATAGAGCACTTCCCGTTGACCTTGAATTTTGACATGAAATTTAATTTGACACGAAGTGAGAATTTACAGATAAAAAAATAGATAGAATAAAGAATAAATAAGCGAAAAGATTGAGTGAAAGAAACGAAAAAGTTAAATATATATGGTACATACATTCCTGTACTTAATAAAAAATAAAATGGATATAATTTGAATTTTATACTTCTTATTTTTGGTGACCTTCCATCATGACATAATGTGGAAAACACGGTGCCCGTGTACCACTCTCACTTGACCGACCATATTTTTGATAATACACTTATTTAAAAATATAAATACATAAATATTTTTTGACAAATGACAAAAATATTATCAATATTTTGATACAAAAATATACTTCTTCTTCTTCTTCTCTTTACTAATGGCGTTTCGAGCGTGCCAGTTGAGCACAATTCACTTCGCCAATGTCACGTTGAATGGAGAACACACAAAGGAGAATGTACGGTAAAAAAGAGATATCATTACACAGTTGGAGTATGCATGTTTAAAAGAGATCCAGTTTAAATCCTTCACCTATAACAAAATCACAGATATCTACAATATATACAGATAATAAATGGGGTTAGTAATAAACAATATATTTACATGGGTGTTAGCTTATACTCTAATATTGTTATATTTAATATATTTACACAAAAATTTACACAAAGGACTAAACACAAACATTAACAAACATTGAACATTAAGGGGGCGAGGGACTTTAAGAGGGAGGACATCATAAATGGGGCGAGCTAATTTGGGGCAAGAAAAAAGGATATGGGCAGGAGAACCGTCGTCTAGGCCACATTCACACAGTGAATGGTCCCTGACCCTGATCTTGGCCAGATGAATAGGTGTACATGCATGTCCAAGGCGTAAACGACAAATTGTTGAAATAACTTTCCGTTCTGCAAATTTTTGAGAGTAAAACCAAGGACGCTTTGGGATATCAGGTTGAAGAAATGCATAATATTTTCCTTTCTGAGATTTTGACGTATCCCAGTATTTAGACCAGGACTTATCCAAATGAGTTCTTGCAAGAGACAACAGATCATGAGCCGAATTAACAAAATGTTCCAAGGTACCACACTGGACAGCTAATTTAGCACAAGAGTCTGCAGATTCGTTCCCACTGATTCCAGAATGGCCTGGGATCCAAACCAGAGTAATATCCAAACCCTTGAGATGACATGAGTATAATTCTTCACGAATCCTTAAAACAATTGAAGATCTTAATTTACTTTGAAACGGGTTACCCTTTATAGCCATTAAGCAGCTTAGTGAGTCAGTAAAAATAACAGTTTGTTTAACGTTATGGGACTGTGAGAACAGGATTGCTTCTAATAAAGCAACAGCCTCACCTGTAAACACTGAGGACTCGGGGGGACATTTGAATTGTAAAATAATTTTGAATTTTGGAATCCAGCAAGCTGCACCAACACAGCCTTCTTTTGAAAGCTTTGAAGCATCCGTGTAGATGTGTAAGTAATTCAACCATTTTTCATTTACTGCCTCTAGAAATTTTGTGTTAGTGCCCGGATCACCCTTGGTCAAGCCAAGATCTGTGATGATATGTGGAAAATAAACCAATGCATTGTACGGTGTACAATACAAAGGATTAGATGGAAAACGTGACAGAGGATTTGGAAGATTAGTGAACTTAAGGAAGCTATTAAGCAGGTATGGTAAAGGCTTATTACGGGGTAATAGGCCAGCTAGCTCAGTTAGCTTAGACCACAGAGGATGTGACGAAAGCTGCAGCATTTTACTCACAAATCGGTCTGCAAGGAATTGTCTACGAATAGGCAAGGGGGGATCAACACATTCCACTTGAAGTGCGTTGGTAGGAGTAGACTTCATTGCTCCTAGGATAATGCGCAGGCATTTGTACTGAATACGATTAAGTTTTTCTGTGGCTACTTTGTTGAATGGGTCCAGAACAAATAAAGCATAATCAATATGACTACGGATAAGAGCACCGTACAGAAGCTTTTGAGTATAAGGGTGTGCACCCCACCACACACCAGATACAGCTCTTAAAGCGTTAATGCCTTTTTCGCATTTTTTACTGAGATATTCAGCGTGCGCAATTCCGTTCAGTCGTTTATCGAGTACTATGCCAAGAAATTTCGCAGTATCCGTTACCTGAATAGGAATACCATCATACATTATATGAAAATTTGGAGTACTCCTCTTTTTAGAGAATACCACAACTTGGCACTTTGCAATGGATAGTGCAAGGCCATGATTAAACAACCACTGATCAAGATAGTGCAAAGCAGAATTTAAGCGAAAAGTTATGTCCTGTACAGAATTTGAGCTGTAATAAAGGACGATGTCATCAGCATATTGAAGGATGTTACAAAAATTGTTAACAGCTAATTCGAGGTCATGTGTATAAATGTTATATAACAGAGGACTAAGAGCGGAACCCTGAGGAAGACCTTTCCAGACAAGTCTGGAAGGTACAGTAAGAAGCGGGTGTTTAACAGATACCGTACGACCGGTTAGCAAATTACAAATGAAATGACTCATCCTCATCGGAATACTCAGCTGTTGCATTTTCTGCCTGAGCATCGGAAGATTGACATTATCATAAGCAGATGCAACATCTAGGAAAACACCTACCAAATACTCTCCTTTGGCAAAAGCTCGTCGAATGTCTGTAGTAAAAATACTGAGACTATCTACCGTACTAACCCCCTTTCTAAAGCCAAACTGAGAGGGAGCTAAGATATTTCTGCTTTCCATTATCCATTCTAATCGGTTTTTCAAAAGCCGTTCAGTAATTTTTGCTAATGTAGATGATAGCGCAATGGGTCTATAGGAATCCGGATCAGAAGGGCATTTTCCAGGCTTAAGGATAGGGATAACAAACTGAGATTTCCATGAACTAGGAATGTTGCCTGATTGAAATATAATATTAATCAAATTTAAAAAATAAAGTTTAGATTTTTCATTCAATTTTGTTATGAATAAATAAGGGACACCATCTTCGCCTGGACTAGTGTCTTTCAAATCCGTTAAGACGCTTTTGAGCTCTTCCAAAGAAAAGGGATCATCCATTTCCTCTGAAGACTCAATCGGCAACTCAAAGGACAAATCAGAGGGCGGAACGAAAGGAGGAGCCAATTTGTCAGCAAAATCGTTAAGCCATTTAGACGGATTATTGGAATTAGGACTAGGGATACTGCTAAGAGATCGGCGAAACCTCTTAACATTTGTCCACACAACAGAGGAAGGAGTGCGAGGATTAAGGGATTCACAGAAATTAACCCACCCAACTCTTTTCTTCTTCCAAATAAGTTTCCTGAAATTAGCATCGCTTCGTTTAAAATCAATATAATTTTCCATTGTCATACAGGCTGCGTATGACATACAAAAATATAATTATTACGTACATATATGTCAGATATTTTCATAATGTAATTATACCGAGCGCTCATATGCTCCGTTCTTTGATATCACGATTAAAATGTTCCAGGATTTTTACTGAATAATTATTTAACCTTTTAAGCTTTCATTATTTAAAGTGTATTAAAATAATATAAAAGGTAAATACAGGAAATAAAACATAGATCAGTAATAATTTAGAAAAGCACATGTGCTGTATTGTAATGCATATTTATTGGTTTTATTTTATTGCTAAACGCTGGTTCTCCTCTTCAAAAAGAGAGAAAAAGAGCTTAAGTGTTGTTCGTTATTCACGTGAAGCTTTAAAGGGGGGAGGGTTGATGTAGAGGGAGTTATTTGGAAACTTAGAAATATCATAGGTGGGGATGATGAGTGTAGGAATATATCACGTGTATTTTCTTTTTCGGTGTGCTTTACTTTAGTGGAAAGCAGCGTTACGTATATTTATTCTTTTGTGAAACGTGTACAAAATCATAAGCGGCTTATAGGGTAATCTTAATTCGCGGTTCCCAGGCAACGAACGAATTACTATTATTATAATTGTAGTCTTTAATTTGCTATAATAAAATTGTGAGACTTTTACTTTTTTTTTGAATAATTTAAAATAATGTGAGATTGTGTGTAAGCAATAAATAATATAATATGTAATACAAAAGAGTTGAGGGAGTATGGTCTTGAGGATTAATAAGGATTAAAAAAGTCAAAACATGTCACGTGATTCATAAATGACGGCTACTACGCGGTCTTGAAAAAATGTTCTTGAAAAACGAATAGACTGACAATAAAGTAATACTGTGAAGGTGCCAGTTTTTCTATTTGGGGCAAGAAACCATAAAAATATGTGCTTTGAGCTTATATAGGATTTTTGGTTCGTTAAGTAATTTTATGTTTCACAATTCGCTTTCAATTGATTGTTAGTACACAAATAAGACTTTGTTCCACTTCCAGGAATGTTTTATGTAATAATTATTCTTAGTAGTATTAGGTAACTACTACTAATGCAAGGCGTTGGTAGTTATAATTGAAATAAATTGGTAGTTATAGTTTGAATTATTTTACATACACAAATGCAGGGGCATTACATAAATGCAGGGGCAACAGCTTACGGCCGAACATTTATTATTCATCCCTTTTTATTCAAGTAGTATAGATTTTAAGATAAGGAACTAATATGGTACAGATAGGAGTTTAGTTTCACGTCAATTACTGTAGTATGCTCTCGGCTAGTGTCTTTAAAAATATAAATTTAGTAATATAACCGCTATCAAGCTGTCTTTACGGTGTCAAGGTGATTTATGACATATATACATTCATACATAGCTTCACGCTCTATCCCTAGCGGGGTAGTCAGAGAGAACGGAACGCCAAACACTGCGGTCTCTGCACACCTCTTTCGCCTCTTTCATTGTCATTAACCTCTTCATACATGCTCTCCGGGGAGTCATCACGCTTTTTACGTGACCTTCCTCCAGTATCTTCGATATTGTGTTTTCGAAAGTCAACCGAGGTCTCCCCTTACCTCTCTTACCACTTTTGCATCGTATATCTTATTTACCATTTATGACAATAGATAGTAATTATTGTAAAATAACGTTTTAATATTTTTTTAGAAAAATATATTTTCAATAAATATCAAGTTATTATATTTATATGAATATTTATTAGTTGTGAAACAGAAAACAAAATTGATTACCAAGAAATAATAATAAGTAGATTATTTGTAACTTCATTTTTTGTTTAAGAAAAAAAGCATTAATATTCAGTTAAATAAAAACCTATTGCTTAAGTTAATTTTAATAATATTGTTAACAGTTAAACAGCATAAGACAACTTTTACAAAATCCTCAATACAATAATTTGATGGATCTCTTTCTTGATAATAACAGTATTGAAACAGTGAAGGAACTGGAGGGTTCGGAATGGTTTCACACTTTTAGAGTGTTGAGTTTGAGAGGCAACATGTTGAAACAAGTAAGTATTATTATTACATGAAGTTTTTAGTAATAATCTTTTAATATATAACAATATATAAAATTTTATTTATATAGTATTTTTGATTCTTTTTCCACTTCCCACGTGTGAATTAAAATTTTATTCACTCTCCGAGTGTTTCTAGTTCTGCAATTCAAAATATTATTAAGTATACTTTTTTATATAAAAATTGTGTTTAATTATTGTTCATTTGGCATAATTTGTTATTTGAAAATATTGTTATTTTAAAAGCTATACATTCAATTAGGTTTATGTTCACCTTTTTACTCGTTTAAAGTTTTTGGAAAACTTTAATCGTCTGTCATACATTTATTAATATAAAATCGTTTCTGGATTATGAAATTTGTTTAAAGTAAGTATATAAAGTGAAAATAACATGTAAAATTAAATAAAAATATATACATCGTAAAAGTTTAGAAAACATTGTGGTCTTTGTTTAAATTTTGTCTTTACCCCAGATGAATAGACTATTAGTAACTACAGTCATGTCATTATTTAATAAGTAGGTATAGTCAGCGTCAAATAATTAGGATATTTAAATATATAGAGGCAACCAAAAAGTCCATAATATCGGTACATTCGAAGTTTCATTATTGTTGTCAACAACATAGTCGCTCAAAAAGACGACGCTTAAAAATGTCATAGAGATCGTTACATTCAAAGTGCCATAAATATGGTTACACTCATCTCGTCATTGGTATATAAGCATTGTGTTAAAATTCTAGTATTTACATGTCATTCTACTATCTATCAAAGATAACAATTATTTTGTCAGTTGTATTAAATTTGAGGACCGTCGTGGAGCAGAGGAGTAGCGTTTGCCTGCAAACGCGACGGTTTGTGGGTTCGAATTCCACTGGGGCAAGATGGATTTCTCTATTTTCATTTTCTTCGCTCTGGAAACTAGCCTAAACGCGCTCAACATGCAATGCCTTTCTAAAGGGAAAGCGGGGACTAAGCAACGGAGTGTCTTAACACTAGATTCCTGCAGTTTCCTCTTCCTTCTCTGCTATATTCGGGATAAAACGTGAAGACATTAAAGTTAGGGAACTATGTATATCTGTTGAAGCAACAACAGCTGTTCATACTCAAATATATACGATTTTCGGCGTTAATCGCAAAATAACAATTCTAGAATTATTATAATTCTTTGCGTAAAGAGTAATATTTATTTTATAATTTTATGTTATAGCTTTCTAATCAATCTAAGGTTAGTTCTGTAGTATGTGCGATTTTTATTTTTTGAAAGTCTATTTTTCTGTTGGTGAAGGTCTCCTATCATTTCCATTACTTTCTGTCTTTTGCTACTCTATGCCATATTCTTTCTTCCACCAGAGTTATGTGGTCATGCCAACGTCTAGCTAGTCTGCCTCTATTTCTTTGGCCTTCTCTTGCTAACCATTGAGTTAATATTTTACTCCATTTTTCTTCACCTCATATTATTTTACTCCATTTAAAGTTAAACAGTTTTGCTTTTATTTTTATGTGCTAGTTGTTATCCTTCATCACTTCTTTCATGCTCCTCTATTTCTTCCAGCCGTTTTTTATTCTTTTATTGATTTTCTTTTTTATATTCTCCTCAGAGGCTATCAGTTGTTTTACATACTACTGTACTCTTCTGTGTACTCTATTTGGTTGTTTCCTACAAAAACTGAATGATTTTCTCCATTCCTCATCGGTTTTGTTATACTTGGTTAAATTTCAGGCCAATTTTTTCGTTTTCTATTACACGATCTTTTAGCATTGTATCGATTTCTTCTGATGTTCTTGCAGATAGTACAATGTCATCTGCGAATCGAAGATGTGACAATTTACGTGCATTGATGTTTACTCCCTCGTTTTCCCACTTTATTTTTCTATATACGGATTCTAACACTGCTAAAAAGCTTCGGGGACAGAAGATTCTCTGTTTTACGTCTTTTTTATGGGGAATGGTTTACCTTTTTTCTCTAATTGGATACTTGAAAAACTGGATTTATATGATCAATTCCTTGGGCGTGTAGTGTATTTTATATTTTCTCATGGGCCAAAGAGTCGAACGTCTTACTAACTTACTAGTAAGACGTTCGATTTTATAATATTCAACAAACCTAATTAAATAGGATGTTTTAATTGCCCCCATTTACTGCTACAAATTTGTGAATTCAGGCATCGCACTAAGTTTCGTAAATGACAATGCACAAATTTTACGAAACAAAACACTTATCTATGACGATATGCTTAAAATGAAAAGCATATCAGTAGTTTCTATCCCTTTCATTTTATGCATTTTGTATAATGTATAAATATTAATTGCCATGACAAATTATGTTTTAAATGCAATTAATAAAGTTTATTTTTCTAGTGTGTTCTATATTTTTGAATACTTACAATGGTTAGATATCAATGACGGGATGAGTGTAACCATATTTATGGTGCTTTGAATGTAACGATCTATATGACGTTTTAAACGTCCCGATCTTTTTGAGCGACTATGTTGTTGACAAAAAATAAGGTAACTTTGAATGTACCGATATTATTGACTTTCTGGTTCCGTCTATATATGTGAATACCCTGAGTGTACCTATTTTTTTGACGTTGACTGTACTATAACAGTACATTTTAGTAATTTTTAACTTTTTAGATACCAGTATATGCTTTCGACAAGGCGTTTCAAGCTAACAACAACATAATGAACGTGTTTCTTGGTCACAATCCCTGGAGATGCGATTGTCACTTCATACCTAGATTTCAGGCGTTGCTGCTCAAATATAAAAGAGTGATACGAGATTTGACAGACATAAGGTGTGCTAAATCTGATGATAAAACAACGTCATTAGTACAGGTATTGTATAAAAACATTTATATCTAAGTAATGATAGTTACAAACAGAATAATCAAAGTAAGTATTTTGTTAGTATTTGCATAACATTTCCACTCTGATCCAAGCTTGATATAATGTTGACGTTGGTAAATGATATAATATCAAGATGTTTGAAATTTGTTGATGACTGAAATATCGTAAACTATATGAAAATTTGCTCGAAATTATGATATTTACTTTTAGGTTAAATACAACACTACGTTCATTCTGCAATCATTTTACATCGAAAAAATTTAATTTTTTAAATGTTTTTTTATATTAACAGTTTTTTTGTTTCACTTTAAAGTAAACCAATCCGTAGATCAATGTTAGGAGACGGTAGTCAACATTGTGGTTTGTCTTGTTACAAGAGCCAAATAAAGTCCAATCTAATGGCTGAAACGGGGAACGAAATGTCGTAAAAATGAGTAATGTTGTTGACATTATTATGCAAATATTAAATGATTAATTTTTATATTTTTTCTAAACTAAAAATGAAGACGAAGCTATCTAAGTAAAATGTTAGAAGAGGGTTAACATTCTTTGCACATCATGTAAAGGTATATAGAAGTCTATCGCTTAGAGAATGTTTTATTACTTAATTAAATAATTCAAATACTTACCTTAAAGTATTTTAGGACGTAGTAAACAATAAATATTTATCAGTGCTTATTTACGGTGAAGGTGATCGTAATTTTATTTCTAACAATTTAAATGTACATAGAGGGTGACAGACGCCTACAGTTTTCTATTTTTGTTTCGATTAAGATAAATAAAGAATAATAATATAAAAATACGTACAGGTAGTGCCGAAATTGTTTTCCCATATGTAGCAAGATACTCAGTTCTCCAACATCGGCCCAATAGTATACATTACAATTGCAATTTAATGTTGAACTCATATCCGTCCGTTCAAACTATAAAATAGTTTGATTACGATTTTGATAGAACATTTTTTCTCCTAAAACTTTTTGATATGTCTATAATGAATAAAAGATAGGTCTACGGATCGTCATTTATAGTGATGGAGTAGAAAAAATCTGGTAAGTTAAACTAGCGCACCAAGGATTCCGTGCCAAACTCAGTATGTCAACCACAAGTACAAGTTATAAATATTAATAAACTTAAATTAGGCAAAAACATCTATTTTAATAGACGTATTTCATAAATATATTGTTTTTTTTTCGTTGACATTGTATTGTATTATTGTTTAAATAAAATACTATTTTATGTGCAGTTAATTACTGGTACAAGTTCTAACTTACCCTATAGGTACTTAGGTAGGTAAGTAGGAAGTACCCTATAAGGTAATGATGACGTGACGAACTTAAACAATGCATACCATAAAAGCATAAGTGCTTGTACCTTTTTATTTCGTCGCGTTGGCTTCATACATAATTTGTTATCACACGCTATATTTATATATTTTAACGATGTACATATAATATATAAGCAATTATTATTGTAAATATTTTAACTTTGTGGTTAATAGTAGAGGAGGTGATCGTATTGAATTCTCATTCATTGAATTCTTCTCTGTCCACCTGAGACATTGCGCGTTGAGAGGCGGAACATAGAGGGGCTATGAAAATAATTTCTTACTTGTGTGCGGTCAGCGTATACCGACATTAGCTACCTTAGTAACCTAGGACGGCTTGATAGTAATTACATTGTTTTTTTTTTCAGATAAGCACAATTCCTTTAGGCAATGTCTGCAGAAGTAGTGATAAAATGCAAATAAGCACTATAAATATAGTAAACTTAGTGCTTGCAGTTCTTTTGACGGCGTTAATTGGAAAGTTTGTATATGATTGGCATAGATTTAGAGTCACTGGTAAACTGCCTTGGATATCTTCAGTATTGCCGTAATAATAGTGCTTAAAATTTTGATATTCACTCATAAAATAATAACTCATAAAATAAATTTGTGAACATGTTTATTATTAATTATTGTTATGTTTATTATTAATTATTGAAATGTCGTCTTCGTGTAAATTTCTGTAGATTATATATTATTAATTATTTTAATTGTCTACTTTAATTAATTATATATTTTGTACATATCAGCCCTCTTAAAGGTTATTTGATACGCGAGTCATAAACGATTAGATGTGATGCAGCAATATTTGCTTTTACTTTTATTTTTATTTGTTATTGTGTAAAACTAATATACAAATTAAAAACTCCTTATTTTTCAAAAAAGAAAAAATCTAAGGTAAACAAATTACTTTTACCCAGAGAGTGTCAATTATACTTTATCTTTATATAGTGACTATATATTATACAAACAGTAAAATGAAGAATGTAAAAGTTTTATAACTCTGTGTTATTTCACAATTTTATTTTTATGATGATATATGATGAGAGTATCGTCATGGCGCAGAGGCGCAACGTCTGCCTATAACGCGAGGGTTTCTGGGTTTGATTCCCAGTCGGGGAAGATGGATTTTACTATTTCCATTTTCTTCGCTCTGGCAAACTAGGCAAAGCGCGGCGTTGAGTTCCGCCACTCAACACGCAATGCCTCGAAAAGGCGGAAAGCGGGGACGGAGTAAGCAGGGACTTAAGCAACGGAGTGTCTTTACACTAGGTTCCCAAGGTTTCTGCAGTTCCCTCTGCCTACCCTGCCATGTGCGGGATAAAGTGTGAAGCTAAAAACAAAAATGTATGATAATCTATCAAAATTTCGATAATATTACAAAAATAATGCGTTGAATTGTACCATACTGAATGAATCTCAATTTATTGATAAATTCAATCTCACGAAGTATATATATTATAATGTAACTGTTTTTATAGAGATAATAAGAATATAGTTGATTGTAATATCTTGAGATGAGATTATGTTGTGTGATTACACATATTTAAGATGTAAAAATATATGTATATTTGTGAAACATTGTAAGTAATGATTGTTGCAAAGTAAATTTGCAATATAATAAAATAAATACGTCACATTTTAATTCAAAATTAGGTTATTTGATCTTAAGCACAGTGACAGTTATAATATTAGCTTATTTATGAAAATAGATTAAATTTCTAAAGCATTGACGTAGCGTAGGTGTCAGTCGACTATAGCAAAAATTAAGGCTTTAATGGCTTTACGGCTTTATCTTCTGTTTCTATTACACTAGCTGAATTACCAAAATATATTATCAGAGCTCTGTCTAATGCTTCCATTAAACATCTGAGAGCGTCCATCGTGTACTATATAGATATACTAATAAGGAATATTTAATACTATTGTTATTACTCGAAGTAATGTTTAAATTGGCACCGGACACCTACAAATTTTACTGCTTAACCTACGCTACGCATTAGTCTACTGATCAAAAATGAATCAAATTATTGTATAGATGTTATTTTATAATATTTTTCCTATGTGTAAATATATATAAGTTGTTGTATGTATTTTATATTTAAAATGAAATCAAAATAGCACAGTGTTTTTGAGAAACAATAAGTATGATGTAAGATGAAATGATTTAAAGAAGTGCCTTTTAGTGATAAATTCTATGATATAGTTCCTAGGAATATGTCAATGATAGAAGTACGCATCTTGCAATAACTTCACAATACATAAATATATAAGATAATAAAAATTGAAACAAATAATGATTTTTATTTTAAAAAAAAATGGTTGCCTGTAAAGTGGGTTTTACGGGCGAAAATTTTACGTGACAACGTCTTTTTCTCGGTAGAATATATATTGATATGATTAATAATTATAATAAAAAATGCACAAATTTTAACTATAGAAAATATATTTTGTTTACTAAAACATTGTACATGTGTCAAGTGATACGCGCGGCGGACCGATCATAGTTCGGTAACAGTTGACACATCGTTACGTTACCTTTTTCATATGTGACTCCGAGCCGCAACCTAATTTAAGACGTTGTCACGTCAATAAAATAAATGTAAAATTTGTGTTTTGTATACTACAAACCGCCTACGAGTTCTTCCCCAGTTTGAAATTCACGAATATTTATGTAGTAAGTGAAATTAATTTGTTCTGAAATCTCACAGATATTTTTAATTTGCACGTATTGTACATACATTTGTATAAGCAACATTTATTCTGAGTCCAAAATAAAAAGCAGTTTATATAAGGGTGCAAGCCCCGTAGACATTGTTTTAGTTGTTTCGGAGAACATCTCAGCTAAACAGAAATATTACAGTTTTTTATTATGGTGTAAGTAAAAATATGCATTTATATAGTGTTTTCTTCAAACATAGACAGGTACTTTACGTTTATCTATACGTATAGATAAGTTATAATTTATAATTTGATAGTACAAAAAAATTAAAACTGTTTCTTACTTATTAGAAAATAAAAAGGCTTCACGCTGTATCACGCAGACAGGCACTGGCAGGGTAGGCAGAGGGAATCGCAGGTATTGTCGGAACCTAGTGCAAAAACACCTCGTTCCACACTTTCCGCCGTTCGAGGCATTGCGTTACGAGCGGTACATAAAAAAATTTATCAAGGCATCATTCAAAAATAATTTCAATGCCATTTGTAATGATTTTTAAAAAATGTAATACTATAATCATAACTAAAATTGCAAGGTATGTAGTAATAGACTAATAAAAGGAAGAAATATTAAAATTGGCGAGCTTTTCTATTTATATAATATAATAAAGTTATATTAATATAGGCACAATTAAATAACATCCCATTATGTAAGATGTTCGGCGAATACGGAGTTTGTTCGAGTAGAACATAATAACGGCAAGTAATTAACAAAACAATGTTGAAATTATAGACTGAACTTTGTGTCCGAGCTCAAGAATGTTATTATGTAAAGTGAATACTGTCATCAAAAATAAAAATCATTTATACATGTAGACATACTTATGCAATTTTTTATCTACTCCCATTTCGGTAAAGTGCTTTATCATGGAGGAGAAGAAATGGCGAAAGAAACTCCTCGGCACATCTTTTAAATAAAACAACAATTTTACATACAATAAAGATATTACAAGCATTGCGTAACCTGAGCGGAACTGGTTGCAAAACTGATTAACTCATCAACTTCGGGATTTTATTAAAAAACTTTGCGCTAAACCCTTTAAAAGACCGTTGAACTTTAGTTAGACGATACGAAGACGTAATTAATTGATGCCTCTGCCGAGGCATTGATGCATCGTTCTTGTTCTATCAGTAGTGGTAATAAAACCGTGCATTTACACCATACATTTATATTTATTTTGTTTGTATCTTTTTTTTTATTTTAATATTGAAGGAGTTTTGATTTCGCTACAAAATATATTGATAACTAATCTATCTTGTTTAAAAAATCTATTTTTGTTTAAAAAATTTTGAAAACTAAACAAGCTTTTTTAATATCTTTGTATTGATATCGGACCAATTTATGTATGAAATGATATCGGACCAATTTATGTGTCCTCTCGGAGAAAAGATAAGCGCAAAAATGATACATTAAAATGGAAAAGATTTACTAATATTTATTTACCCTTCGCTAAAAGGGAAAGTAGCGCCATCTTTAGTCTATGTTATTTATCACACTTTGCCGATTTCGGAACGTCCCATTTTTAATTTGAATGTGTTTTCCGTTATAAATTGCAGATGGCGTAACAATAAATTTTAGTCTTGATAATTCAGTATATCTTATTATTTCATTTTTTTATATTTTCTATAACTATGTTATATTCTAACTATATTATTCTCAAGTTTTATAGTCCGCTTATACCAGGGTAAGTAGAGGGAATCGCAAAAACCTTGGGAACCTATTGCTAAGATACACCGTTCTCTGCTTTTAAATATTAAAATATTATTAAAATCATATTAACAGGAAAAACTATTAATAGGCGGTCGCGAAGCAACGGCTTTTGTCTGTGATGTGACGTTTATAGGTTCGATTCCCAATTAAGAAACGAATTATTTCATTTTTTCGCTTTCGGTACTTGTCAAATCGGGACGTTGAATTGTGCTTCTCAATACGCAATATAACAAAAGATCTACAAAAAATGTCGTGAAAATAGTTTTTCTTTGCATATAATATAAATTTGCAAACAGATACAAATATGATTATGGTTATGTTATATACAACTTTAAATTAATGGAAAAACAATCAAGGTACTCAAAATGTGTTAATATTACAAGAACCAACGTAGAACTATAAAATTCTGAAGAAAACTTTGGCCGTACGTTGCAGAGAAATCGTGAGGGATATAACTAAACAATCGCTAAGAACGAAAATTGAAGTTATACGAATGGAATACGAACGAGCCAACGATAAGGGAAAATTTAAAATTTCCTCGTCTACTGAAAGCTGCGAAGGAAGCTAATGTGCAAGAAAATCGTGTAACAGAAAAATTTATAGACGATGTAGGATCTATAATAGTACATTTACGAATCATGGATACTATGTGACGGAATTGGGAAATGTTTAGTAAAAGCTATATTTAGATTTAAAACATTTATATAGTAAGTGAATTATATTCAAAATAAATTGTTTAACTAATATATGTATCTCAATTTGTTGAAAACAAAATAGAATTAACAATGGAGTCATTTAACAGTAAATTCTCTATTTACTTCATATGATGCGGCTGATTAACCCTGTAAATATGTTTTATTTATAAATGAAAAAAAACTTTATCGTATGCAAACCGAAGTAGATTAATTCACGATTATATATTTTATTATTATTAGCGCATACTTGAAGTGATTCAAGCGGAATTATATTTATGGACGCCCTGGCCTAGAAGGAAAGGAGCATTGTCACAATTTTGTAGTATAGTTGCGGAAATCTCTTAGAGAGGGTATCCGGGATGAGTACAAATAAGCTGAACTTGTTTCCGTCATTTGGGTCGAGTCATTTCCTACTTCCGAACAACCGATACTAGATAGAATTTATTGTTGGCCGAATTTTATTTCTTAGTAGGTTTCTGCTTTCCGTAGTAGAAATAAATTCATCAGATATTACTATAACATTTTATTCGTATAGTCTAAATAGATTATGTTAATTACAAATACTGCCTACCTCTTAGCCAATAAATCTAATATAATAGCATAAATTGTAGCAAATGACCGTACGTTTCGAGCTATGTTCTGAAGAATTCTTACTAGGCAGTAGAGATAAGGCAATTCAAGTGACAAATGTTTTTGGAAAATGATGTTTTACTGCTATAATAGCTATATATAAAATGTTTTTAATGTAAACATGTGTCAAATAAACTGGACCTCTAAAAATAAATATTTGTTTGTGTGTTTATAAAAAACGGGCGTTTTTTACATGAAAAGAGGGGCACCTCTTTAAAGTGACATTGAAGTGGCAGAACTCATATTATTAAATATTTAATTTTCTTTCTACAGAATACTTAAAAAAAATTATAATTTATAAATTTTAACATATGTGAAATTAAAGAATACAATGATAAAATGCCAGTAATTCGATCTAATACCAATTGAACCTCTATTAAATTCAGCTTTGTAATTGAATCTGTTCCTCTGCCAATAAATTGTTCCATAAGTGATTTATCTTGCAGTCTGACAGGCACTTCGCTGCGTAGCCGGAACGCGAACGCTCAGGGCTAGACATGGTAAAAGTATATCAAATACATTTGTGTAAATTGTAGATATAAATTACTTGACTAAAATTAAAAAAGTAGTTAAGTGCAGTGTATTTATATTTTCGATTATTTTGATTTAGCAGTTATATAATTTAGTTAAATATATTTTTAAAGTGGACATAGTACGTGCGTGTAAAAGGAATTTTATATATTCGTTTGTTGTTTGAAGTCTTATATTTTTGTCACGGAATGGATGCTCGGATGGGCATCGATTTCGCAAGTAATCAAATTGTAAGATTTTTTATTAAGCGAAGAGTTATACATTGGTTACTATTACCCTTTTTAGTGTTATTATTGCTATGATTTTTAGTGTTATCTAACACTGTACGTTATCTACAAGTATACAGCATATATATGAATTCTTAATTATATGAATATGGTTCTTTATTTAGCGTTGCACAACTCAATTCTAGTTGAGTTTCTTATATTATTTGAGGAAAAATTGTCAAATTGCATTGATTTTTCTAATAACAATTAATTTTCATTTATTTCCGAGGATAGTTTAGGACATTTAACAAAATCATGATTTGGTCGTGACTTATTATGTCAATTGAAATGGTTTCGCGCAACACTGTCCTTAGACAATACCTTCATTACAACTTGCTTACACCGTGGAACTAAGTGAATTCACTATTTGGTGCTTTCTGCTCAACACCTAGTCAAATACGTAAGATAATATTGATTCTACTTTTAACGTTAAAATTATCTCTTTTAAAACTAAAATTGTCACTGTGGTACGTTCATTTTTATTTGCTTAAGCAAACGAAGTCCAATAAACATCTAATTGTAAGCGTAGGAAGTTTTGAGTTTGATCCACACTTGCAGAAATAAATTAATTTAATTTACTTACCTTACTAAAGCGGAGATCGGTGTTGGCATTCTACAACTCTACCCGAATTTTATAAACAGTTTTATATATGATCGAAGACTAAAATGATTATATATGCCTTAAAAACATTATTCCACACTTTGTGATATTTTAGCTGACAATATTAAAGCTCACTTTAGTTCGCAGGTTGAAGTTATAATGCACTTTCAGTTAACTTCGAAGATAAGTTCTAAGAGTGCAGTATTCATGAGTTAACGTATAAACCTTTGAGTTTATGTATAAATTTAATAACAAAGGCTCTTATTATTATTTTATCGCCTATATAAAGATATGGGAAAATGATTTCCTAAAAAAATGGGTAATGGGTAAGTAATAGAGATCAGGTTCATTTATTTACTATATCAAATACATCTTGTTAATAAAATAGTAAGATTTAAACAATCTTTTGCTTTACAGTATTATCCTGTTTTAATTATTTACTAAGTAACTAATTTTGTAATGCAATATTTTTATACTATTAATAATTACAGCCGATTACAAAATTTCAGCCGATTGACAAAAATTAATACAAGTAGAAACCTGGGCACATCAGGGTTACCTTATATATTTTTATATAAGAGTATACTAATATGGTCTTTACTCAATATGTATCACTAACCTTATAGTTTTCCTCTTGCTTATAGTAATAAGGATACGTGTGAGCCACGTAGTTTCAGAAACATTAATTAAAGGAAGCTGTCAGCGCAAGAAGGTGCGGCTAGATCACTGTTAGCCCAAAATAAGTTGGCCTCACTTGTTAAACCGGAAGTTATCTAGTTAATGGAGACGAGCCGCAAGACTGTTATCTCATATAGTTCAAGTTATATTGGTAAAATTTGACGTGTACTTGTCCATTAGATAGTTGGCATGTTGGTTATAATCATAGTATAAGGCCTGAGTTGTGAAATTTGTTATAGGCTCTTTTCCGTTTAGGAAAAATAATTAAATATTATATAAATAGGTTGTAATATATAGTATAAATATATTAAGGTTTTTTTAGCTTTAAGCTTTGTCCCGCACATGGCAGGGTAGGCAGAGGGAACTGCAGGGACTATGGGAACCTAGTGTAAAGACACTCCGTCCCCGCTTTCCGCCTTTTTGAGGCATTGCGTGTTGAGTGGCGGAACTCAACGCCGCGCTTTGCCTACTTTGCCAGAGCGAAGAAAATGGAAATAGAAAAATCCATCTTCTCCGACTGGGAATCGAACCCAGAAACCGTCGCGTTACAGGCAGACGACGTTGTGACTCTGCGCCACGACGGTCTTTAATTATTAAGGTTTTATATGACTTTTTTTACTATAAGTATATTTTTCTTTGTTAATCGTGTAATTTTTAAATTTAGTGTGAATTTAAGACTTTGTATGTTATGTTATATCATTTTTAATTAAAAACACAACTTAAAATATCTACGTATTTACATAAAAAACGTTACCGTTTATTATAAACTCCACGAATATAAAGGAATTTAAACGCCGAATTTATTGAATATGTGGCAAGAACAAATACAAACTAAACCTAGCCTAACCACTAGACACTGGCGGTATTTATGTAGTTGCAGTCAGGATGAAGATTATTCCTAAGTTTAAACAACTGCAGCCGGCCACATCCAGATAAAGCTGGCTAAAACTAGTCGTAACATGGTCATTTTCAACCGTAACGAATTAATAAGAAATAATAATTATTGTAATTTTTTTTGAAAATCAGTACTTTATTGTATTATTTTTTTAATAATAAGTATATCAATTATTCTTAAATAAATTGTATTTGTTTTAATATTACCGTAGTTATGTATTCACTTCTTGCTTAGATGTTGATGAAAGACAAAATCCGGAATACGAGAGGCAGTGTTTTTATTGTTGCTTTATTGTTGTTTATAGTGTGCATTGACACGATAACATCGTATTGTAGCAGCCATATTATTAAGAAAAGTGTTTTCTGCAACCATTTCCAAATAGGAATGTTATAGTAAGGTTTTTTAATGTTAAAAAATAATATATAAGTATATTTTACTAATTCAAAGAGGAGGTTAGTCAACTAATTAGTCAAGTATCTGTTAAAAATTAAATATGTCGAGCCATCTCTACAGTCTACAATATAAAGACAATGGTTGAGAGATCGATTCTCTACTTAGGTAAATTTATGTTTTTGTTTATTCGCTCTGGCTTAAGAAAGCGTGAACCACGAATATTTTGACATTAGGTTTTTCCCCGAGCGTGCTATGTAGGTTAGAAGTACGATTTTTTTGCTTTATATTTTTTTTTATTTTAATTATTTAGTTATCTATAGATAAGTATTGTAAGCGATTGAAAGAAAAGCTCTGGCTGAAGCAAGTAGAATATAAATAGAGATTTTATTCATACTTTAAAAACGTCGTTTCTCTAAAGTGCCTATACATTTAACAAGAAATGTTCAGTCGTAGTGACAGAGATGCGCTTGCATCATCAATTGGAAGTTTTACAGAGGTATTTGCCCAAAATATACTAGATATATATTGTTCATTACTAATATGAATGCATTACGAGCAATATTTTTAGAACTGTTATTAAAATCGTGAAGATAAATGAATTCCAGAAAGAAGTTCTATTTTCTATGTATACTACTACATATACAATACTCGTTATCTCAGTCATTAGTTTACATTAATTTGGGTAAGTGTTTCTTTGTTTCAAATCTCGGGAAAATCGACAAAATATTTCAAATTTTACAGGTTTTAGGATTTTTAATGTTGGCTGTTGACGATGACGACAATGGAAACAATTATTCAATGTTTAGGAGTTTAGAAGTATTCAATATTCAATATTTAAAATGTATAATTACAATCTATAATTTTTTTTAAATAATAATTTATAATTAATTTTTAAAAATAATTTATAATAAAAGGACCGTCGTGGAGCGCAACGTCTGCCTGTAACCCGACGGTTTCTGGGTTCGATCCCCAGTCGGAGAAGATGGATTTTTCTATTTCTATTTTCTTCGCTCTGGCAAACTAGGCAATGCGCGGCGATGAGTTCCGCCACTTAACACGCAATGCCTCGAAAAAGGCGGAAAGCTGGGACAGAGAAAGCAGGGACTAAGCAACGGAGTGTCTTAACACTAGGTTCCCACAGTCCCTGCAGTTCCCTCTGCGTAGCCTGCCATGTGCGGGATAAAGCGTGAAGCTATAAAAAAATATAATTTAATTTATTTTAAATAAATTTAAATGTCATTGGTATAATTTTGAAAGCGATTTACTTTCTTTGTTAAAATAATTTTCTTCTTATTAAAACTTAAATTGAGCTCAAATATTGAAACTAATTATGTGAATGTATGTTAATTATTTATTATTCCTAATATACCTAAACAGGTTATATTCAACGAAACTAAAGTACTTTACTCACCGTACGTAACTAGATTATTCATTATCTTATCTCTTTTAAAGATATATTTAGATATATCATTAAATATTTTCTAGCAAACGCTAGCACTAAGGCCACAAATTTATTGTCAGTGAGCCCAGTTCACCTCAAGCCGGCGGTCCATAACGGATGCATTACCAGCTTGCTTCGGCTTACACAAATGCGGTCGGTGTTATAGTGGCACTTGAGTTTAATACGAGAATAAAGCTGCTTCACCGTACTCTGTATGTTCAAGCTTATTTCATTTCAAAGTATATTTTACTGTAGTATTATTATGTTTTTGTCAATTTTAAAGCTCTAAATAAATATGAATTTATCATTATTATTGTAATAAATTATTTGTTATTTTTAATAGAGTTTGAGACTTATCTTAAAGAATTGTACTTTAGAGATTATGTTAGTTTTATATTATTTAGACTTTAAAAATATTACATTTCATAAGTATTCCATAAATAAATTCAAATATATTATTTCAATAATATATATTGATTTATTTAAAGTTACTTAGATACTTACATAGAGACTAGTTAAGTCAAGATGTTATAGCTTAATCCATATGGATGAACTTGAACATGAATATAGAGCCTTACTCTATCGAATTAATATCTAAAATCAATAAGTTAATACAGCAAATTGACGTCTTTTGGTATTATGAGTAAGGTGCTCATTTAACATGTTAATAGTCGTGGGCACTATGTATGAATTGAATCCAATATTTTGGCAAGAATTGAGTATTACCACTTAACAAGGAGTGCCACTAATATATCACGAAGATTACATATTACACATTTTGTCTTCTGTCTAGTCTAAGTAAAGATATTAAATGAGCTGGTACGTATATAACTATTACTAAATATGGTATTTTATAAATGTAAGAAGTTAATCCTCATCCATCGTACCTGAATGAAAAATTTAAAGTCTTGGGGTCCAGCAACCTTTACTCAATACTTCAATACTTCATTTCCCGTAAATATCATTTCCCAGAAATCCCTCTTTCCCGCACTAAATGCTATGCTGATTTTTCTACTATCAATATAATGAAACTTTGGAATGCGTAGCCAGAAGAAATTAGAAGGTCTCAAACGATAGAAATATTCGAATGTAAGCTTAAAATTAACTCAAACAATAGTCTTCTGTTTGTGTTCATTTCATTTAATTATATAATATGTATGTATATTTCTATATACTGATGTACATGTAATTTACTCAAGGTCTTTGTTTATACACTCTTCACTCTTTTGCACTCTTCCGTCTCCTAGTATATTATATCGGAAAGGTTACCTGTAAGAGATCTTAGTGATAAAGCAGCCACTGTGCATAATAGTATTAGTCTAAATTGATTTGTAAAAGGTATTTTTTTATTTTATGTGCAATAAAGTATTGTTTTTTATTATTATTATTAATATATGATGAAATTAATTCAACTGTTGGATATTTGCAGGTTTTTCACTAAAACCTAGTATACACTGAATGTGTGCAAGGAGTGGTTATCGGCAGGCTTAAAGCGGCAGCTAGACGTATTTAATCCCAACCGATATCGGCACCTAGCTGAAAATTTTAAGGGTTACCGCGATTCAAATTGTGTTAAATAAATTTAAATAGATTCACTTAATTACTTCAAATATATATTTTGTTAGTAATATAATGCTAATTGGTTAAATTATTATAAAAGTAAGCAAATCTCGTCAACTGTAGATGTGACATATGTTATATAATATAAATAGTATATGTGATATAAATGTACAGAAGAAATGAAATTCGTCATGATAGGATTATGATGTTGTGGAACAAAATATACCTAATTGCGACAAAGGTGAGGATTTAGTTCTATAAAATATAATAGCTGCTGTTATTTAATTTTATCTGAACCAAATAGAAATTCTATAAATGTAAAATAAAAACGTAATTCATATTTAAAAAAAATGACTGAATAAAGCCCTAAAAGCCTAGCTTAGGTTAGGTTTGCTATAGATCGTGGTCCCTAGCACTGAAGTGTATGAGTATCGAAGATAACAGGCTGGTATGGAAATAGCCGTCTGAAGGTCCAGATAAATGAAATACGCCTAAATACAGAGAGGACATAAAAATATAAGCCGATTTTGTACTGGTATTGCGTAGATTTTCTGTGTATCTTTGAATACCGACAAGGGATTTCGATTTATATGTAGGTATGTCCCTTGATACTTGAGTATTGCAACTATAGGTATATTATACAGAATTAAACGACGTTATTTTTATACTTGCTGTTTGAAATTTTTCATGCAACAATTTAATACTATTAAATTGTAAATTTACTGCTAAAATATTAATTTAGGACATAAAAGCAGGTTAGCAGAAATTTAATAAATTTAAATGTTAAATGTTATTTATTAATACACTGTGCAATACATTAATCGTGAAAAAAGGTTGCATATCTTTTTCCAAAGTATAAAAATATCAAAACGAAACAATTTCCTTCGAGTATATTTCAATTGTTTCATTAAACCAACAAAAAGGGAGCATCTCGGTAAAAACTCCATTAAAACGAAGTTTCTCAAGTATAAAAGTTGCGACAATAAAACCCAAAAGTTTTGTATTTTATCATTTAGAGAAAAATACTGAAAATGTTCTACTTTCCTTTTTATCTCACTGCATACAAAAGTAAGTAAAGGTCGGCCATCTTTTTCATAGTTTTTTGATAGCATAATCCAGTTGTCTTGTTTTCAATAGTTCTAAAGCTCTTCAGTTAAAATGGTGGCTTAATACAAAATATCTTTTGTAGTATTTTAAAAAAGAAAAGCGAAAACGATTTTGTTTTAATTTTTTATTCTATTGAATTTCTTTTATCGTTCTTGTTAATAAAAAAAACTTTCTCAGGGTTAAAGAACATATCATCCTAAACGACCATCTCTATTTAATAATTTTAAAAAATATACTAACTTTAAAATTTTATCTAGCTACAAGAATAACTAAAAAAATAAAATTTAAATATATTTAAATAATATCTTTTGAGGAGTTGCAATTAATCCTTATGTTGTCTAATAGCACTACTAGCTCAGCAATATTATTAAATGATGACTACAAGAAGCAATTACATATTTTAAAATGAAATTATAACAATCACTTGGGACTGTACCGTAAATTATGAATCATCATCAGATCCTGCTGTTGTGACAATGGGATCGCTACAGAAGCCCAATGTCCAAATAAGTAATATCTATTAAAATCAGTTCATGAATAGCTAAATAATAATAATAATAATATGATAACTTAAAACGTTTTTCTTTTTAAAATCAGGTTAAAAAAATCACACTAAATTGCTCTAAAAAAGTCTTTCAATTGAAAAAATATTTTATCAAAGCATTTCGAAAAGGAAACACTCACTGTTAAAATGATTACATCGGTCATTCGTACATAAAAGGGGAATGTATAGCTCCGGTTAAAACGGCAATGACAAACAAAAGCAGTTTATTTATATTTACACAACAAAGTCTTTTCGTAGTTCCATTAAAAGGACAATACCGGCTGTTTATTAGCTCTCACCTGCTCCTTTGTTATTATTATTAAAAACCGGGATAAGATTTTAGAGAAGAAGATTTTAATGTACTTTTTAGGTTTTTAAGGGTCGCATAATGCTCGGGGGAGTTAACGGTCACTTTATTAAATTACCAAGATATATTTTTAGCAGTGGAATTATTAACGAGCATCTTATTTATATACATTCTTATGATATTTGTCCTAAGGTTGTGCTATTTTTCATATTTTTTAAACATAATACATAATTTTAATACATATGATACACATTGATAGTAGTAATTATGTTTTCTTTTTTTATTATATTGCAATTGTTGTAATTATACCAAATAATCATATAATTAAGAAAAAGAATTCGAATGCCATTGTAGAGGGAAAAGCTTGCAGCAGTGCCTGGGAATGGAATCCTAGTGTCCTTGGAAATTTATATAGCCTCACTGAGCTTCTCTCTCTGCCTACTTCTTTACATTTTTAGTTAAAAAATTATTTATGTTTCACCAGTGTTATACGCTTTAGGTTTCTAGAGTAGAGTAAAATATCTGGTCTGGACGACAAAATGTCAATAATCAATATACTTACTCAGGGAATTTACTAAGTCGCCATAACTTTATATATCTGAAATACATGTGGTATTTTGCTTAAAAATCATTATAGGTAATTATTTGGATGTTATTAATAAAGAAAATTCGCATTTATTCTACAAAAATAATGTTATTTTTATATGAAATTATAAAATAATAAGAAAATAATTACTTAACTAATTACTTTTAAGACAGAAGCTAACTTGTTTACTAATATTTTTGTATTTACGCTGCTTATTAAAAGTGAGAACGGCGCGGGGCGGTAGACACCGTTAAACGCCCTATAAACGCGTTTGACGGAGTGACGTTTCATAAAGGGTAAGTCAATTATACGAAGCGGAAGGAGCAGGGAAACGTATGGTATTCCATATTTCAATGGAAATTACACTCATTTTGTTTTTGTTTCGAAATGAGAAAAAATTACGACATTACGGCTAAAATTGGGCAAGGTAAATAATAAAGGTAAATAATATGTCATTAATATTAATTTGTATTACTTTTTGGATTTTAAAAGAATTATTGGTTGGAATTTAGCCATTAAATTAAATTCTAAAAATAGTTAAAAAATATAATTAAATTTATATTACGAAAAATAACAATAACAAATCAAAATAATGCTTAAGTTAGTTTTATTTATAAATTATACATATTTTAGTTATAGTTTAAGGTATATAACAACTGTCATATGATCACTAAATACCCTCTAAAGTAAATCATATTAAAAACAAATACAAAAAATTAGAAACGCCTATTTCATTGGAAGTCTAATTAATTACTATGCAAATTAAGAGTAAAGCGCAGAAGCCGAATTTTCCTCGACATTTGCCGTGATTTATATTTATAAAATCAATTAATATTTTAACATCAAAGTGATCCGCATCCATCATTTGACTTGTAAAGCGGAGTAGCCAAGAAATTAAATAAACGGGGGAAGTTTCCAACTTTTAAATGTAGGTACTATAGCAAAAATGTTTCATTTGCCGAGCAGAGTGGCTGTATGTTCTCGGTAATCAATTAAACAGCCGTGAAGCCTTAAATTTTGGATATTATATTATTTTATGATTATACACAGTAAGACAAATATATTTAATTTTAATATTACGAATAATTCTGTAATATGATTATTTCTTATTCAGAATACGAATTTTTCAATTTCTTAAAATAATTGGAAGCTTTTTTATGTATTATTTATTCACTTACTTCCAAGTAAAGTCACCAAAGTTGTTCTATGCGGTCAATAGGGAAAATGCAAAGAAGTGTTTTTGTTAACAATATGAATAAGAATATAATAGAAATGAAAGTAATAAAAAAGATATATAAAAAGAAGGGCCACTGTATTGTTTTTACTATTAATAATTGCAAAATATAACTAATCAAAGGCTTTGACACGCCTCGTGCCAAAAACTTATTTAAAGATTGAGAATACACATACATACATCATATTTTTCTTATTAAATTGATAGATTTTTTTACATAAAAATGGTCAAAGTGAAATTCGTTAAATATGTATATAGGAATTTGCTTAAAGTAACTATTGATACGGTAGTGAAATGTGATGGTATACAGGTGTAGAAACAACTGTAACATTACGGTATCTTCGTATAAATCACAGTTTTAGAAAAAGCTTTTTTACTGTTAAGAATTTTATCGCGTTTGTCACTTTATCGTAATTAGATATGCGCAAATTAAAATAAATAATATTGTGCACAATAAAAAAATTAATAACGTGGCGCGTTTGTTCAAGGTTTAGAAGGTAAACAATTAAAATTATAGTTAACATTTTGTTAAACAGACTATTACAGATTAAATCTATTTCCAGGTGAGCTACGCATGCTGCTGCACTATAGCTAAAGAGCATTTTAGTTCATCCATTGTATGTATGTTATTAGAAGCAATGAAAATTAAGTGAACAAGGGATAGTAGGAAATAAATAAAAGCAACTTGTCCACTCCACTTGATATGTCAACGACTTGACATCATCAGAATTATATACATGTTTGCACTTAGGTAAACTGTTTATTTTTAAGACCCTTTTTTAAAATGAATACAGTAAAAACATTATATCTTTTATGTTATAAGAACTATGACTAATTTTAAACATAAAGTACCTACATATATGAAATACAATTGATTAAAGATATAAAATAAAGTGTATAGTATAATTGATACATTTTATAGCGGAAGGCGTTGGTGTGAAGGCGCGTCACATCCTACGGAAGCGAGCGCACCGGACGCGGCAGACGTGCACCTACCCTTGCGCTCCAGATACACTATCTACAGAGAGCCATCGGGCTTAGTAAATATCGAATACGCAAACACGATGACAACGCAGCCCCTCTAGGAGTGGAATCTAACACATCTTACTAATTATCTATATTAGTTTTATAATATATTGCATTACTTTTATATATTGTATGTATGTATGTGAATATTTATTTAATTTTTCTATACTTGTGGATAAAGCAGGGAAAACTTATTTAGAATCATTGCTGGAACGTCGTTATTTTATGAGCGAATAAGAGATGTGAAAATACTAATCAAATGCTATGTTAACATTAATTTAAATATTATGGCTTTACGCTATATCTCGCATTTAACGAGGTGAGCATAGAGAGCATTCCAATTTCTGCTTTTATTTATTGAATGATGCCTTAAATTTGTTGAATGGCATAGTATTAGTGTAAATTATTATAATTTATTGTCCCACTTTGGGATTGAACCCAAAACAACGAACTGTGTAATGTATTCTTAAATGACAAATTTATATGTAACTGTGTATTTTATATATTATTAAAAGTAATACTACTAGTGTTTTATGGATTTAACTTAAGGGCTGTCGATTTCCATTCCTTATTTCGCGCCTCGTAATAAGCCTGGATGTCAGCCAACAATTTTCTACCGCGCTCACATGAAAGTAAATTTTATGTCCGCATAATTTTTGGCGCATTGATTCTGGTCGGTGCCAGTGTCAACGCCGTATTAAACAATCGAATTCACTTTATTTAGTTTTATTCCTTTCAGGTTTTTTGAACGTTTTATTTTATATAAAACGTACATTGTTTTAGATGGTTTATAGGTAAAAATATCTACGTATTTGTACAGTATTTTCTACAGTTTACCAAAATGTATACATATATATATATATATATATATATATATATATATATATATATATATATATATATATATATATATATATATATATATATATATATATATATATATATATATATATATATATATATATATATATATATATATATATATATATATATATATATATATATATATATATATATATATATATATATATATATATATATATATATATATATATATATATATATATATATATATATATATATATATATATATATATATATATATATATATATATATATATATATATATATATATATATATATATATATATATATATATATATATCGATGGTTAATTACTGTTCTATAAGGCCTAATATTTAAAAAAATATTTTTATTGATTCTAAATTCATAATTTTTAAACATTCGTCTCTTTCGTAAGCACTCTGTAGCACTCAGCTCGTCTAATACCCGGTCAAGTTAGCGATTTATTATCGACTTACTTGAGAGTTGATACGTTCCCGGATGCGATAGTTTATTGTGTTCGCAGCTGTTTATCGCTTCACTAGTTATTGCACTTGCAACGGCGCTACCGTTGTGTTTATGTTGTTGCTAGTGTTTACTTTTAATCTCTTTATATATGTACGTATATTTTGCTAAACAGTATATATTTCTTACTAGATGTTAATTGAAAACTGGATGAAAATGGCTTATTTTAGTATTTTTCTTTCATCATATAATAACATATATGTAAAAATGATTTGTATACAGCTTTGTGATATCAAGAGTACCGGTTATGGGGAAGTAAAATGAGGTTTAGGGGTTCACAAATCGTTAGCAAATCGAGCAGGATCGGACCCCTTTGTTACTAATATAATTGTTTTATTGCATTTTCATAAAATTTGTAAAATATATTAGGAATTAAGAATTTATTTTAAAATTGTATTTGTATATTTATTTAATGCTATGTATTATATATTTACCTATTCTACCATATATGTACTATTGTACTTTCTACGCTTTCTACTGCTTTAAGCTGCTGCTGCTCTCTGATACTGCTATAAAACCTTAAGAGAAATCTACATCAACTAATATTATATTAAATGCAATTTATATTCATTATTCTTATTTATAACAATTTATCATACTTTTTTAGAAAGATATTGATGTGAGATGTCATATTAAAACACTATACAAGGTTAACAAAGTAAGTACTAAGTACCTTTATTTTTTACTTCATCCTTACGTCATTTTAGCAAACTAGCATCTTGTTTAATTAAATATACTGAACGAAAATAATCTAAATATGTAAACATTTTCATTCTGGTATTTTAATTCATTCAGTACAGTATATCATAAAACGGCTCAAACTTCAAAACTCCTCCGCCTCTTCTACTTACTCTATATTTTAAATAAGAATATTTCCTTAACTATCATCAATAAAACAATATGTTCTTCGCACAGAAAAATAGCTGTGTCACGGTCCATTATGGAAAATAAATAAAGCGTTACACTTAAATTATTTCAACTCTCAAATGGAGGTAGCTTTCGTGAATCGGCGACTTTTGGGCGGTCTATGCGAACAATAGTTACAGCCTAACTGTTATCGATAGATTAAAATTTAATTACAAGCGTTATTTGCATAGGATTTTGATTGGAACTTAATCATTCATAGTTGGTTGAATCATGATTGGCGTTCAATTTGTTGGAAATTAAAATTCTACATAAATAATATTTAGTTTGTTAAACCTGATATAAATGTTTACCTGAATATAAGCCATTGTCAGCTTTTAGGACTGGTGACAAAGCTTCGTCGAAGGTCTTAAGCTTTTAAGCCTAAAAGTTGAAGCTTTGTTATACGTAATGAGATATTGTCTGATGAACGCAAACTTTATTTAACGAACTATTATGCAAAAAAATGTCGCAATGCTTGACACTATTATGATGTACTCGTATATATATTATTATATGAGCTGTACATGGATGAACTTTAATTTCATTTCATTCAAATCAATTTTTTTCCATGACGACTTAAATTTTTACGCCCAAATACTACACATGGAATGAACAGTTTTGATGATTCTTACATGAATCGACCCTTAGTCACGTTATAATGACAACCTAAATTTATCACACCGAAAACCAGGCGTAAGATTGAAAAAATATCAGTCAAGTGCGAGCAGTATTCGCTAGGTTGTAGGTAGAAGTAAATATTTCACTGTAGAAAGTACAATAGTACCTACATATTTACATTGGAAAAAAGTTAAAGCATAAACACTTATATCTTTCAATTGCGTTGACTTAGAAGTTTGATTTTTATTGTGCTTCAATTTTCCAAATGCAGCTAAATTCTTTCATGTGATTAGGAAAAAATGATCTTAACAAACCTAAATCACCACTTATAGTAGGCACCAGTTGTAAGCAAAGTTCGGGTTTAAATTTTAACGAGAAAAAGAATTATGACAAGTATAATTAAATTGAATAACAAATTCGACGAAATTACAAAAAAACATACTTAATAGCTTAGATTGTTGTCAAGAGTAATGCCAAATAATTCATCAATGAAATTATCTTATTAACGATTTGTATATCGATAAAACATAATATGATTATTTCTTAGTAAAAATTACGATAGTGTTTATTGCTTTATATAATTATTTCGTATGTAATTCAATATTACATACTATATTTTTATATCATAAAATATAACAATATAAATATTTAAAGATGCCAATAATATTAAAATTATTGTTTGACTTGTAAAAATTACAATTTTTGATAAATCAATATTTATGTTTATCTCATTAAATTGACCACATACGTTAAGCAACCATCGAATTTACAAAGCAAAAAATGGCCCAAAATTTATTCCGGGCCGGTCAGGGCATCACTAATCGGCGTCATCAATCAGCGAGCCACGATCGGATCAACTGACGAACGCCCCTGCCCCTTCTCAACCCCATGTGGGGGCGAAAGAGGCAAGCACTGGACTATATAGCATATGCATGAAAGTTTCAAATTAATTAGAACTGAGAGACAGTAAGGTTGAAGACTCCACTTTAATCTTCTACGAGCTTTTAAAAAAGCTTTTTTTACATCGAGATTGTATCGTTCCTATGTAAGAGGGGCTGTGAATTAATTAACAAGTAGAAAGTATCTGTTAAGTTTCTTCAATATTTTTTTATTTAGTTGTAATTTTTAAGCTGAAATTGTAGCTTATGTTAATATTTATTTATTATTGTGCATAAAAATATACAAGCAAAGTTTTCACTAAAAGATATATAGCCGCAAAAAAGCTTGAAACGTCATCGCTATAATATTGACAAAGCATATTTTCTCGGTGGGCGGATCCTGATGTTGGCTGTGACATCGTTCCCCATGGTCCCCGCGAATGTTCTGAAATATTGTCTGCACAACAAAATTTATGTCGTTTAGATAGGGTTCAAATCAATTTTATGTGAAACAATCCTATGTTATACGTCCGAGGCTCGCGCTGACGCGGGTATATTTGAGCTCTCTGAATTGATTTACCCTAATCCGTAAATGTCACACTTTTACGTATCTCGGTGTACGCTGATAAAAGTGGCGACAACTATAATAATAAAAATGCTGTTAAAAATTTGGGTCACGTTACTATACGTCTGTATAAAGCTTATGTATTGGTATTATTTTTTAAATGTTGCGTATATTTGGCTGTAATATTAATCTTGTCTACGACCTTAAATTGTTAATAATATTCTAGAAATTGAACAAAAGATAACTTTTACTAGTTATCGTCAGAGTGTTAAGTACTACTATAATAGTAGAAAGAAAATATTCTCCCTGTACGTATTCTGTTTTACGATTGTTCTTCATAAAATTGCTTTTGTCAAGGAAAGATAGAAAGTAAATCGGGCGAATATAACGCAGCTCAAATTTATGTCGGCGAGTCGGCCAAAGAGATGGAAAAATACAACCGATATAAGAAGAGTAGCTACGCTGTCTGCATATTCTTAGTGTGCATTTGGATTCGATATAGAAGATTTAAGTATCTTTTATGTTTAAAATATATTAATAAATATGTAAGAGAGGACCGTCATGGCGCAAAGGCGTAACGTCTGTTTGTAAACGAGACGGTTAGTTCGATCCTCACTCCTTATCCATTTCCAATCACTTTTTATTTCCATTTTCTTCGCTCTGGCAAAAAGGCAAAGCGCGGCATTGACTTCCGCAGCTCAAAATGCATTGCCTCGAAGAGGTGGAAAACAGAGTGTCTTATTTCTAGGTTCCAGTTCCTGCGGCTTCCTCTGCCTACCCTATTATAAGCGGAACTATATTCCGTGTGAAGCTAAAAAAATAATAATAAATAAATATTATTCTTTTTTATGTTATATGATGTATTATACTGCTTTGAGCGGCAGCATGAGCATTGACGTAAATAAAATATAAAAATCAATTAAATCAATTCTTCAAATTATATTATTATGGTAAAGATGTGTAATACATATAATTATATAATTACAATATATAAAGTAGGCTTTAAATATAATCTAATCTAACATTAACATTACACCCAACTACGTATTTTCATTATGTAATATAGGTACTCTATTAAACTAAACACTATACTAAATTAGAACTTAATTGCCGCTTAAACTCCAGTACTCTATGACCTCAGTTTTGTAAACGACACTTTATTATCTTTATGAACACAAAATAGTTTTAGCTGAAACTTTTATTGTATATAAAGTAGAAAATAATTTCTCATGATTTCTAACTTTTTAAGGTTTCGTAGCGGCAAAAAATAGAACTTTTATGGATCCATGTCCGTCTATCTGTCTGTCTGTTCATCTGTATATCACAGTCATCTTTTTTCGCAAGTATAAGAACTATACTGTTAAAACTTGGTAAGTAGAGGTAGTCTCTGAATAGTATTTATTTTTTACACAAAAGTAAAAGAAAAAACCAATTTCGGAGCTTCCCCATACTTAGAACTGAAACTAAATTATTTTATGGATAGGTACGTCTAAAATGACTTTGATGTTTTTAATACAATTTTTGTATATGTAGTTGCGTAGTTTGCGCGAAAGACACTTCTCATATAGTAAAATGTGTGACTGCTGACCTCCTCGTACCATCCAAAATAAGACAATTATAACAATAAAGAATATATATGATGTATAGTATGATGTAAACTTCCATTGAAAATTGGTTTAAAAATCACTTTTCATATTAGGACCTAGAAAGGAGTCGTTATTCTATACGATACAGTCGAGTATTAAATTATTACTTTGTGTACCAGTGGCTATCCAAGCTTAGCGCTGTAATGTCTTGGTAATAATTAAATATAATAATGTAACAATATATGTGTACTACAAATTTTTCGTTTCATCATACATTATCCACATCCCTGAGAGTGTGAGTGTCTAAACTCTTCAAGCTTACTTGATGAGCCGGTATCCAGCGTATATATTACTAACAAAATATTCCTAGTATCCTCAACTTGAAGCGAAGCAGTCCTAGGTTGATCGACATAGTTTACTAATAAACTTACCAATTGAGAGGACAATAACACATTTCAAACTCACGTTCGTACCTGGACCGCCGCTAGTCCAGAGAGTGACGCGGCTGCCCAGCAAGTCGGTTTAGTCATGGCTTGTTCACTTGGTCTCAGTCATACAGATCACATTAAATTTTCTCTCATCCATCACATCTAATAAATTATTCATCTTCTGTTCTATGTCTCCTCCTATATTCCACGCAAGTATTTGTAGCTTCGTTCTCCTATTAATGCTGTTCTGGGTGGCAGTTTTCTAATAATAAGAATCAACTCATCACCGCGTTTTGTTTTCTTAAAACATATTTTCAAAACATTTGAAACGATTGTGAAGAAAATCATTCAAAAATATGCTACAATATTGTATTTATTTTACACAAGAAGCAATAAGGCTTCTTTGAAGCTTTAGAAAACAATTGTCAATTTCACAAGTAGATAAATATTTATAACGAAATATACAAGACCGATGATTATTTTCCACTCATTTATTACACGCTTTGTGAATGACACGACGACAATGTATTTCAAAGAAAGTATCTGTAATTGCCATCATAGCCGAGGTCAGGTGGCTATTTGTTGGATTTCAAAAGGTTCCGCCCTTCATTCGCTTGCTCCTTGATTTTCCGCCTTAGAACAAAGAGCTGGATCTTAAATGAGGCCCCCAAGATGATTCTTTTGTTTCAAGTGATAAAAGATATAGTATGTATATATTATAAAAAAGCTTCTAAAATCAAATGTTAATAAATTTTGATATATTTTTATTTTTACATTGTGTTCCGCACAGAGGAGGGTAATGTTCCCTTTGTTTCCCTTACGCTTACGCTATGTATGTTATGCCATAGAAAGCGAAGTACACTACATTCAAGTTATCCAATATTCATTCTACACTCAATGATATAAAAAAAATTAAGTCGAGGTATTTTGCACTTCGATTTATAACTTGAAATAATAGGATAAACTGGTTATTTGAAATTTCGCAGCACAAAGTAATTTAATGACACCTTTTTGATGTTTATTTTATTGTTTTTGGTAATTGACCTGATAAACAAAAAGATAAAAAAAGATATTTATAGCTAAACGCTGAATAAATAAAAGCAAAGGTTTATTTTACGTATGTTAATAGTAGTAATAATTTACCTTGGTGTATAACGCACTTTATAGAAGAAGCAATTTCGTAGAATATCAAGAAAAATTAATTTCAATTATAATATTGTTTATTATATTTACTATTATTATTATATTATAAGTTTTTAATGATGATATAAAGTACGAGTACTTAGTACTTTAATTAATTTAGATACTAATAAAGAATATTATTGCAATTTTTGCCTATTTTAATTTTATTTAAATTTATTATTATAATTTTATTTGGAACCATTTTTAAATAAACGAAGGCAAGATTAAGTAATACATAAAATTTAAATCGATATAGACTTACGGCCTTATTCATAAAAAGTTATAGCACGCTTAAAGGCTCGTTATAGAACATTTGTCAAAAAACGTTATTCTTAACAGCATTTTAGTGCTAATCAGTCTATAAACCTATCATAAAGTTATAGAACCGAGAACCCTAATATAAGAGTGTTTTAACGTCCAAAGATGGCCGATTCATATAACAGCTGATTATAGCTCATACTAATATGAGCATTGATATGACGTCGTCGAGTCGCTTGTCATCAAGAGTGTCAATTTCAGTTTCGTAAACAAAACAATATAACAATTGACATTTTGTTCGACATTTATTAACTGTATTTAGTTATTAACAAGTTTATTAATAATAAATTATACATAAGAAAAGTGCACAGAACATAGGTAATACTTGAACACGTCTAAACAAATTTCAATTTTTTGTTGTTTTACTTCTTTTGACTTAATTTTTTAAAAATTAAGTAAGTTTATAAACTAAAATAAAATAAAAATTCGTGTTTTTGTGATAACAACGACGTAAATCAAGCCGGTATATGTCAAGCCAGATCCAACAATATATTTTTGTACGTAATATTATCTGTGGTCATACTATGTCAGTGCGTTTGTCACTTATCATCTGTGGATTTACTGTTATTTTCGGCAACTAGTCGACCGACTTCAGTATAGTGGCAACATTGTGAACTTATAACTCATATTAGCGATACTCTAGTTATAGAAAGTTTATAGAGCGTTTATGAATACAAATATTTATCGAACGTTCTATAAGCCTAAAGAGCGTTTTAACTAAAGTATACTTAAAATGTTCTATAAGACTTTTTTATGAATAAGGCCGTTAGTACACACATACACTTGATATCGATATAGGATATATCGATATCAAGTGGCATTTGAGTAAAAGAACCACGAAAGTCCGTAGGAAAGAATTTATAATTCTTTTATTTTATTATTTATAGTTAACTATATATACTATAGTTCATCTATTCTTTTTTAATCTTTTTAAAATCATATAATACATAGGTAACTGATTTGAAGACAGTTCGGCAGGCAATATCAAGGTTAATTATTAATAAAATAAAAGCTATATACCAAAATAACACTATATAGTCCTAATTCCTCCACTTTTATTTCGATTTATTAAGGATTATATAATAACCAGTTAATTGTATATTGTAAATAACGACTAATGTTTTGATATGAAATTTTAATTAAAATAAATATTTAAAAACATCTTTACTTTTTTTTCGAAGACTAGGGAGGGAGTGCAGTGCAACAAATTGATACAGATTTTTTTACTGCGTCATGACTTCTTCTAACCGAAAGACTATGGAAGCACTACTCACAAGACTTGATCTACTTAGCCGATAAAAAAATCTTTGATTAAAATTTATTTATTTTGCTTAAATTATATTATCCAAAAAGCCAATTAAAACTAAGTACATGGCTTGGATGGCTTTGGATCACTCATGATTTTTATAATTGTAAAGAATTTGGCGGCCAGTGCGCGAACATGAGTTTTAATTTGTTTTGTTGAATAAAATACTTTGCACATTTATATTTTTGTTTAAATTTTTATAGCTTATTATACTATATTAACAGGCATGAAATACTTATGTACTTGAATCATATAAACTCAAAGGAACGTAGCATTTGTTTTCCGAGCGTTTCTCTAACACCTATAGAACTTTAAAATTTTTGAGTTATTAACTTCTTTACATATATATTATTATTATTATATGTGCTGCCCGTATACAAAAAGATACAAAATAAAAAAAGAATAAAATATAAATAATAAAGGTAGAAATTAAAAATAATATAGATTTGAAACCTTTAATACCTTATATGACTGTCGCTTATATCTTCGTCACATCGTATACCTATATGTAAGGGATAAGGCCTGTGGGTAGAGGATTTCAAAGGATTCTCCCGGTTAGCCGTATACAAATGTTTGTCAATCTTTGTTCGATACATAACCCTCATGAGCCGTGTTTGCTAATGCGGGACATATTTTATATATCTGTACATAAAGTATTTCAAACTTTTCTATAATTAATTAGCTACCCTCCCGCAGCTTGAATAAACTGATATGCGTTTGTGATGTAATATTTGACGTACACAATGGCACCTAAAATAGCTTCTAATAAGATTTCCCTTTATATCTTAAGCAGTTTACACAAGACATTTTTCGTTAATACTATAATATAAAATACAATCACTCATTTTCACTTTCTATTACAACATTATCAATCCCTTTTTTTCACCGTAAGGGTCGGCAAGGTATCTATAACATCTCTGGTATTACATGTAGTTGTTAGCCTCGGTGAATGTAAGTAACCACCAGGTGATGTAAATGCTCCTTCGCTTTATTTTTTCGCAATTTCTTACAATTAAGCGTACTTCTTTACTATACATATAATTAAAATCGATGTGCATGCACATCAAAGTAGTATTCAAACAAACAGACAAAGATAGTATAGCAGTTATAATTTTAGTAGATATTATATTCTTCAGGTCAGTTGGGCGATAAATTAAATGTTTTTTTTTGTTTTAGGATAGATAAATTTGTCCTGTACGATATTAAGCGTAAATATAAAAAAAAATCAAATATTTTTGAAAATAAAAGCTAAATCATCTTTTAAATTATACTTACTAAGCTTATTTAAATTACAAAAACCTAAGCACAAACTAAAAAGTAAAAAAAAATGTCCAAATTACTTTACATCTAATGTGCATTAGTTTTCATCACTTTTATTAGTTTAATTACAGTTAAATTCATTAAATACTAACTTATTTTCTAAGACTTCTAATGTCTAAAGCTTAAGGTCAACTTATATGTATCGTGATTTAGGCCATACTTGGTTATTATATAATATATGGTATTAATTCTTCTTTACAGCATCAGACACGTGTGTCGTGTCTATTCTAATGGTAAATGATAAAATATTTTTATAATGAGTAGCACGAGGCGGTGGAGCCCCATTATTGATGTTACATACAGCTAATACTCATATAATGAACATATATTAGAATATATTGACATATATATGTCGTTATTCTAATATATATTTGTTGTGGTCCAGCGGCACAGCGTTTAGCATGACAATGGAAAAATAGTAAGTTATTACCACTTTCCTTCCTTTGGTAACAAGACAAAGCGAAGGTGAGTACTGCCGCTCAAACTCAGTGTCAAAAAGTGAAAAGCAGGGAATGGAGTGTCTTTACACTAGATTTATTCTTCTTATGTTTCTCCTCTGCTGAACTCGTCTGCTCTGTATGTCAGTATGCCGCAAGCGTGAAAAAAAATACATTGTGCTAATGCTTTAAATATTATGTATAACATTAGCAAGACAAGTACGGTGGTTACTAGCTAGCGTCTCAGTATTCGCAAAACATAATATGGAAATTGCAGTTTCCCCACAGGAATTGAAATTGTCCGTAGAACTATGTAATCAGCTTCTGGAGCGTGAAGAAAGTAAGCGAGTATAAAAATGAAAATGCCTTCGAAATTTCAAATAGCATTTCCTCCTATAAAATTGTTATATTTAAAAATGAATATTGACAAATATTTTTAGAAAGCGTAATTTTTTTAACTTAGGCAGACTTGAATCCACATTTTCCAAAAAAAGGCGAATGCAAATTCCGTACAATAAAATATTTGTATACCTTTTAAATATTTTGACAGTTATACAATTATTTTTGCCAAGAAAAAGAGTTATCTCGTAATTTAGTTTATAAAATGTCGAGATAGCATTAAGTAACATACATTCAAGTATATATGTACTAGCTTTCTACTATTAACTTTTTCAGATTCAGGGCTATTGTTGTATTTAAACGTAAAATTTAAGCAATAATTATTTTTAATTTCGAGAATGACTGTTCTTAAAGCGGTATGAGAGTATGACATGATACTAAGCTCTATTTTATACTTAATATAATAAACTTTTAGAAAGATTTATATAGAATTATATAGAAAGAAGAACCTATAATCTGTGCACTTCGGTCTAATTCATATATACCAACTTATCAATTCTTTATTCAACTTTTTTATTTAACTGATATTTCAAATCAATTGAACTATTGAAGTTAACATTTCCGACTATCGATACATGAGAGTGTAGTATGGGGTAAGCTATGAAGCCAGTTTTAGGTCAGGTTTTCCTGTTTTTGCGTGTTATCGGCAGCTACGCCGGCGCGACTAACGACTATGTCGTTGTCGCTCGTTGAAATGTCACAATGATTTATCGTCCGAACAGAATAGTCATCGTGGATATTTAGATACATTTTTTCAAGGGAGTATTTTACGCTACTGATTCGATAGCAGGTGTATGTGGAAAATTGGGTGAACATGATGTATCATACGCGTGAAATATAAATATGGTTACGGTTAAAATATTATTTAAATATACTCTGAGCTGGAATTCATTTTGATTTATTATTTAGGAAATATTTAAAGTAAACCGTTGATTAACTGGGATTGGCAAGGTATACGAGAGGGATTCTCGAAGCAGACAGTCATTACAGAAGTGAATGTGATAAGAAAGAGAAGTCCGGTACATTTTACCCTAGATGGGACATGTTCTATGCCATAGTGCTTACTATGGCACTTAGGTACTACGGACCTTATGAACCTTGCAAATTTTATTTGAGTTGTTGTACTATAAAATATGACATAAGTTTAGTACTTAACTTACAGAACCACATTTCGCAAAACGCATAATTTCCTTATAATAGTCTACATAATAGTGCTTATTCGTAATTAAATATTTCATTTTGTTGTTCATAATTAACTATAAATTAGTATTATTCGAGCACTAAATACGGCTGGTTGACGTATAACAGCGATATTAGTCCCATAGCGTGTTGTCTAATGTAAATTTAAACATAGTTGTATTCATTATTGCGCTATAATTTGTGTATGACCACATTATATTTTGTTGCTTTTATAGCTAATAAGTATACAATGTGTGAAGTAAATTTGAACGTTAATTCGGTATGTAAAAATAATTGATCAAACAGATTTGAATGAATATTGAAAAATATATACCTTAATTATAAGCAAAAAGATATAATAATATACATAATTTATAAAATTAAATACTAAAAGCTTCATTTTACTGTCATTTTAATAGTTCATTATGTAGAACTATTATTAAATGCCAATAAATGCCAATTTACCAGGAATTAAATCATCGTACCTGTAGAAAAAGCTGTATGTATGAGAATATAAAAAAAATGATTTTTAAGTCGAATATATGTATATATAGCACACGTGACAAAGACGTAGACATTAGACGTATATTTTTAAATTTAAAAATATGAACGATCATATTCCTTTCAATGTAAACCTCTTATGGTATAACTCCCTAGTTGACCCGTTATTTACAATATAGACTGGAGATATGAGTGACCTAATACTTATGGGCGAAGGTATGACACTTATTTTAAAAGTGAAGATAGTAAAAATATAGCCTTCAGTGATATACTGTGCAAAGAAGGGGATATTGTAGCTGTAATATGATCATAATAAAAAAATATTAATAATAATATTGAGGTAATGTATAAAAAGCACTACACTGTAACCCGCACATAGCAGTTTATAGGGAACTGTAGTCAAAATGAGTTAAGTGTTAAGATATTCTCTTTGGACGCGAATCGAACCCATAAATTTATTGCTTCTAACATACTGAATTCAGTATTTTTATTAATACAATTAATAAATTATCAATTCAAATTATTATTTTATTATTATTAGTATGGTTAAGGGAATCAATAATAAATCGTAAGCTATTACAGATTTATATTTTACGGAAATATAGTCCTTGCCTTTCAAATTAATTATTTATTCAAGGGTTTTGTTTCTCGCGTATTTCTTTTCCATTACATTTCCGTTGCCTTATCAATCTATTGTTTTCATGGTGACATATGTAAGGACTTCAATTAAGTCCCTACTTTCAAAGATTTGCTTGCGAGTGCCAGAGTGGACTGCAGTTTTTTTAAAGCAGTAATTTTATTTTCCTTACTTTGCCTCTTTTAGATCGTTAAAGTTTCAGTCAATTCATTAGAATAATGACTTTGCAATATTTAGTGTTTGTTTTATTCAATAAATAAAATATTATTTAAACTAAAAATATATTATTAATATAAAAGCGAATACAATAACGAAACCTACATTTAAATTGGTTAGGTCAAAATAAAAATTATCAAAAACCTAAAACAAGGTTCAATGATATTGAAAAATGAAGATCAAAATGTATAGAAATACTGCATATTTTATATACACTCCGCGATCAGTTACTTTTTTAATATCCTTTTCGATATTGATTGATACTTAGAATTTAATTTTAATTTAAAAATTCTATACATTTTATGTGCTAGTATTATAAGTATTTGAGGAAAATATTAGGTTTCGGCTATTTATTTCCTTTTCATATCGTAAACCTGTCCCTGACAGCCTGAGCAGTAAAATCAAGAACTATGTTATAAGAGGCGACATAAAACGATTTTATGACTTAATCAGAGAATAACTGCTTTTGTTTTACAATATTCCATTAATTTGATGGATGTTGAAGTTTAATATACATAGTATAGAGAATAAAACTAAAAATTCTATTCTATAAATTCAGAATATGTTAAAAAAGGGAACAAGCAAAAACAATAATTAAAAAGTATGTTTTTGAAATATAATTAATTGTTTAAAATTTTAATTTAGTCTCCATCGTTATATAAGACTATTGACGCCTACGCTTCGCCCACAAAATTTGGTACAAGGTAGCTCGCATCCAGCGGCTTCCAGTGACATTAGCGTCATCCAGCAATTTATTTACATTTCTATTATATATTCTATTATTTATTTATATTTTATTTAATATTAATTGCTTGACTTTGTTTTGGTTGAGATAGTATTGTTCAAATATACATTATTCATTTTTGGATCAACTGAATTAGAATCTGTAATAATGATAAGCGTATAGCAAACTTTCACTAGGTCCACTCTTCTGATCCACAAAACCTAATAAATACAATATATGACGTCATTTATTCATTAAAATACATATATACCTAGTAGGTTAGCATATTATATATTGCATTAATTTACCACTTGCGTATTAAGCATTTAAGTGGCAATTATGCTTATTTACGCAGAAGCGGAATATATTGGCAGGTAAGCAATAAATAATTTATGCATAATATATCATATATATCGTGTGCCGGATATCTCAATTATAGTATAAGTTAGGAGCATTATCAACTCAAAATTTTGTATCTGTATATACACATGATTTTCTACAGAGACACACAACAACTTAACAAGAAGTAACCACAGATAACTAACACTTAAATAATTTAAAAGTGTATGGTTGAAATACAATATTTTCTTATAATTTTCAATCTTAAGACGTTATCTTGTCACTGCTTTATTTAATAAAACCTTTTTCAATATTATGTAGTAAAAATTACAACGAAAAAAGTTATTATTTGTTAATTATAAGCCACAGAAGTGGCTAATATAAAATATAAAACAAAGGACGTTTGTGGATAGTAATTAAATTAGCAATCAAGCCTTTATGGCTAATGTCAAATTATGAATATTATGTCAAATTATGAATATCAAAGTCAGATCTATCCATCTATATCTAAGGTAAGGTAGTATCGACGTAGCCTTCTCTAGTCACGTTTGCTACGTTTATCGCAGACACGTTCGGTGCCTGCAATAAAAACTTCTCTAAAATGAAATATTTAATACCACCCCTTGCTACGCTTGCTCAATGAACAACCTTACCATTATTTACAAACTAAGTATACAATTTTTGCAAGAAGGAGAGAGAGAATGTAAGATACACGATTGTACTATACTATGTTATACTATACATCTTGTTGAGTTTTTGTTTCCAGATAGCTTATTCATATATGGCACACAAATAAAGATTAAATTTATTATTTTACCTAAAAAACGTTATGATAAATAAATATTTTTTTCTCCCTGACTGGAGATTGACTTCTACATTAATTGCGTCACGACAAAGTAATGCAACGAATACATCATATTAACTGATTTATTAAGTAAAAAACTCGATTCCACTACTTGAAAAGCAAATTAAAAAATATCAAAGTAATTTTTATATTTTACAATATTTATGAACAAGGGACCAAATGTAGGACACATTAATTACGAAGACCTGAATAATTTAAAGCTTTAGGTTGAAATAAACAGAGTCCTTTAGATAATAATCAACAAGATTTTCTACCACCGCAGACAAATTAAATTACCGCATTCGACGGAACTCATCATACTTTGCTTGAAATTAAACATTCTAAATGATAGATAGAATATTAATTTTGAAAATTAGACTCTATACAAAATTATCTACAGCAGTTTTGTGGAAACAAAGCGGAAATGAATGCAAATTTTGGCATTTAAACGTTAACAGTCTATGGATAAATTCTTGGAATATATCATTTAACTTATCTAAACTTAAATTTGCGGTCGCACTCCTATATTTTGTATGAAATAAACTACAAATAAAAGTTTGTATATACATATATATTAACTTAGGCCCTTTAACTTAGGTCTCACTTTCCGTAGAGTTTCTTGAATTAACCCAATAGTATATTGAACAGTTTTTTATGCAAGATTTTTTTCTGTGATGTAATAATAATATAAGCTTTAGATTTAAAGCTTTTAATTTTTCCCCTCTGGTTTGGTTATGTTTCATATTACTACTAAATTTCATAACCCTATGTCAACGGGAAATACCCTGTAGGTTTTGATTACGCAGTGTTTTTAAACAAAATGCAAAACAATTAAGTATAAACGCCCATATCTATTTATTGCATTGACTTAGAAATTTAGCGTTTGCTGTGCTTAGAGAAAAGGGTTTTAAAAGACAGGCATACCGAAAGATAGACACTACCAACAGACAAAAAAATGATCCTATAAAGGTTCCGTTTCATTGTTTTTGAAGGTACAGAGCCCTTAATATGGAGGGATAGAATACATCATAACGAATGTTATTAATATAATTCAACGCCATCGAGCGATTATATAAAATAATAGATATTTAGAAATGGAATATTTCATGTAGAATCATAATAAACTAAAAGTAAACGGCTCTCTAACAACTATTGTTCGCGATTATGAGTCTGCCACTAATCGAAACCTTGGAATATCAGATATGGCCGATTCTATCTAAACAATAAATAATATTAGTATTCCTACATAATAAAATTTTTAAACAAGATTTTTACCAATTAACAATGAAATAATGAAATGATCAAAAAGGCTGAATAATGTATGGAAAATAGAGCCCTTTGCATTAAACGCTCTATATAAGTCTTGACGATAATTCTCTTGCTACACAATGAAAATCTCTGGAAGTTATATTAATTTATATATAGACTCACAATGTTACATAAAGAATATTAATATGTATAACACGTATAACTGGATGATGAGACTAATATAGTATTAATGTCATCAATTAATCGTATCAAAGCGAAGTACGATTGCCCCAGTTGAAATGGTACGGTCAAATATTAATTCAGGTCACATTTGCCGCTCCAAATGTCCATGTTTACTGAGATACAACTTTCCAACCATCGAATTTAGAATGGTTTGCTTTGGCCCTTGTGTATTCGACTATTTATGCAAATTAAGTGACTTACATCATACATTGTTTCGATCGTTGGATTTCAGAAGCATCGGACTGTAATGTAACTATTAAAGGTTCGATTTCCACTCAGAAAATAATTATTTTTATTTTTTCACATTGATACCAAGATAAAATCATGGCGTTAAGCGAATAGAGCGGGTAAAGGTCTTTATATTATATCTTCTTCTTTTGTTCTATATGCGAGATATAATAAGAAGCTACGGCAACACATAATTCAAATTTTTCCACTTTTTTAAATATTATTTGCTTGAAACATGTTCATGTCGATTTTAAATTAATTATTACATATGAAGGAGTACGAACTTACGTGTTTGAACTATGCTATGTTAATGCTATTGTTTAGTTGCTTAAAACATAATTGTAAGCAAATACTTTTTTACTACTAATTAGAAAACTAGAGTCTATGGACGGGTAAAATTTGTGTATATGTTGAAGAGTGTATATTGTGATTTTTATTATTTAAATTATTTTCAATCAAGTTTATGTTTGTCCCAGATAAAATTAAACTACACCACAACATAATATAAAAAATCTGTCATATATTACTTATATAAAGAGAAATGTAAATTAATATGATATTTATAATTATTTAATTCAATAAAGCGAGATATCTTATATTCTCAAAACTTTAAGCTGATTGCGGCATTATCAAACGGCAATAAGCCGCCAATCCTCAGTTTGATCGCTGTCTACGCGGAGCTTGACAGATGATAGCGGCGAGCTATGGACATTGAAGCTACGGTAGCTATAACACGACTAGCTAAAATTTATCTTTGGATAACATATTATTAATAAAATTTTTTTATATGTTACATTTATAGATATTCCTTGAAACAAATTTTAGTTTTAATAAAGCTTACTAATGTATTATACTGTTATTTCAGTCCTATAACTAATCAGTTTTTAAATTTACTAATAAGTTCAATATAATCGAAAATTAATAATAAAACGTTGTTATACTAATTGAGTGTTAACAAAACCTTTTTAGATTTAGTTAACGTTTAAAGAATTTAAAAATCAACGAAAGTTATTAGTAATAGTATGATTTAAGCAAAAACAAATATTCTCTACGCTATTGAGGTGGACGAGTAATAATAATCTATTACAATTTATCCACGCCTGGAGTTCTGGTCAGATGCATGGACGGTATGATCCATTCTGACGTGGGTTATAGGTATAAATGCGATCAATATTTCTAGCTATTATTTTGTTAAATATATATGAATTTTAGACATACGTTTTGTTATAAAGGTGAAATAGGTTAGCATCTGAATTAATGTAACCAATGAATTATATCTCTAGCTTTAAGATGAACAGTGAGTCATTGAGTTCACTCACAAAACGTAAAATATCTCGAATTCGGTTTAAAAATGGAGAGCAACGTGTTTATACATAATTAGTTCTTTTTCTTAATTTCAGTAGTCTTTTTAGTTTCAGTATATGACAGATAGCTTAAAAAATTTAATAAATTGTGTGTCTTAGTACAAGTATAGGAAATTCTATTAATACTGATTATAATATTAAGCTTCACCACAAAATTTGTGATTCGAGTATCACTGGACTGCTTTCCGTTTTTATATCTATGGAATACTCATACGTTGTAAAGTACTGTAACACTCGAAGTATAAAAAATACACTATAGCTGTATATAGTTAGTTACATATATACAAATTTTTAAGATTTTATGACTCATAAAGAAAACATAGAAACTTATAGAATAAAATTGATGTCTGTTCATCAAAATCATTTTGCTCAAGAAAATTTAAAAGTTTTAATTTGACACTTATATAAAATATTAAGGTCTCTATACCCTTGTAGCATGAAAAAAATACAACAGATTTATTAGATGTTTGTAGTATCGTTATAAAGCACGGTATGGTTATTTTATTATATTATATCTTAATACTATTAAAATAGCTTTTGTATGACGAACATTTATAGAAAGAAAAATTTTTAATTTTAAAATATAAATGATCTTTACTTATAATGACAAAAGGGTCGAGTGCTCGACAGCTATTATCAGCCATTGTTTTGAAATATCAAAGCTTGGTATTTTGGAATATTTAATGAGGCACCTCCCTGACATTTTAGTTAGAGAAATCATACTTATATTATTAATTTATATACTTAAATTTATAATCTTTTGAACCTTGAAGAATAAATTACAGGTCGTAATTGCACAGTGGAATAGCATCTAACTGAAAATATAATGATTGTAGAGCTAATTCCCAAACGGGAAATATTCTTACTTTCATTCTTCGTAAAAGCAGCATCGAGAATTACTTTTCATACACTATGTAACTTGAGAACGATATTTGATACGAACGATATATCTCTCTACATATGTCACATTATATGTGGGATACAATAAGAAGTTGAACAAAAAAAAGATTATCTAACACACCCCGCAACAGTTAATTTTTTTTTAAAATGAAGGATGATAGAGAGGACCGTCGTGGCGCAGAGGCGTAAGCGTCTGCCTGTAAACGCGACGGCTTGTGGGTTTGATTCCCACTCGAGGAAGATGGATTTTTCTATTTACGTTTTCTTCGCTCTGGAAATTAGGCAAAGTGCGGCGTTGAGTTCCGCCACTCAACAAGCAATGCCTCGAAAAAGGCGGAAAGTGGGGACGGAGAAAGCAGGGACTAAGCAACGGAGTGTCTTAACACTAGGTTCGTATGGTTCCTGCAGTTCCCTCTGCCTAATATGTGGGTATAAAGCGTTAAAAAAGGATGATGTAATAATCGAATTGTAGTTTTCAACAACATAAACAAAGCTTTATGTTCTGGTTTAATAGGATAGCTTCTAATGATTGAGTTAAACTACTATAAAATTCTTTACAGCGCAGTTTACTACGTAGTTCTGTTGCATTTTGGATATTAAACTGAGCAAAGCTAACATTTTACACAGCGTACCATCTTGAACTTTAGTATGTATAAAATTTATATTGCGAAATAAATCTTTAGTTCTATAATGCGTTTACTTATATTATGTTTGCTTTTGGCAAGAAGTATTGATTGCTATTATAAAGATATTATTCAAGTTTCAAGTAGTATAAAGTAGGAGACCGAATATTGTTAGTAGTAAAAACTATTTATTTTATTTCTTTCTCACTTTCTTGTAGTATCTTATTTAAGTGTATATATTATAGAGTAGATATTTGAAAAAATAAAATCCATTTTTATGATACAAGATTATTTAATAACGTTTAAGGTAAGAGGTGTTTGTCAGTCACATTAGTAATTTTTTTCGAATATTATAGAACCGTCAACTAGCAGTTCATACCATGAAAATATTACTTTTACATATATATGTATGTATTCATTAAATATGATAGATTGCAGTAGGTATGTACAAACCCCACATATAAGGGATGATTTTTCAATTTAAGCCCATTATCTAGCGATTACAAGGGTGGGTCCAGACAGATTTAGGATGTTTTTGCACGTTTCACCGTCCTTGCCGACAGCGGCCGGGGGCGTTTCTCTCATGATTTATCGACGCCTGGTTGAAGGCCTTTATTTTTTAAAAATCCATTTTATTTTAAGCATTTTTCGATCATCGCTCAGTGAGATTAACGGTGGTATGTCAGATTTGGAAAACGCCATAAATTGTTACTGTCGAAACGGAAGCGGTAAGTACGTTATTCCAGAAGTATATTGCGTCACAAATTTGAATGGTTCAAAGTTACTTTTTCAGCCTTCGAAACAAATACATTTTTCCTACTTGATGATAATATTTCATAAAAAATATATTTCATAAAGCTGTATTGATCAAGGCATTGAAGTCGCTAATTTTACAGTCTCAACACTCCATATTTAAAATATATGGGACAAAGGTTTATGATTTCTTTTTATGTTATGAGGGAATAAATCACTTCAGAGCTGCAATTGAACACTGCTGACTTTTCATTTCATATTGCTCGATATTATGAAGCTTAAAGCATTCAGCTAAAATAAATTGGCTCAATAATCTGCGTGGCTCTGGTTGCTTGCACAATGAAGCCAGTTGTGCCGGCGCGACGCAAAAAAGGCAAAGCCTCTGCATGCAATCAACCGTCCCCACTGCGATTAGCCCGCCAAAGCCGATGACACGAACCAGTTACAATATTATGCCTATATATGCATTCTGCAGCTTGTTATTTTAAATTGGTCACTTTTGTGGAAGCTTTGTAATTACGTTGCAATAAATTTACAATTTATATCTATAATGACTGTATAGTGAAGCTATATCCCGCACATGGCAGGGTAGGCAGAGGGAGGAACTGCAGGGACCGTGGGAACCTAGTGTTAAGACACTCCATTGTTTAGTCTCTGCTTTCTCCGTCCCCGCTTCCCGCCTTTTTCGAGGCATTGCGTGTTGAGTGGCAAAACTCAACGTCACGCTTTGCCTAGTTTGCCAGAGCGAAGAAAACGGAAATAGAAAAAATCTTCTTCCCCGACTGGGGATCGAACTCAGAAACCGTTGTGTTACAGGCAGACTTTGTGCTACGACGGTCCACATGACTATAAAAATTAATTATAAAATCAAATATCAATTTATTTAACTACTTAGACTCAGTGTAAGTGTGATCTTTTTTACTTTTTTCACATACTTATGCACAAAAATATTTTCATCAGCTCTGGCTTGGGCCATTTTAAATATTTTTTTATTTGAATAGTGTCTTTGTTATGAAGAAAAACTTTAACAATAGTTTTCTGTTAGCTTTAAGAAAAGATTTTTATTAGGTAATTCAAATTCAGCTAGAGAGTATGTTCAACCGTCCTGAATAACAGATCTTTCTACTTTATGCAAATATGAAAGCAATTTTCACAGCTAACTAATATAGCGTATAATCGATTTGAAATTACTTCGATAAAATTGCAAGAAAAACATAATCTTGACTGAACTTCACCTGGAATGGATTATACGCAGCTTTCATATCGAACGGATTATTTGAATGCGTTCAATGAGTAGGTAAATTATTCTTCTGCCTGGCATTAGTCCCGGCCTCTTTTGCCAATGTCTGCCTTCCAACTAAGAGCACACCACTCCACTTTGCTTGATCTTTTCATCCTCAGTGAATAATTTATTGGCTATCATTTTCTGCTTCACAGCTGGCTGCTGGCTGGCTGTGGAACTCTAGAGAAAGATATACCAAGGCATTTTCTTCCAACATAGTTCTTAGGCTACCTCATGACATAGCCTCACCTCAGATGATGCTTCAGGAGATTATCCGACATGCATTCTAAGATTAACTTGAATAAATGAATTGCGTATGTGGTCGGACAGCATTATACCACACATCCACCTCAGCGTTTCAGTCTTCTTAAGGTGAAGCTAGGCCAACCACCTGCACTGCCATATAAAATAGTGCTCTTGCACATCACTCACTTGAACTTGGACGGTATCCTGATCTCCCGCCATTTGTTCCAAATAGCGCTTATGCGTGAAGTGTCTTTACACTAAGTCATTTTACCTACCCTATGTGCATGTATATGTTGGCGCTAGACCAGCGTTTGCGCCCATATACATGCCCATATATATGTACACTCATATATATATATATATATATATATATACTACAGTAACTATTAAATTAAGTAATTAAGTATATTATTCTCACTATGAGACGAAACGAAAAATGTATGTAGAAATATAATATAAAGTGGTAAAATTTTGAATTGGTGCTCTGAACATTGTTTAAGTACCTAATTTATTTTATGAAAACAAATGTTGACCTAGAATAGTTCTACGGCATTATATTTATTTTCTCATAACAAGACAACATAGTTAGTAGCGGTGTTGAAGAATATTTGAAGGGCATCCAAACATTTGCCTGTTTTATTTTATTATAAATACGATTATTGTCTAACTTTTTTATTTTCGTCGCCGTTGTTGTAAGTTTATTAATTTATTACATTATTACTGTATTATTATAGATCAAATTATTGCAAATATTATTACAGATATAACTTATTGTTTAAAAACGTTTGTAAGCCGAGTATGAAAGATATTACTAAAGTGTGGTAATATACTAAGATAATAAAATATATTGTTGAAGTAGTTTTGGCTGTTTTGCACTCATTATAAAAAAATACATATTTTTCTTTTTATTGTAAGTACAAAAGTTTTCAAATCAACCTTTTCACCGCTCCTTCTTTCAACTGTTAAAACCTAGTGTTCTACAAAATATTTCTATTTGTGAAAATGAAATTCAAAAATCACTGACAATAGCTTAAAAATTATGTAAGATATTTTTTATGCATTAAAAATATAGCTCTTGTACGAGTTGGCTGTAAAAATCACCGTGAATTTAAAATACGTTTAAACTTCACCCAGTTATTGGAAATCCTCTTTGAAATACTATCCGATATAAAAGTAACAACTCCGAAGCGCACAAATATACAGAGTTAACTCCACCAAACTCAGTTTCAATTTCTTTTGTATGCTCAAGTTGAAGGAATATAATTTTTTGGAAGTGAGAATAAATAACAAGGTGAAAAGTTTCAGGGGGGTTATCATCGCATTCGCAAATATAATGTGGGGTGAGTTGGCGTTCGCTTTAAATTTGGTAATGCTTTAGACAAACTTGTAATCCAAAGTTATGTTAGGTTAGCAGGTGTTGCAGTGAGCACGTCGAAATATCGACGGCGACGGCGGGGACATATATATCGTTTATATATGAAATTTTATTTTAATATAGAAAGAAGGTTTATTTAGGATTGTATTGCCTCTAAGAGATGTTAAAATGGAAATTATTTAAGTAGCCACATAACATCACAAATTAATATTGTGGTAAATACTGACATTTTTATCGTCATGGTGCAACTGTACAACATTAGATTGAAAATTGCGACGATTGTGATTGATTCCCTCTCATGAAGAATAACAAAGCGCTGCTCATTTTAAAATTTTAAAATTTCTTTACACTAGGTTCCCTCTTTCGTGATACTAATATATATGTACATTGAGCAAATATGAAAGCAATCTGAGATTTTTAGTACTTCACAACTTGCTATTTAAAACACACATATTCATACATACTAACGCATTGTAAATAATCAGTTATGTTTGTGAACACTTATTGAATGGGTAAAATTTTGTAAGTCTGTTATTAATACTATTTATCTTGAAGATGACAATAAATCTAAATAGATTCATTTTGAATTCGGAAATAAAATTTTGTAAAGAAATTTGAAGTGTAATAAGTACTAAAACATTCTTGCAGCACGTACACTGCTTTAAGTATTAGAAATCCTAACACATATTCCGAGATGCTAGCTCAAAGTTAAGTTAGAATGCTACACGGCGAGGCCTGAACGAGATAACGAAGCTGCTACGTGCTCTCCGCTTTCATCTATCAAACTTTGCATTGATTATTTTGTCAAATAGTTATCGTGTTCTGGAAGCCTTTGTACGTAAATTGTATTCGGAAATTTATTATAGTTTATAACAATGCAAGTTGTCAAGCAGATTATGGTATGATATTATATTGGTTGTATGTATGTACAATATGGGTATTGTTTAAAAGGATTGTTTAAGTATTTGAAATAAAAATGTTATAAAAACCGGTTATTCAACTACGTTAGTAATATCATTTATATGTTAAATACGCAACCATCTACGGATGAATATTAATTAACAGAAAAATTAGTGAAAGGAGTTGTCGGTGTTCTGATACTTGGGTTACGATTTCATTGTAATATAATTTTTAGGAATTTATCATCAAAATAAAGAGCAGAACTCTTATAAGTTGTCTTTGTTGTCTGCCTGTCTATCCATCTGTCAAGGAATATTGTATGAAATTTGGCAATAAGTGAGAATTTACAGTACAAATGAAAAATACACTTTGGAAACTGGGAATTTGTAGACTTATCACTATTTATTTATCACTATTATTTAAATACTTTCTTTAAAGTTAATAAACACGAATTAAGGTATTAAATTTTAAAATCTAAGTGTCACTTATGAGGGTTCATGGATAAAAATAAAACTTGTTCTTAAGACAGAAATTTTATTTACAATAAAAACATAAATATTCATAAAATATTAACGTTGTTGACAGCGAGGAAGGGCCATCATTCATCATTAATTGTTGCGCGTATAGTCGAAAATATGCTCTGACACCTCAATGTAATATTTTGCGATACAAATATATTTTTGTGGAAGCATTACAATTTTATTCTTTGTTACGTTTCACACTCGTGTGAGTATGTGTCAACTGCACATTGTAAATTCGAAAGTGATTGTCACGTAATTAATTTATTTTACAAAGAACATGTACGCTATGCCATGGCGTAATTGGAATGTAGCTTATTAAGGAAAAAATTTAATAGAGTAATATTAATTGATGAATATTAGTTTACTCGTAACCAAAAATGCAATGCAGGTGCCGTGATATAGAATACTAACGTTGTAATTTGTTATTTAATATTTCTCTGCTCACTTTCTATCGACAGTTTCACAAGGTAGTACATATATACTTAAATATTAGTATGAGTATACGTAAGTATATATTTTTTATGAAACTTTACAAACAAACTCTTAATTTATTTCTGGTCAGTTCATTTGTAACGAATGAATAGTCTCGGCCTATCTAGAACTATCACAAATTCATTTCTAGAACGCACTTCGAAGGTGGCTTTGGTAGAATTATTTAAAATTTGGTTAGGTAGTGGGAGGAGCTCGGACAGTGAAGGTGAGCGATAATGCATTTTAAAGGGGCCCTTTAAACCTACACTTGGGTCGTAAGTCCCAAGCGCTGCTCGGAGCTCCTCTCCCTACAACACGATGGGCCCGGCACCCGCACGGTGAATCCATGGAACGCTAAGTTATTTCTTATTCCACTTGATAAGGTTAGCTGAGAGACAACGCTTTTTATCGTTAAGTCTCCCTTTTCAACATTTATATTATAAATTAGTGCTATAAATAACAATTAAATGACTTCATTAAGTACTTTACTCCATTTTCATTTACCTTTTAATAATGTACCTCATAAAATATCTTGTAATTATCAAGCAAATATTTAATATATCTATATTTACCCCAAAAATCCATAATATTATTAAAAAAATCGCATGATTAATATTTATACCTTTACAAAATTTAGAGAATATATAAAATTTCATGAGTGGACTGTGTTATAAAAATTCAAACGACTGAATAATTTACACTTTTTATACATTCGTCAATTCTAGTTTATTTTAATCTTTTGAATATATATATTGGGTATTTTATATTCATCCATTATTATTATACTATAGAATACTCTTAAGTCAATGATCAATTGTATTCGCAAAATTAATATTTTAAAATATTTAATTTGTAGAGTATTACTTTATGCTATATAAATAAACAGAAACTCAGGGTCAAGCAAACATGATTAAAGTTCAGCTTTTATAAATAAAATGTATGAAGCAAAAATTTTGTCAATGACGAGATGCGACCCACTCGGGATCCAATCTATTTTGTAATATTATAGTGATATCAATTGTACTAAATTAAGTAATTTTGTATTGGGTGCAGCACTGGGTATGGCAACTATTAGATGAAAGCTAATGTAGGATTTTTTTTATTTTAGGATGTTTTCTCTTCTCTTCGTTTTAATAAGGGTTTTTGTTATCAGGTCAGGTCAGTTTTGACTCAAGCTACTCAACTTTGCACAAAATATTTTAAGACTACTAGAAACACTAAGAAATGCAAGTTATACTCTTCTCTTGGTAATATAACATAAGTAATAAAAAGTATTAAAAACTAATAATGATTTTATTTTGCTAAGGAAACAACTTCAATTTTGTTAAACTTTAAAGTAAAATCAAAATTCTATCGATAAAATGGTTTCTTCGCAGAAAACTTGTTTCGCGGAAAAATATTTAGAGTTGGAATAAAGTAATACAATTTTCTAAGAGCGTTGTATTTTGAGAAAGTAACGATAGATATAAAATACTTGACATAAATGCTCGTGCTCTTTTGGTACTAACAGAAATGATTTAAAAGCGATATTCATTGTATTGTTGCAAAATTAGTTTCGATTCTAATACTTTTAACGTTCTGTAGATCTAACAAGTTTCATCGTCAATATTTTCAATTAAGACGAAAAATTAACAATTTTATGTATGACGCTACACGTTAGATGGATGTCGATGATAGACGGACCACCAATGACAGACGACAAAAAAAGCCCAAAATAGAATAAGTGTAATTGGAAAAAATATATACACATTCGCATAATTCCTTAAAAAAGTTAGTTGTAATAAATTTTCGTTCAAAATACTTTAGTAAAATGGAATATTACGTAGTACAGAAAAGTAACGAAGTAAAAAAATATGGTAATGAGTGAGATTTGGGGCTTCCCTAAAGTCTTTTAAATCCGAAATCCTGAAAGGAACGGTCGGGTAATATTCATGTGAAAAAACGGAAGAATATTCAAGGAGCTTTGTTTTAATATTAAAAGTTACCAAATGACTGTTTTAATGTTATTTTACATAGAGTTAGTCTTATACATAGTTTGTGATAATAATGATATCTTTTAATTAATTATTCAATTTTTGTCGTGTACTAACTAAAACCTACTACGTACTGGCTGCGAGCAGTAGGGTCTATAATTTGAAAACTGGTACCAGTTTTCTGCTAAATATTAGTCTATCGTTATTAGTCTATCTAAGCTATATGAAATAAGAAAATCCCATTATAGAGTAAGTTGTTCAACATACAATTATTTATTTTAACTGTCATATACTTCATTTAATAAGTATATATAAGGTATTTATGTATGTTGAGTTTATTAACATACATGTATGCACCTATATATGTACATTTATGTATATTTATGTATATATATATTTTTTTGCTTTTTTATCATTTCAATACTTTCTCGCTTCCACTATACAAATTGATTTAATTTAAGGTATGTAGGCTAATATTATTACTTAAAATTAATTTATAAAACTAAAAAAGGTACTTTTTAAGCATAAAAGCAGCACATGAAAAGTGAAGTGAAAGCGGTATTCGTGCATCGCAAGAGATTGGACATGTAACCTGTACTCAATTATTCAGAAGGGACACAATGGCCTCGCTCGATAAAAGGTGCAAATTGATTTTCTCAACGAATCGAGACTTTAATTTGTGATGTGATATGTATCGAATAAATAAACACAATTTGTACTTAATTTGCTTTTGTTACCGTTTAAAAGCGAAAAAATATGTGCAACAGTCTGTAATTTAATAAAAGAAAATATATTTTACTTTTTTATTAACTTTCAGTTTACTAAAGCCATGAAAATACCTTTATAGTAATAACACCTTTGTAAATATCTACAGATAATTTAATCTTCTTCTCTAGCATTTCTTGTTTAAAATTACTGCTAAACGTGCATTTTCACAAGCATCCTTCTTATGCAAACATGCATCTTTCTATTTTTCGATAGAATTAATATAAACCTGATGATGTTTAAGAACAAACATTTACTAAGATTCTGTTATTTCCACAAATTACAATATTTTACTATGTACCTACACGATATTTTAATGCTGAAAATTTGAAAGTGAATTAAAAAATATCTTATGTTATTGCTTAATATAATTGTAATATTTTAGTTCGGGTAAGTTTATCAGAAGCAGAACTCTGGCACACGCCATGATTGATTGAATTAATCAACTTTACCGGGAAATGTGGAAATAATCTTTTAAGGGGGGAGTGAAATAAATATTTAAGATTTTTATATTATTTAAATGAAATAATAACTGATGATGACTTAACATGATGTAATTTTTATAAGGTTGACGCTTTTTGCGCATAGAAATGTAGACAGATAACCTACGATCAAGTCATTTCGTTTATCTCTGATTTCTACTTGAATTTGAGATAATCGATAATTATCAAGCAAGTTAACTTTATTTAAATATAAATATAAAAGCTTGTATTTGAATAAATGATCTTCATATAATAAAATAATATTTAGTGAAATAAGCTTTTTCAATTGAATTGGACAGTTTAGTGAATTATTTTTATCAATATGAAGATTCCTAACAGATAAGTACATATGTACCTACGAATTTCAAAGTTTGATTGATCATGTTATGTATTTAGTAAGTACTGTTGCTTACATTGTAAAATTTAAATTTATGTTAAAATAATTAACATTTAATTTTTATATTTTTACACAAATAACGGTTTTATCAAAAATCAATCCAATAAAAAATATTTTTAAAAAGCCATACTATAAGAATAACTCAAAAATACTTCTAAAATACCTAAATTATTACAATCTTTCTTCATAATATTAATTTTTGGGTCGTCGGAATTCTAAGATTGTCTCTCGTAAATAACGTCAACATAGAATATAGTGCAAGTACTGAACATTCCCAGTTTTGCTTTAGTTATTTCGCGCGTCATACTTCGTTTGTAAATGAAATAATTGTAATTAAATTGTAATTAAAATGGATCAATAAATTTAGCCATTGTCAGCCTTTCAAATATATTCGGTACATATTTCGTTTCGTTAACTTGACAGCATGCAGTTTTAAGGTTGGACGAATGGAATGAATTGCAGTTTTATGTAAAGTTAACTTAAAAAACTGAACTTTGAACAATATTACTTGAATATAAATTAATAATAATTCTATACACTTTTTTATTCGTATTTATAAACGAAAGGAATTTCATAAATATATTCTTATCGTCACGACAAGAATTTGAACATTAAATTATTTGCATTCTACCAGTTACGCTAATTCGCTTCCGATTTGCATTCGTGATCGGAAACTTTGAGGACGCGATATGTTAACAAAGTTATGAATTCTTATGACTCATGATTACCTACGATCGTCGTTAGTAATAAAGTTATCTTGTTGTATATATCTTTATATGATATATAGATGTAAATCTCAGATATATAGATGTACGAGTATATATGTAATAATTTAAAATAAAATGAATCTTAGGCTTTCTCAGGAACTGCTACGAGTGAATGTAATGAAAAATTGTAACATTGAAATTTAAAAGAGCGACTGTCGAATAATTTGCCGGCGATGGTAGCTTTACGTGGACATAGTGTTAGAGAGAGAAGATATATTGCGACAAGGGTAACTTGTTATAACATTACAGTTAAATACAGGCAAGTAACTTTAAAAATATTCATTAATAATATATCATAGATGGAAAGCACTACAAAAGTTTTTTGGATTCATTAAAGGAAAAATTATGACTTCATTGTAATATTAGAAAATTAAATGATAATGCTTTTTACTTTTCTAGTTATTTGTTTTTTATTTTAATAACATATCAGTAGCGATAACGTCGATTAGTTACTGCTACTTAAGTTATGCGAATGGATTGATTCGTTGGCCATGGTTTTAAAATACTTAAAAGATTTTACGTTTCATATTCGTGAATAGAGTAAACTAACATTACCATAGTATTTATAAAGAAAAATTTAATCATAAAAATTTATATTATATTAAAGGCAATAATGGAATATTCTACTAAATTAGCAGAACCCGACCCAACATAATGGACCACTGAGGCGTATACGTGTAAAAAAAAGTCAGTTGGAATTGCAACACCATATCCGCTTTAAAACGTAGGGCAGGTGTAACAATGAGAGCTATATTTTCCGAAAAAATATATGTACTACTCTATTTTTATTAACGGATAAAACAATTGCTTTCCCATGGGCGTGAACAAATATAATGGCACGAAATAAATTTCAAAAACACATATTTCTCGGTGCGTGCGGAGCTTACATTTCTAATTTTAACGTGCAGGACTAAATTTATATCTCATACATGTGTTACCATATAGAGAAGTGCTGTAATATCGTTCGGCTTTTGTATACATAAACAAGGACATTTCTACATTTGCTTCATGAACTGTTTAATATGAACGAGGATCATTCTCCAATAACATCTACATATGTGGTATTAAGTGAAGCTATTTTTTTATATACATTATACATATTAAAACAATAGCCTCACACATATACCGCATATAGCAGGTTACGCAATAGAAACCTAGTGTCAAGACAAGTCCCTTACTTACTTATTGCTTTTTAAGTGCTGATACTAAGGATAATCAGATTCGCCTTTTTTGTCTTGTTCAGAACGAGGAAATAAATGGCGGGAAATGAAAAGTGCGATTCGAATCGATAATGGTCGTATTGACAATCATGCAGTTTTAAGGTTGGACGAATGGAATGAATTGCAGTTTTATGTAAAGTTAACTTAAAAAACTGAACTTTGAACAATATTACTTGAATATAAATTAATAATAATTCTATACACTTTTTTATTCGTATTTATAAACGAAAGGAATTTCATAAATATATTCTTATCGTCACGACAAGAATTTGAACATTAAATTATTTGCATTCTACCAGTTACGCTAATTCGCTTCCGATTTTCTGCATTCGTGATCGGAAACTTTGAGGACGCGATATGTTAACAAAGTTATGAATTCTTATGACTCATGATTACCTACGATCGTCGTTAGTAATAAAGTTATCTTGTTGTATATATCTTTATATGATATATAGATGTAAATCTCAGATATATAGATGTATATATGTAATAATTTAAAATAAAATGAATCTTAGGCTTTCTCAGGAACTGCTACGAGTGAATGTAATGAAAAATTGTAACATTGAAATTTAAAAGAGCGACTGTCGAATAATTTGCCGGCGATGGTAGCTTTACGTGGACATAGTGTTAGAGAGAGAAGATATATTGCGACAAGGGTAACTTGTTATAACATTACAGTTAAATACAGGCAAGTAACTTTAAAAATATTCATTAATAATATGTCATAGATGGAAAGCACTACAAAAGTTTTTTGGATTCATTGATGGAAAAATTATGACTTCATTATAATATTAGAAAATTAAATGATAATGATTTTTAATTTTCTAGTTATTTGTTTTTTAATTTAATAACATATCAGTAGCGATAACGTCGATTAGTTACTGCTACTTAAGTTATGCGAATGGATTGATTCGTTGGCCATGGTTTTAAAATACTTAAAAGATTTTACGTTTCATATTCGTGAATAGAGTAAACTAACTAACCATAGTATTTATAAAGAAAAACTTAATCATAAAAATTTATATTATATTAAAGGCAATAATGGAATATTCTACTAAATTAGCAGAACCCGACCCAACATAATGGACCACCGAGGCGTATACGTGTAAAAAACAGTCAGTTGGAATTGCAACACCAAATCCGCTTTAAAACGTAGGGCAGGTGTAACAATGAGAGCTATATTTTCCGAAAAAATATATGTACTACTCTATTTTTATTAACGGATAAAACAATTGCTTTCCCATGGGCGTGAACAAATATAATGGCACGAAATAAATTTCAAAAACACATATTTCTCGGTGCGGAGCTTACATTTCTAATTTTAACGTGCAGGACTAAATTTATGTCTCATACATGTGTTACCATATAGAGAAGTGCTGTAATATCGTTCGGCTTTTGTATACATAAACAAGGACATTTCTACATTTGCTTCATGAACTGTTTAATATGAACGAGGATCATTCTCCAATAATATCTACATATGCGGTATATATGTATGTGAAGTTATTTTTTTTATATACATAATATTAAAACAATAGCTCCACACATATACCGCATATAGCAGATTACGCAATAGAAACCTAGTGTTAAGACAAGTCCCTTACTTACTTATTGCTTTTTAAGTGCTGATACTAAGGATAATCAGATTCGCCTTTTTTGTCTTGTTCAGAACGAGGAAATAAATGGCGGGAAATGAAAAGTGCGATTCGAATCGATAATGGTCGTATTGACAATCATACGCAGCGCTACTGTGAAACTTAGGTCTATATAATTTGTAATTTATAAACAGTTACTTAATATTTTCATTAGCATCGATATGTCCACAAATACATAACAAAGATTACAATTATGATAAAGAAACTTTGTACATTTCCGCTCCCTTTGAAACATTATATGCGGTGGAACTTATTACAAATAATAATATAAATATTTCGTCGAATGAGACTTGTCTCATTGACTTGAATCAGTTTCGTCGTGACCACTGCGTAGCTAAATTATTCTGAACTAACTTACACCGGAATAACTGTTTGCTAATTATTATAACACACTTTAAATAAACATTAAATTTAATTTACTTAATTTCGTTTATGTAGAAATAAATAAATATTACTTGTCCTTTATCATCCATTAATACTACACACATGTATATTACAAGCAAATAAATCATATGCCTCTAATAAATACACATTACTATTAAGCTTAATAAAACAAGAGAGGTGTTAGCTTTTAACGCTCGTATAGACGGAATGAATTTATTACACGAACGTTGTATAGACACAACACAATAGCAGAGGTTATTTATGACATTGCAATAAAATGACCTTACATACAAATTATAACGCTGGAGTACAATTCTATCTGGACAAACAGTTTAATGCAGAACATTTTATAAATATTTTATATTTAGTATTTAACATAAGTATTGATGTATAATTATATGCCAATACAGCAAATGTCAATATAATTTTAATTTTTAAAGAAAGTCATGAATTTGTATTAGAGTTTTAAAGTATAAATGCAATCGCTATGAATTTTGTCTAAAAACGCCACGAGTTATTATTATTTATTTAAAGATTTTTTAAATTATTTTCTAAACGAAACAATAAAATAAAAAAGCCCACTATTTTACTCGCATCTATATGTATCCTAAATAGCGTGTGAATGTGTAGACTGTGAGATACTATTATCTCTATCTACCTGGCATTAGCTACCTGGCATAAAATAGCAATGCTATATAAGGGCACCAAACACACGAAAATGTCATGAATGCTATGACACAGCCTACTTCACAAAATGATCGAAGTACATACTATAAACATAAATACAAACTCAAATAAATTACTTCAGGATGTGATTGACCATATTTTATACTAATTTAAATGCTTCTGGTCTTTTAAATGAAGACACGGTAGCAAAACAATTTCAGCGGGTAAAATGAGTGGATTATTTAACTTCTTACTTAGCCAAATTCTATTAGAAAATTTGACGAAAAGTTACTTATACAAACTTTAAATAGTAAAATATTTTACATCTGATAATGTACTATATCCAATAATAGTAGAGTAGCCAAAATGAGTAGCAAAAACTTAGGTGGTCACAAAATCCTATTTGAATGTTTCAAGCTCTTTAACATTTCATTCTAACTCAGTGCTAAAAAAATACATATATAAATATTTTTACTTTATATTTTCAATTAAATCATGATAAAAATATATAATATTTCAACGGTCATATTAGACATTTTATTAAATCTGTTAGAAGAACTCATTCGTTAATCACAAAGCACCTGCAGATGAAGTTAATATTCGGATTAATTACTTGCTTCTGTCCCGGCTTAGTGGTAACAGTAACCCATGTCAACGAGATGCGAAATGTTGTTCCTAACTTCACCTGAATATAGGAAAAAAGAAAGGATAGTACTATATTTTGTAAATATTCTATAAATCGTCCAGAGTTTTGTAGATCATAGAGTGTCTAACTGTATACGCTATAATTCTGAGTTCAATTCCCGTTCGGGAGAAGAAATCTTTTGAACTTCCTTCTTTTAAATAAGTCCTGGTATATTGGTTGGTATTCCCAATTCAATACATTTGAGACATTTTTCTTTCATCCACTAAACAATTTGTGTCTTAGACTTAATTTGTTTCAAGTAAATATGTCGCTCTGGAAACGAGGCAAAGAGCGGCGTTTAGTTCCGCCACTTAAGACGCAATGCCTCGAAAAAGGCGGAAAGCGGGGACGGAGAAAGCAGGGACTAAGCAACGGAGTGTCTTAACACTAGGTTCTACGGTTCCTGCGGTTCCCTCTCGGTACCCTGCCATATGAGGGATAAAGCGTAAAGTTTTTTTAAAAATAAAAACGTATGTACGTAAGTTAACACATCTTTTTAAACTTATCATACGGACGATATATGGAAGAAATAAAATGCTATAATTAAGTACATTCATACTGCTATACTATTTGTCCATACAAGCTTATATAAAAAATATATTCTTTATATCTGTTGGCATATATTATTTGTATTCTACAGTATTTAAATTTATATCATTAATTTTATTTTAACGGAAGGAAACCTGATTCAAATTCAATTCGAATGCACAGAAAAAGTCGAATTTGTATGTTGAGTGTTCTGTATCAAGTTTTTAATTGTAGAATAAAGTAATATGCATAATGCATACAATAGAACCATGCTTTTTATATGAAATGAAGTACAAACATAAATTCCTAACGGCTTTTTCTGTAATTAAGAATTTCCAAAATATTCTAAATTATTCTTTTATATTTAGTGTAAATTTACATTTCAAAATGCTACAATTGTAGGTCAAAGAAAACTAGCTCATATCCATAGAAATGAAGTTTTAATTTCAAGTGATCTTAAGAAAAAACTCTTGGCAGACAGACAATAAGGCGATCTTAAAATAATTCATTTTTTTTTAATTTAATCTTTACAAAATAAATATTTATAGCAAAATTTTCATCTTGGAACGGAAAGACATTAAATGAAAGGAAAACAGCAGTCATTTTGGTTAGATAATTAAGGTGAGTAAGGAAAACGTAACATTTTATAAACATCACAGAACGTGCCAGATGCTGAGTTATTTAATTATATCAAATAACTTCAATTAATTACCCTTTCAGTTCCCTTTATTAATTAAAAACTGGCAACTTAGAATAGCATATTTTTTCTCAATTCGATATCAATTGTGTTCAGTTGAAAATAATCTATTAGTACATTTAATGATTTCCATTTGTAGCGCTAAGAACATTTAATATATTTAAACAAAATTTTGCTTTGACTACACTACATGTTCTTTGTTTATTCTTTATTTTTTTAATTATCGTACAACACCTTACATTTTAAGCTCATTTTTACTAATTTGCCTCTCATGTGTAGAAACTAAGCGAGATTTGCGCTAACTTTTTACAAAAACAGACAAAACACTAGGTTATATACACGGTACAAATGTCTTTAAAATATCGTCTTCACTCAAATAAGTATTTTAAAATATACACTTTTATTAAAACTAGTGTACCACCCCAACCTTTTTTCCTGCCACATCATTTTCCATCACGATACAATAATTTTATTGTGCCAGTCAAAGCCTTTGTCGGTATTTCTCGGTACCGTAATGCAGAAGCAAGTAGCACAAATTCCTTTCACATTCCTACGAGAGTCTTAACCATGCGAGATCCAGTATTTTAGTGTTTAGTTTCAATTGCAATTTATCCGCTGCTATTGTAGAATTTTTTGGTGATATTAAAATTTCCTATAATATTCTGGGTACCAAATTTCTATGCTCATTATAACAAAGTGAAGTCGCAGTAACAAATGATCTGGCGCTGGTTATGGCTCTAAAAGTTTAAATAAGTAATAAAATAATTTATTTCAAAGTGATTTCTTAAATATCTATCGCGAGTTGTTTCTACAAAATAAGCACAATTAAATTTGCGTCGTTGCAATAAGTTACGAAGTCGCTAAATCAATATGTAAAACCTTTTGAACGAACTCTAACTTTGAATATTGATGAAAAAAGCGGCGTTGAGATCTGTTTTCGTTCCAACACTGATAATAAATAATTATTAATCCATTACATATATACGGGACATTCATGGCAATTCATGTAAAATAAATACGAAAAATTAGAAGAAACGTTTACAATATCACGATTTGGAAGTTTCACTTGTTTACCTCGTCCTGTGCCACGGCCGTGTTTTCATCAAAGTTCGCAACTTGATGTTCCTCTAGACCCAAACAAATTGTCATCAACAGATCCTTTGTTTGTCTAAAGATTTTCAATTCAATAATGTGCCAATATTGACTGTCATTATCGTTTCGTGATAAATCTTGGAAATTTTGCATGCTTCGCTTGTTTTTGTTTTATCAAACATATTTGTAATAAAAGGTTAATCTCATTTAATTAAAAATTAAGGATTTCTATTATTGATTAATAACAAAATAGTATTTAAGCCTTAGAATGTTGGTAAAGCTAGCAGAAACTAACATAGTCCTCAGTAATTTTTTATTGCATTTGGTAGGTACACGCCGACACTGTCGTTCGATACTGATCCGACGCCAGCGCAAAACACAGAAACGCCTAGTATTTGCGTACTTTCAAAGTTTGAACATAAAGGAACTTGGTAAATCGATTGGCCGAATGGCGCAAGTCCGACCCTCGCTTACGCAATACAGCACAGTTACAAAAATATGTTGTACCCACCATTTGGGCAACCCCCTCGTTGCTGGGACACTGTACCGGTTGTATTTCAACGAAAAAATTTGTTTTTTTTTTTGTAGTAAACGGCCGCTCCTCGATGTGAATTATAATTTTACCGGCACAAACGCTTAGTGCTACTTTAAATATGAGGCGAGAAATGTATGTTGAAAGAATTTCTCTTAAACGTCATTCCCTCGTAGTACTGAAGTCTAAAACGATAATGAAAAAAAGAATTTAAATATAAATAAAGATGCATCTCAAAATACTTCAGTTAAATGAAAGGTTTTTTGACATTTATGGTAAGAAAGCCACCAGTCTCAAATAGCAGAGATAATGTACACAGTTGCGAGCAACTCGTTGTTTAAATATTCTGAAAAACTTTATCTTCAGAACATACTTGGTTGGTAGACATTATTTGAAATCTTATCACAAATATATTGTACGCCCGAGTACTTCTTGTCACAAAGTAACCAAATATCGTTCCTCGTAGACCTGAATTCTGAAGTGAAAACTTTACTGTGTAGTGTTACATTTTAATATTAAACAGTTTGATAATTACCAATTTACACAATGTTCTTAGATTTTACGTACAGCTATGTATGTTTTATATAACAAAAAACATCTTATATGAAAATTTACAAAGGTCAAGCCTAGAGAGAGTCATATTAAATAGGAAATTTTTTTTAAGAGACTGCATGAAATACTTTTACTATAATACATTTTGATTTTACGAAGTAGCTATCAAATGTGCATACCTATAATAATACACGACTTTACCATCCATGTACTTTGTCATAGTTTATGTTTTTAAATTGTATACGAAGGGGCCACGAAAAATTTCTTAGAAAATTCAACAACTAAGCATTCTAGCCAGTGTATTATTTTATTATAAACCCCCCCTGTTTCAAAATAGCGTTCCCTTTCCATCCAATACAATCGCTTCATTCATGGAAGCATTGAGAAAAGCACCTTGCCCACTCGTCCTTAGGGTCTCTTCACGGCGTTTTGAACGCCAGCCATGTTTTCTAAGGCTCGCATAAAAGGTTTTTCCCTCGAAGTTTTTCTTTTATTTTCGGTAATAAATCAAATCGCAGGGTGCGAAGTCGGGGCTATACGGCGGTTACCCAGGTAATTCCACGTCTAAGGTCTCAATAGTCGATCGTTTGCCTGGCGTGTGGCGCGAGGATTGTCGTGATGAAGGCGATTCCTTGCTTGCTAGGTCTTTTTCCTCGAACTTTTCCAAGACAATGTCAAACAGTTTTAGTGTACCACTCTGCGCATTAACCGTTTCTGATCCTCTAGCAACTGTCGCGTATTGAACCTGTCTTCCGAGAACGGTCACCACTTTTTTCCAACCTTTCGACCTCTCTTCACTTTAGTTTGGCACCTATCTTCGGCGGAAACACCCACTGAACAGACTGTCTTTTGGTTTCCGGATCATAACAGGAAATCCACTTTCGGTCCGTTATATGTCGAACACACAGCATTTGAGTTCACCTCCTTAAATTTTTGGATCATTTCTCGGCACGCATCAACACGGCGTATTTTTGGGGAGCCTCGGTCAAATTATGCGGTATCAGCGGGCACAAAGCTTCCTGACGCTAAATGTTCATGGATGATGTTTGTGCTTTGACGTATGAGTCACTATGCCTAGACCTTGCGCGAATATGCTGATAGGTTTTCACTCGTTTGGTTCAGTCTCTATATACCGCCGCACAACACACTGGATATATCTTCATTCGTCGCTGTAGAAGCCCGTCCCTCACGCAAATCATCGGTGAGATTAGTTTCGACCCACGTTTTGAATTCATTAACCATTGTTAAACTTGGCACGATATGGGGCTTCATCGTGAAAATCCAATCGAAGTCCTAATCATAACTTTCTTGTTGACTACCCACCTACAACATCGAAAGTCATAAAAAAAAATCAGTGCACTAAAATTTTCGGTCGGGGGGGCTGTACACCTTTCTGACGTGCCAGACATTTGCAATTTGCCGCCAATCGTATACCAAATGACAAATGAAGGAAATGTTATACTCATAGTATTGTTAGAAGAGTTTCCTATTTTTTTCAAATTTAAACGTATTTTGTTATAAATGCTTTTTAAGTTGCCCGTCTAAAAACGTTCAGTTGGGCCCTCGTGTTTATACTTTAAAAAAAGTTATGTTTCCATACATAATACATTAAAACGTAGTTCAACGTTTTTGTAAGTATATTATATTGAAACGTGATTTTTATGTCCTATTTACGAAATGCTCTTAAAAATTTGCAACTAGGTACTATTTGATATTTTTCCGTATCCAACTACAAAAGGGTAAGTTCAATTAATAAATCATATCAACAGACACTACACGACTAACTACTACTAGAACCGTATTATCCCGAGCTTTTTTCATGTATACACAATAGTGTTTTGGTCCCAAAAAGTAATTAGGTTTGCCAGCCAGTCATACTGACTTAACGAAAATGAAACTTTTAATAAGTTGGAAATTAGAGTATATGTAGCGTAATTTTTACTTCAATGTCACAATAATCTTGGTGTACACTCATCATTCACTATATGAATATATTTCAGAGTGTCATATGGTATCATATAAAAAAATTACGGTTATAACTTGTTGTTCTTTTATATCCCAAGCTTTTGTCTAGCCAAAGTAAAGATGCCGCACTTACGTGTATTGCTAAGGGACCTTGGATACAACACATCTGGTCCCCGTTTTTTCCCCGGTCTTCAGGGAAATTGTTTGCTAAGTGATGGAATTAACATGTGGAAAGAAAATCCGTTAACTTCACCTTTTTTATAATACACTAAAAATCTTTAACAAACGCAAGTCCAAAAGATTAAAATATCTGCCACCCAGTCTACGATTTAATGACATAGCTAACAAAATCATGTCCTCATTATTTAAACTTGCATAAAGTATAAAAGGAAGATAGATTAATAATGCTTAAAACAATCTCATATTAAACCTGCCAAGAAATAATAGTAACGGCGTTTTGTTCCATTAATGAAAGCTTCAGCAAAAGCTCTATCCACAGGATGTTGTCAAAGCACAAAAATGCCTACGAGTATTTTCTTTCGAACAGTTTTATATTTATTTGGACGTATTTATTTGTTCATTCTTATTTTCTCGTTCTTTTATTTGTAAGCAAGACAGCTGACTGACAGTGACGTGATGGCGGCTAGCCTTTTTGATGTGGGTACTCTTCTTAGGCAATGCATGTTTTGTTATTTTAGTTGTACCATGTCAATGTATCATTTTTATATCAAGTATATTAATTTGACCAAGGAAAAAAATTGTCACACACGCTTGTACGTTTATATATGAAAAAAATGTTGCCAATTGTTATTTGAATTTTATATTTTTTTATATATAAATATACTTTGGGAAAGGGCTTTGGCAATAATCATAATTAGCCTGTCCTATATGTATGAATATAATTACTGTGCTAATATTACAACTCTGGTACTACCAAGAAAAAAGCACTTATTCAAAAATGACAAACAAATTACACTTTATACCAATAGTATTTTATACATGCTTCTAGAATCTAAAGTTAACCGTGGCTACCGCTAGACCAAACTTTTTAATCAAGATTCTCTAAAAGAGCACGGGAACTTCTAGTTGAAACAGTTTACCAATACCTTTGTGCACGGAATTTTATTTTTAATGTTTGATTTAAGATATTTTCTTAAGCAGTCTAGTTTGTATGAATGTATAGGTTTATTATATGTCATGTTGCAGTTCATATGTACTTATAATCATGGCTTTATTCTTTATGGGCTTAATTTTGATAATAATATG